>CAKNXH010060980.1:0-13618 GCA_932178445.1 Andricus quercusramuli
TTTTAAGGAAAAATAAAAATAAATACTCTGCTTGATTGTTTATTGTATTTGTTTTATGTATATTAAAAGTCCAATGTACATCGTTAAATCTTTTGGACTTAATATGCGGTAATCACCGTTACTATCGTTGAATTCATACCAACTGTTGTGTCGTCGGCAGATCGCTGTATAGTGTCCCAGTGAAATTTCCGTCTTATTCGATGAAGCTTGCTTAGAACAAAAAGGTCCAATATATCGAATTGCCCCTAAAAGTATATAGTTTTCAGTCCCTACAAGGTCCGGAAAACTGGTTGGTATATTGGCAACATTTATTTCTGCTGCAGGGTTCCGCAGTTCCATAAATATGAATGGACCTGTAAATTAAATTAAATCTTTGTACCATTTACGTTATTACTATGAAGTGCTTTATCAGTGCATGCAAGGAATATTTTTATTTTTTAAAATCACACTGAAAGTAGACATTGAATAGAATAATATAATAATCAAAGATTTTATTAAAAAAATTACCACTCTCTTCGTAGGTTTTTTCGACAATTCCCTGAAGACAACCATCGCAACTAGTAGGCTCTGTCAGAAAATCATGGATGTCTTTTCCAGAAGATGAATTGTTTATCAGTTCGTTCGGTACTGACATATTTCGGAGATCTCGCTCCCTCCTGGGACAATTCAAGTTGCATGTTAAAATCACTTTTCCCTTGGGTAAATCAGAGAAAAGTCGGTGAGCCAAGTCGCAAACGTTTATCGTACAATCGAATTCCACAATTTTTTCAGATTTTTGCATTTTCTTTGGATACAGTTTGCTCATAATATCTAAAAGTAGGATTCCTCTTTTTTTGTACGCATTTTGTGTACCATTCCTCTTTATGTACATCACTAGATCCAAAGAAGGGTTTCCGGAGCGTTTCAAATCATTTAGAACATTTTCTATACCCAGGTGATCGATAGCTCCAACGACAAACGTTTGCAGAATTGAATCGATTGCGCACGTATTTGAAAACGAGTATAGTTGATTATTGAATCTTAAAGCCTGAAATATTTATGCAATCATTCTTTATTGTAGTTCAGCAAATTAATGTAAAAAAGATGGGTAAAAACTCAGAAAAATCATAGTTACCTTCAAGCTAAAATGGTTTCCGTTTTTCGTTACAGGTACACCTTTCAACTTCTCGTGCCACAGTGCGTCATACGTTAATGGGTTTTTATCTAAGTACCTAGAGATTTTTCCTGTTTTGGTCCTGGATTCTTTTCTGGTACTGGTTTTATGCGTTTTATTAATGTGCTTGGTAGTTAAACCTCTCCAATCTTCTTCGATTCTAGAATCGAGAATTTGTGGAGCACTTTCAACAGAACCACATTTTTCACATAAATTATTATCAAGCTCGTCTGTAGTTAAATTTGTATTGCATAACTGACAACGGTTTTGTCCAATTTTCACATTGAAGTCTGAAATGGAAATGAGTTTTTGTAAATCTATTCAATTATTACTGTCTAGGATTAGCTTAAATAATATTCATTTATTATAATCATTAATATTAGTATTATTTTACCTTCCACTGCTTGATCGACTTCCTTTTCTGCAACCAATTCTTGTAAGCAATTCTCCTCAGATCCAACCTCACATAAGCTTCCTTCGTCTTTATTAGGACTCGATCTGTCGTTCACCTCCTCAGCGTTTTCAATTGCAATAACTTTTGCTTCGGTTAACAATGATCGACCAACAATGTAATGCAGCAAGGCATTAATAAACTCGTCCGGCCTCATCGTAGAAGATTTGTAGGAAAATAAATCTTTCTTTATATTTTTAAATTCGGATTCGCATGGAGCACTGGATCCAGGAATTTTTCCATATCCAAATTGGTCCCTCAAAATACAGGACCAAAGGGGCAACCATTTGATGTCATTTTTTAGACGCTCCGCAACCGCAGGCAAATAGTAAGCGTTGTCATGTTCACCTATTTCACGTTTGGAAATCTCTTTTGCTTCGTCGAAAACTGCAGTGTACCAAGTCGTCCAGAAGTTAGCATAATCCCTATCAAATTCATCATCTAATATACTTTCATCTTCTGGACGAGTAGATGCACTGTCCTCTGAGTCTTGAGCATCTGCGTTCTCTTGCAATTCTTTGGGATCGATCAAACCTTTCAAAATGCGTCGTTGTTCTTCACACTGCGTCTTTTGATTGGAATCACATAAATATCCATCAGACTCGCACAGAGAAACTACAAGAATTGCCTTTAAAACTTTTCGAGCATCTTCTAAATTCCTACATAACATCAGTTGCCCGATAGCGGATTTAAAAAAAACTTTCACTCTTCTTAGAGTCGTATTTTTGCTCAAAAAGTCAGCCCATAACTTGATGAAATGTGCGGCATCTAGCCTAACGTAACATTTCGGCAGATTGCCGGATTGGCACCCATCAGCATACTCCTGAATGGTATGGTACTGAGTAAATGCTCTAATCAGAGCGGTCATCAGTGCTCTTGAACCATCGCAGTTCACAATTTTTGGATGAGGAGCACCTAGACGAACCCACTCATTGAGGAAATGTAAAATTGTCACCGTGTTATGCGTTGAACTTATCATTTGTGCTACAATATACTGGCCAGCTTCATCATTGACCACAATTAGGTATAAAAAAATTGGACCACTTGATTTTCCATCAAACACTTCAATACTTTTTGTCATTCCGCCACTTGCGTCAACAGAAATATCAGACACACCTTTTCTGGCGTAATTATAGTACAAACGTGTTTGATGTGTGGTCCAGAAGTGGCACAAAAATGGATCTTGCCAGATGTTGTGAATGGCACTGTTCCATGACGTATATTTCATTATCTGAATAGCCCTTATCGGGTTTGAGTCCAGGTACGTCGAATTTTTGTATTCTACTTTGGCAACTCTCAAAGTAGATGCTGTCGGCATATTACCCGGCTCTGGATCTCCTCTTTGCATTTCCTTTGCTGCCAGTTCAGTTCGGTACATCTCTGCACCCTTGGTCATCAATTCCTTTCCAACGTCTTGCCTAAATGGTGCTCTCAGATATCTTTTCCTACATTTTCCTATCTTTTCGCTTTTGTCGACAACACATTTTATGCACACTTCCGTGGCATATGTATCATTATCGATAGAACATTTAAGCGTAGTCCTGCAGGTACAGTAACCTTGAAACAACAATGTTATTATTTACTTATAAATGTAACTCGTTTAATTAGAATGATTTTCACTATGAAAGAAATGAAAGTTTCGAGTGATTGTGATTTGTAAGTACATAATTTATTAAGGCTTCGAATTTTTATACATTTTTTAGGCTATAAGTGGCATTGAACTCCAGGTTGATTTTAAAACTTATTGATTTTTAATGTCTTATTTAATATTTTTAAATCCTTCCAGATAAAAGAGTTTTGCTGTGTAGGATTTGATTTGAAATATATGTATAGGTATTTGAATGTAAAGGAATCTTAATTCATTTAGTCGTTAAATAGAATATTTTTTTAACGAAATAATTGTCCTAATTTATAGCACTAGTCATTGAAGAAATAACACAATAAAATGTACCCCCTGAACAGGTCCGTTAAGCTGGCAGGACCACATTACAAAAATGGACTAAGACTTATAGGCAATTTACGGCTCATTTAAGGCTAATGTAATGCCCTATTGCCAAATTTAATGCTCTGAATTGAAACATAAAAAGCGGTGGTCCTGCTAGCTTAACGTTAACCTAGTAGCACCACACATAGAAAAAAACGAGTTCTAAATACTTATTTGCTCTATAATTTAGGGCTCACTAATGCCCTATGGCCCAATTTAATGCTTCGCAATTAAAAAAAAACATGTGGTCATGCTAGCTTAACGTTAAGCTAGCAGAACCACAAGTTTAAAAAAGAAATGCGAAGCAATAAATTTGGCAATGAAGTATTAAATGAGCCTTAAATGAGCCCTAAATTATAGTGCAAAGAAACATTGCCTGAGTCGTTTTTCCCGTGTAGAAAAATTTCGTGGCGCTGTACTGTTTCTGTCTAGTCTGCCTTGAATCGACACTGGCGCGCCACAGGCTGACTGGCCAGTGGCTAGGCTGGGATGTAACGCTCCGATTGACTAGTTTCTAGAGAGATCGGCTATTTTGATAAAAAATAATTTATAATTAAATAATATAATTATTTGTTATTTCATAAAAGTCCAATATATAGATTTTGCAGTTAATTAAAAATATAAAAAAAGTTTTTGTACAGAAAAAAAATGAAGAAATGAGTTTCCGCAAATCTCTTGTACATACGCTGCGTCGCACAGCGGACCTTTTTTGAAATTCTGTCTCAAAATCGTAGAACTTTGGATCGGAATGACCTAGAGGTCCTAGAGGGATATTTTTTTTTTAATTGAAGAAAAAACTTTTCTGAATATAGGAAAATTATGGAGAAGGTCGAACAAAAAAATGGTGACCTCGAAAATCTGTGTTGAAGATGGAATTTGTGGCAAAAAAAATCGTTTATTAAATACCAAGAACGCTTAGATTTTACATTTTATGTGCTATGCATGTTTTTATATAGATTTTTGCATGCTCAATCCGAGCCTGACATGTAAATCGTTGTAAGATAGAATCCAATATGGCAGACCAAAATTGTAAAAGGAAACCGATTTGACTAAAATGTGCTACAAGCGGCTTTTTTTGGGTCGCTAATTTCAAATGCAGGTTCAAAATTGAAAATTAAAAATGGCGGACCAACATTGTGAAAGGAAACCGATTTGACTGAAGAATGCTACTCGGGGGTTCTTCGGGTCGCTAATTTTAAATTCAGGCTCAAAATTAAAAAATTAAAAATGGAGGATTCAATATGGTGGACCAAAATTATAGAACAAAATTGATTTGACTTAAAATAGCCTGTCAGAGCATTTGCAGGTGGCTGATTTGAAATCCAATGTCAAATTTCCAGAATTTTAAAAAGCGGTCAAATCTGTTTTTTTTTGCACAATTTTGGCCCACCATTTTGAATTTTCCAATTTTGAACCCGGATTTGAAATCAACGACCCGAAAAACCCCCTTTTAGCAAATTTTAGTCAAATCGGTTTCCTTTTACAATTTTGGTCCGCCATATTGGATCCACCATTTTGAATTTTTCTAAATTTTAACCCGGATTTGAAATCAGCCATCCAAAAAAACCCCTTGTAGCAAATTTTAGTCACATCTGTTTCCTTTTACAATTTCGGTCCGCCATATTGGATCCGCCATTTTGAATTTTCTAATTTTTACACCGGATTTGGAATCAGCGACCCAAAAAACCCCCTTGTAGTAAATTTTAGCCATATCGGTTTCCTTGTACGATTTTGGTCCGCCACATTGGATTCGCCATTTTGAATTTTCAAACTTTGACCTTGAATTTGTAATCAGCAAACTAGAAAACCACCTTGTAGCAAATTTTAGTCAAATCGGTTTCGTTTTACAATTTTAGTCTGCCATATTGGCTCCGCCATTTTAGATTTTGTCTTACAACAATTTACATGTCAGATTTGGATTGGGCATGAAAAAATCTATATAAAAACATGTATAGCACATAAAATGTAAAATGTAAGCGTTTTTGGCATTCAATGAACGATTTTTACATTCCAATCTAGAGAAGGTATTAGATTTGTGTAAAATTTAACACCCACCCGGTTTTTGTCAAATGTCCATTTTTCAATAATAATTTAAAAATTTATCATATATATGTTCCAAAAACAACTTAGATACTTTTTTTCGTCCCTTTTCAGATAGTTGGAGAAATCTTTCTGATTGTATGATTAATTAGAAAGATACAGAAATGTACGCTGAAGTGAAGGAATTTCCTTCTTCATTTTAAAGCAAATACAAATTTAGTCATTTTTATCTGAAGAACATAGAACATAACATATTGTAATTGCGAACCGCGACAACCAAATCGCGCATCGTGATCGCGCTCAAACTTTTGAGTTTACATTAAACGATTACCAGAAACGAGAGTGGAGCGCAAGGTTTACATCATTTTTAAACTAAATATTGAGCGCGAAGCGCGAGTGTCTTGATGAGAATGTGTTCCTTAAGGTCGATAGAACCTTAAGTAAATTAGTTTCTTTTTCTATGTAAAACGTACATAATTAAACCGAAAGCAGGTCATAACGATGAAGCTAACTAAGAGAGTGTTAGCCCGCGAAGCGCGAAATAGCGAGCACACGAAGTACGAAAACCCTGAGGAACCGAGCTTCAAGCGTCAGGCAAATGTGTCCGAGCGCGTAGCGCGAGGTGAATATATTATTGAGCGCGAAGCGCGAGATTCAACAGGTGCGCGCCCTAGGCGCGCTCAAACTTGCGAGCGAAGCGCGCTATGAGAATGTGAGAATTTTTTTTTGTTAAAAATTGAATCTTCAACACAGATTTTCAAGGTCACAATTTTTTTGTTTCGATTTCTCAATAATTTTTCTATATTCGGAAAAGTTTTCTCTTTAATAAAAAAAAAAATATCCCTCTAGGTCATTCCGATCCAAAGTTCTACGATTTTGAGACAGAATTTCAAAAAAGGTCCACTGTGCGCCGAGTGTCGAACTTCTCATGTAATTTCCTATTATATTGTTGTAACTTTGTCCCGTGGCCTTAACACCTCGGCCATCTAAAAATTAATTTTTTTTTATTTTTGTCGGATATGCATTTCAGTTCATTACATCCTAATATTTATTTCAATGAAACATGAACATAAACAATTTTCCAAACATTAAAAGTGCTTGAATAGTTAATAAGTTAGGCTTAATTATTATTTACGCAATCAATAAATAAATAAAATAAATCATTGATAATATTTGGTTTTCTGGAATGTCATCAATATTATCTCTGGGTCAAAATATCTCAAGTGTGCCACTTTTAAATCGATAGTTCTATATTCAATCAATTTATACAGTTTTCAATTCGTTTTTATATCAAAATAACTCCCCTGAAATATTTTTGCAAAAAATTTACTTTTTCAAAAATTAATTACTCGCGAACGGTTAATAGAACTTCAATAATTGAGGGATAAAATTTTTTTTACGAAGTATGCTTCACACTCTAAAATTGCTCGATAGTCAAAAACATATTGTTATTGTTCAATTAATTTTCAATTGTTTAAAACAGAAATTTTCATGACTCAATTATTGGATTTCGATTAACCGTTCGCGAGTAATCATTTTTTGAAAAAATGTGATCAAGAACTTTGAATGTTAATAACTTTTGAAAATATGAATTTTTTGCAAAAATATTTTAGGGGAGTTATTTTGATATAAAAACGAATTGAAAACTTTATAAATTGATTGTAAATAGAACTATCGATTTAAAAGTGGCACAGTTGAGATACAACAGAATGGTTTTAATCAAACACGTAGCAAAACTAGACAGCGCCAGTGTAGTGCCAGTCTAGTATTGCGTGAATAGACACGCTTGAGAAAAACTGTACTCGCTTTAGCATGATTTAAGACTGCCACGAAATTTGTACACACGGGGTTCTGTGTATGGTCCTGGTCCTGCTAGCTTAACGTTAAGCTAGCATGCCCACATGTTTTTTAATCAAATTGCGAAGGGATTAATTTGTAATAGGACATTCAATAGTAAGCCCTAAATGAGCCCTAAATTATAGAACGATGAAAGTATTCAGAAATTCGTTTTTTTTCTGTGTGTGGTCATGCTAGCTTAACGTTAAGCTAGCATGTCCACCGGTTTTTTTCTATAAATGCATAGGTTTCTAGTCAATTTTTGCATTTTGGTCCTGCCAGCTTAATGGACCACCTCTGAACACCCCCACATACTACCCCATACGATAAACATCTTGAAAATCGAGTAAACAAGTTAATAGTTAATAAAAATGCGGGGTTTTGAAAACGCAGAAAGTGAGTGATGTTCATAGATGGAAATTTTCGTACCTCAACGCAGTTCACCACTGGCGGAGTACTGGCCCAGTACTGGTCACCAGTACAAATAATCGGCCATTCGCCCAGTACTGGCTAACGGCTAGCTGCACGATCGCCGCAGTACTATGCCGACAGTATAAATATTGAAAAAAGTTTGTTATTAAAAAATTGTCAAAGTTCACGATCAAATTTCTAAGTTCCATCGTTAAAAATTTTAAATGTTTATCAATGCGAAAAATCGAAATATTACACTAAGAAAAATTGCAATCGATTTAAATTATTTATTTGAAAATTATTTTATTGATATTTCTGTCAACAGTTCGTATATTTTATATTTACATAACGTCGTATAATAATAAATATTTAATTAGAAAGAGTGAGTTTAAAATTTGGTGTTCTAATTTTTTTAAGCTTTACCTTATGAGGATGGCTTTTTCATAGAGTTGCAACTTGTAGGTTTAGCGCAATGGTCAAGACTCCCGATTGCTAGGTGATAGATTTAGGTATAGAATGTAGGTTCGATACCCCGTATCGTTAGAAATTTTATTTGTAATATAAAATTTAAAAGTGTAATATATGTATTCACTCTACTCAGGACCATTAATATTCAAAGTCAAAATACTCGCATTCAATTAATATTTATTTTTTAAATACCTTTTTTGCCATATAGTTGACTATAGCAGAAGTGGATGCTAAAATTAAAGAAAATGTTTAAATGAAATTTCAATTTTTGACATTATAAATAATATTCGGACGATATGCAGTCGTATGATGATGAATGGATAAAGTAGATGCGTCCTAAATACAATTCGATGCTTTTTCATAATTTTTTAATTAACTCCGGCATTTTCGTACGCCAGGAGTTTGCTAGTACAGCGCTGGTGGTGTGCCGTACCGCGGCTGTACCGCACCAGTACTGGCTGCCAGTAGCGCGATATTACAAGTTAGTACTGGCACAGGTACTGCGCTCATTGTGAATTTCCTATTGTGGCAGTACTGCGCTAGTATCGATATTCAGTACTGGGCCAGGACTGGCACCCCAGTACAGAATAGCGTTATCATCCCAGAGATATGAAAGTACAGGTACCAGCACTGGGTGCAGTACTGCGCCCGTTGTGAATTTTCCATTGGGGTCCCCTAACAATGAGGGGTCAAAAAGTTCGCCAGAAAGATGATGAAAAACACTCCTACAGAAAAATGTTTATATTCTCATCTTAGAAGGTATTAAATTTGTGTACAATTTTACCCCCCCCCCCCCCCTGCTCCCCATTTGTGTCAAATTTTCACGTTTTATAACCCCCTGAACCCGAAAAACATGTTTTTACTAATGTGACATTCAAAAAAATTCACGGATTGGATTGTCCTTTGATATACTCTTTTAGTGCCCTAAAATGTAGGTCAAGTTCGTTAACCAGCCATTTTGAAAGGAGTATTTTGAACATTTTTCAAGAACTTTTTTTTTAATTTACAAATTCTATGTATATTCGTAGTACTCAGCCATTTTAATCGTGAAAAATATTGTTAAAAATTTGCGGCGGACTTTTTCATCTGTACTTTTTCAGGGACTATAAACACTTAAATCATCCGTATTTTTAAAACCATAGATTTTATTATTGGCTTGTATACTCGATTTTTCGATTTTTCTGATATTTTTCGTATGGGGTAATTTTTGGACGTACTCAAGGTGGTTTATTTATTGTGTTATTTCTTCGAATGACTAGTCCTATGAATTAAGACCATTATTTCGCTTGAAAAATATTCACAAACGACTCTGCAATTGCATATGCGTTAAACAGGGTCGCTACCTGTCAGGGAAATCAGGGAAATGTCTGGCTCTGGTAAATGCGAGTAGCTGTCAGGGAAAATATAAATTGAGATATTAAAAATAATAAAGAACGATATATTCATTCACTTATTCTGTTCACATTGGAGGCTCAGCTGAATGGTTGTGTGCCTTTGCTTTATAATATTTTTTTATCAGTTTTACATTACGGGGTTACACCACCGTGGCACTTGGAAAAATAGTTATAAACATAAACATTTTTTTGATTCGGTTATTAAGTATATAAAATAATTGTTATATTATGTATACATAGTAGTTTTATGGATACTTTGAAATCATAACGAATAAAAAAGATTCAAAAGTGGCGGAGATATGCGTTTTTTCTCAAAAATCCTTTTTTCAAACTGGTGTACACGATATCTCAAGATCTTCTCAACCGACTTTGTGGAAATTTGCAAGACGTATTCGTTCCAATATTAGCTATCGTGTGATGTAGGCCTTTTGTATTGGATGCTATGTTCATAAGTTATAAACTTTTTGACAAAATTGGTTGAATAGCTCTTGAGATATCGGGTATTAAAACACTAGTTTTAAAAAAGTAGTTTCGAGAAAAACGCATATTTCCGTCATTAAAAACATTGATTATTAGCTATTATTTCAAAGTATTCATGAAAATGTTATGTACTCATATGTGTAAATTAAAAATTATTTCATATACTTAATAACTGCGCCAAAAAAAATGTTTATTTTTATACCTATTTTTCCGAGCGATAGGGTTGTGTAACCCCTTAACATTTACTATCTATAATACTTTATTTTTGTCGTATTGTGTATATAGATTTTGCAGTTTATTTAACAGATTCTAGAAGATTTCCAAGGATTTCGAAGAATTATAAAGAATTGAATAAAGTTTACGAAATTCAAAGGATTTTAAGGGATTATAAAATTTACAAATTTAAACACGTTTCTAGGAATTTAGAGAGATTTCACCGAATTTTAAGGGATTTCAGTAGGTTTCCAATAATTTGAAGAGATTTTGACGTATTTCAAGGGATTTTAAAGTTCCCCCTGCAATTTTATAAGATTTTCAGGAATCGTAAGAGTATTTAAAATTTTTCATGGAATTTAAGGAATTTCAAATAATTTCTGGGAATTTTAAAAGAAGTATGGAAACTTTCAGGAATTTCATGTAATATTAAGAAATTTGAAGGGATTTTGCGGAATTTGAAGAAATTTCGAATGTTGTCGTGAAATTTTAGGAATTTAAAGATATTTCGACGAATTTTATAGATTTTTACAGATTTCAAATGATTTTAAGTGATTTTAAAGTTTGTACTGGAATTTTAAAGAGTTTTGAGATTTTTATATTTTTAAAAAGTTACGTAGAATTATACGAGATTTCAAAATATTTCATGATGTTTCAAAAGTTTCAATGTGATATTATTCGCATTTTTTGTCTTTCAATAACATTATCATTGAAACTTTTTTTAAATTTTTAATAGTTTCTGTCATAGGAAATTTGTCTAAAACTCAGGGAAATGTCAGGGAAATTGAAAAATTTGATTTTGTGGCCACCCTTTAGAATTGAAAAGTGGATGATTCAATGAAGGTTTCAAACTTTACCCACATAAAACTTCTAAAAGTAATGCTATATGAGGGATTAAACTGAATGAAATTAAATATTACAGTAGATTATATTTATTTTAACGTACCTTGAAGTCTTCCAGCAGCACCATCCTGTGTGATGAAATGTCGATGAAAATGAAAGCCACAGGGTAATTTTGACACTTCATAAATCTTATTGGTGATCCAATGTTGCCATTTACCGGGTTCTAAACGAAGACAACACCGAGTGCTTTCATGCCTTTGTCTGGTCACTTTAACTTTATATTCCTTAGTTATCATTAACATTTCAAACTCCTCTCTGGGAGCAAAAATAGTGAACTCTAAGGACTTTTCATCCTCAAATGTGCTACTTGAATCGTCCGTCTTACTTAATGAAAAGTCCGGAATATTGTGAAATGGTTCGCATCTTATTTCATCTTGAAAAATTTTAGCACGAAACTCTCGATCGCACATTTTGCTGTATAAAGTTCTCGCTGTAAGTTTGCCCTCCAAATCTGAAGAAAGATGTTCCCACACTTGATCAACCTTGCCTTTTAATTTTACGTTGTCTACGAAAATTTCATTTTTTCTTTTTAAGATTGCACTTCGCACTTGGTCTTCGGAAACGTTCGGTTTCCTGCCCGGTTGAGAACTCATATTGCACACTTGTCGAAACGCGTCAGAAATACGTCACCTTATCAATATATTTTCGAAAATTACTTTCAGCAGAACTCGCGAATAAAAAATTGTCCTTTACTTTTTTTAGAGTTCTTGAAACACTCATTTCATCACAATAACACCCGACACACGTAGGACGCAATGCCCAGGAAATTGGCTCCGCCAATTCGAATTTTTCCACAAGTGATTTTGCGCTGAATTGTGCTCGGCGGAAACAACAAGATAGTCATATGAAAATAAGAAGTTTATAAAGACTCAAAAGATCGAAGATACTCACTGCACAAGGGATGCGTACAAACTGACGATGGAAAATTACTTTCCAAAGACCCTTTCTTCTTGAAATCTAAAATTTCAGTATTTTCCGCTGTTTATTTCCATGGAAAAATGTTAAGAGGTCGTACTGGTAAAATAACTCCATAAGAAAAAAAGAGCAGGTACCGGAGAACTTGAATCTTCAGCGTGCTGAGAGTGTCCAGCCTAATGCTAAACAGATGTGTCCCAAGCATGGGTTTCTTATGGTTTTAGGTTTTAAATCTGAACAATTGGCAAAAAAAGTCTTCTGCAGCACAATAGACTAATGGAGAACAGTTCAACACTAAATCAAGTTTGAGAAAATAAAAAATTACGGTGCCAACTTCCTGGACATTAGAATGCATCGAGAAAAAACGAAACTCGATCAATGGGTTCGCGAGAGAACCGATATTTTCATCATTTTTGGGTGGCACTACCATATATAAGTTAACAACAATAAGACATGGAAAATTCGTATGACTTTTGGTTTCGGATATGTTAAGAGCCTTAAATGAGCCTGAAATTGTAGTGTGAAAAACGATTTTTTTCAATGATTTTTTGTATTGTTTGAACAATAGTTGTTTCAACAGCTGTTGAAAAACTTGGCCTCAATTATTTCAGTAGCTATTAATGACCCTTAAATTATACATAGGGTGAAAAACGATTTCATTAACACCATTAGATATTTTTCATAATGTTACGCCGGCATTACCACACAAGTTAATAATAAAAAATAAACGGAAAAATCTGAAGGTATAAGCTTCATGACATTTGGAGAGTCCTAAATGAGCCTGAAACTGTGGCAGGGAACACAAGTTGGTAGAATTAAATTTTGGAGAAATTGTTTAAACAATGTTTGTTTACACATATTTTTTGGACTTGGCTCCTAGTATTTTGTGAGCCTTAAATGAGCCTTAAATTATGTTGCGGGCGAAATTTAGTTTTTTTCACTTGTTGTGGTTTTTTTCATAATGTTAAGCTGGCACAACACAGTACCTTTTTAAAAAAAAAAAAAAATAACCAAAAATCTGACGAATTCCGTTTCTTGATATTTGGAGAGCCCTAAATGAGCCTGAAATTTTGGTGGGGAACACGAGTTGGTAGAATTAAACTTTGGAGAAATTGTTTAAACAATGTTTGTTTAAACAATTTTTTTTTACTTTGCTCATGGTATTTTGGGAGCCTTAAATGAGCCTTGAATTATTTCTGTGGTGAAATTTCGTTTTATTCACTGGTTGTGCTATTTTTAATAACGTTAAGCGGGCACAACACAGTACCCTTTTTAAAAGACAAAATAACAAAAAATCTGACGAATTCCGTTTCTCGATATTTCGAGAGCCCTAAATGAGCCTGAAATTTTGGTAGGGAACACGAGTTGGT
>CAKNXH010060981.1:0-41565 GCA_932178445.1 Andricus quercusramuli
TTGTTGGAAATTTGTTGTTTTTCTTGTTAAAAGTTAATTTTTAACGGAAAATGTTACTATTCAATTTTTGGTTGAAATTTTTTATTTTTTAGTCGAAAATTATTCTTTCTGGTAGAAATTAATCTTCTTGTTTGAAAATTCATTTTTTTTGTCAAAAATGCAATTATTTCAGTTAAAGGTTCATCATTTTAGTTTAAAATTCATCACTCTGTTTGAAAATGTAACTATTTCTTTAAGGATTAGTTTTTTTCAATGAATATCGTTCTTTTTAACTGAATTTAACTATTAAATTTTTGGTTGACAATTTATCTTTTTTGGTTAAAAATTGATGTATTTTGTCGGAAATTTGTCTTCTTTTTGGTAGAAATTAATTTTCTTCGTTTAAAATTCTTTTTTTTTTTTAAATCTCTTTTTGAAAATTCAACTATTCCAGTTGGAGATTTAATTGTTTTAGTTAAAATTCATGTATTTTGTTTAAAAACGTCCTTTTCGGTAAAAAATTAATCTTCTGGTTTGAAAATTCATTTTTTTTTGGTTTAAAATAAAACAACTTGGTTGACAGTTAAACACTTTCGCTAAAAATTCTTTTTTTGTTGTTAAAATTTCGTTAAAAATTTGTCACTTTGGTCGAATTTTTTGTTTGTTTGATTGAAAATATTTTTTTTTAACTGAAAATTTAACTGTTTCGTGTTTGATTATAAACTGATCTTTCTTAGATGAAAATTCAACTATTTGGTTTAAAAATAATCGTTTTAGTCGAAAGTTCAACTATTTGGCTGAGAATTCATGTGTTTTTTTGAAAAAATCGTCTCATTGGTACAAAATTCAACTATTTGGTTAAAAATACATCTATCTGGTTAAAAATGCAATATTTTGAACTTAAAAAAAATTGTTTGAATTATTGTTTAAATTCATGAAATTATTGATTATGTTTTTTGTATTATTTAATTATTAATTAATCTATGGTGCTCATATATTTCATAGGGTCTTTTAATATAATTTGTCAAAGCTTTCTTAATTAAACATATTAATTGAATTCCTAGAAACTGAAAGAAAACATAATTTATAATAAACTCGCGAAACTGTATACATATTTCGAGTCGATTATTTTAAAAAATGCGAAATATTTTTAATGGCTCCGTACAGTGAAAAATTATACCTGGAAAAAACTTTAGATACCTGGGAACCCCCTGGGATTATCAGGGAATTTCTTTCCAGGATTTGAGTAGACATCCTGTATTAAAGATCTGAAAATTACAATCTAATGTTTTGTTTCAGGATAAATATACCAAAGAAAGCGAGTGGAAGGTTCTGATTGAAATGTTGCAAGATACAATTTCGAGGATAAAAGATAATCAAGGATCGCCGGGTTTCTTCGAGCAAACTTTGATCGGTAGGAAACGAATTTAAGTGTAAAAAAATAAATTTAGGGTTGCTACAAGACCTGGAAAAATCATGGAATTTTGTGGACGTGTCTGGCAAAATTTTAATTTCTGAATCATGAGAATTGATTTTTTTTTACTAATAAAAATAATATTATAGAGGGGTTGGTCACTCTTGAAATTTGATATACAAGCCTTCGTGAAGTCTAAAATCTTTTAAATATTTGTGAAAGCTTTGAAACCGTTTAAAGTCTTTGAAATCTTTGTGACATTTAAAAATTTTTAACGAAATTTTTGTAATCTTCTAAAATATTTTGAAATCTTTCAAATTTTGTGAAATCTTTGTAAAATCATTGACATCTTTGCGGAATCTTTGAAATATTTCAGGAATCTTGGAAGTCTGTGAAATTGTTGTGAGATCATTTTAGAATCGTTGAAACATTTAAAATCTTTTGACATCTTTCTAAAATCTTCAAAATGTTTGCAATCTCCTGACGTATTTTTGAATCTCTGAAACCAATCTGAAATATTCAAAATCGTAGCAAAATATTTGAAATATTTTGAAATCTTCGACATTTTTGCAAAATCTTTCTATCTTTTATTGAAATATTTGATATCTTTGAAAATCTTCAAAGTCTTTGCGAAATTGTTTTAAGATCATTATAAAATCGTTGAAATCATTGAGATCTTTTGAAATCTTTGCAATCTTTGAAATATTTCTAGAATATTTGAATTAATCGTAGAATATTTGAAATATTTGTAGAATATTTGAATTAATCGTAGAATATTTGAAATATTTGTAGAAAATTTGAAATCTGTCTGAAATTTTTAAAACCTTAGTGAAATTTTTTTAATCTCCTGAATAATTTTGAAATATTTGTAAATCGTTGAAATCCTTAGAATTTGTTGCGAAACCTTTGTAAAATCCTTGAAAATTTTGTGGAATGTTTGAAATCTTTGAGGAATATATGAGGTTTTATGACATCATTAAATTCTTTAGAAAAAAATTCAAAATCTTTGAAATCTTTTGAAACTATTTAAATATTTTGACATCTTTGTGAAATATTTAATATCTTAGAAAAATCGTTGATCTTCTGAAATATTTTTGAATCTTTGAAACCAGTCTAAAATCTTTACAAACTCTTTGAAATATTCTGAAATATTTTGAAATTTTTGCGAAATCTGTTGAAATATTTTGAAATATTTGACATTTTTGAAAATCTTTTAAGACTTTGTGAAATTGTTTTGAGATAATTGTAAAATCGTTGAACTCTTAAAGATCTTTGTGAAATTTTCAGTCTTAGCGAAATCTTCTGAAATCTTTTGAAATCCTGGAAATATTTTTTAAATGTTGTGAAATCTTTGTGCCATCTTTTCAAATTTTAATCTTTGAAATATTTGCAGAATATTTTAAATCTGTCTGAAACCATTAAAATCTTAGCGAAATCTTTCAAATCGCCCGAATAATTTCGAAATATTTTCGAATCTTCGAAATCTTTGAAAATTTTTTGGAATCTTTTAAGTTTTTGTGAAATCATTGAAATTTTTGAAATTTGTTTACTATTTTTGAAATCTTTTGAAATCTTCCGACATCTTTGTGAAATATAATATTTATGAACTCGTTGTGAAGTCACGATCAAATCGTTGAAATCTTTTTAAATCTTTTGAAATCTTTTGAAACATATTGAAATCTTTTTGAAATCTTTTGAAATCTTCGAAATTTTTGTAAATCTCTAAAGTTTTGTGAAATTGTTGTGAGATTATTATAAAACCGTTAAAATCTTCAAGAAGACTTTAAAATCTTAGTGAAATCTTTTAAATCTTCTGAAATATTTTGAGATCTTTGAAATCTGTCTGAAGTCTTCAATGTCTTATAAAAATTTTGGAAATATTCTAAAACATTTGGAAATCTTTGGAAATTTTTACGAAATCTTTATGAAATCTTTGAAATTTTTGTGAAATCATTGAAATCCATTGAATTATTTTTTAATATATTTAGACATTTTGTAAAATATTTGTGAAATAAATATAATTATTTTATTTTATATAATATATATTTATATATTATATTATACAATTTGAAGAATCTTTATGAAATCATTGAAATCTTTGTAAACTCTTTGAAAATTTTATGGAATCCTTTAAATCTTTGTAAAATATTTGAAATTTTTGTGAATACATTGAAGTTTTTAAAAAAATTTAATCTTTGAAATATTTTGAAATCTATTGAAATCTTTCAAAATGGTTGGAGTCTTCTGAAATAATTTTAAATCTTTGAAATCAATCTGAAATCTTTTAAATCTTAGCAAAGTCTTTGAAATATTCTGAAATTTGTGAAATTTTTGCGAAATCTTCGAAAAATCATTGAAATTTTTGTGAAATCATTGAAATTTTTTGAAATCTATTAAAATGTCTTGAAATATTTGGCAGTTTTGAAAATCTTTGAAGTTTTGTTTAAAACTTTGTAAGATCATTGTTAAATCATGATCATTTCAGATGATCAGACTTTGATGATTGTTTGAAATCTTTAAAATCTTCTGAAATATTTTGAAATATGTTGAAATTTTGTGAAATCTTTGTGACATCTTTTGAAATCTTTGAAATCTTTGAAATCTGTTTGTAATCTTTAAAATCTCCTGAATAATTTTGAAATATTTTTAAATCTTGAAATGTTTAGAAACTTTTGTGAAATCTTTCAAATGTTTGGTATCATCTCAAATATTTTTCAATCTTTGAAATCAATCTGAAATCATTAAAATCTTAGCAAATTCTTTGTAATCTTTTGAAATCTTTGAAATTTTTGCGAAATCTTTGTGAAATCTTTGAAATTTTTGTGAAGTCATTGAAATAGTTTGAAATCTATTGAAATCTTTTGAAATATCTGACATTTTTGAAAATCTTTGAAGTATTTGTGAAATTGCTTTGAGATCATTGTAAAATTGTTGAAATCTTGGTGATATCTTCTGAAACCTTTGCAATCTTTGAAATATTTGTAGAATACTTGAAATCTGTCCAAAATCTTTAAAATCTTAGCAAAATCTTTTTAATTTTCTGAATAATTTTAAAATATTTTGAAATCTTTGGAATTTTTAGCGAAATCTATGTAAAATCTTTGTGAAATGATTGAATTGTTTGTGGAATTTTTGAAATTTTATTAAATCTTGGTGAAATCATTGTTAAATCGTTGAATTCTTTAAATCATTTTGAAATCTTCGTGAAATATTTGTGAAATCGTTGAAAGCTTTTAAATATTTGTGAAATATTTCTGAAAACTCTGAAATCCTTGTGAAATCTTGAAATCTAGTGTTTGCTTAAAAGTGGATTGTTCAAATCCTCGATATTATAATAATTCCAGATTTTTAAGAAATTTGATACTAATATTAATGAGAAATGTTTAGAGTTCCATAATTGTGAAAAAGCCGTTTATATTCGCCATTATTATTAATATCCCTATAAGAAATTGTCGGTAAATTAGTCTGCGATCAGTATAATGATTTGAAATTTAATTTAATTTACCAGATTTTTTTTAATGGACCTCGAAAACCTGGAAAATTTATGGCTATTTAAAACCGTACTTCATGAGCAACCCTAAATTTTTAAATATGAATAATAGTGGCTATGATTAAACTAATAGTTTCATTTTTTTCAGAAACTTTGACTCACGTGGCGAAAACTTTGCCACTTCAATCTCTGCACAATATTTTACCAAAGGATGATCGGGAATCATACGAGTATTATATGCAGATTCATAGTCAAATTATGCGAGCAGATCGGATTAAATCCGTAATGATGAAAACCGGAAATCAATTTCTATCAAAACTAAATTTATAAAGTTGAAAAATTATTTACTATTGGAAAATTTTAAATGTTTAATAGTTTCTCTATTGAAAAACATAGAGAGTATAATGACAATTATATGGCACCTAAATTTTTTTTAAAAACATTTTACTGTTGAAATTGTTCTTCAATTCTGCGTTACCAAAGATAGAAAATTATTCAATAATTCTATATAGTGTGCATATACCATAATTGTTCACTGCTTGATTTTTACACTTTATGTGGTAGAATTTATGATGTTATACCAAAGTGGATTCTAATAATTGTTATATAGTGAAGTTGACAGTATTTTCGTTTTAACGTTTTCATATATATAAAAGTACAAATTGTGAGAAAAATCAATTCTAGCAGAATAAGTTTTAACTTGAGATTTTATTCCTAGAAATCTTAGATTGCAGAGAGCAGAGAAAAATTAATTATTAGTCTCCACTTCAGTTTTCCTAAATGGCCTGGTGCAAATTTAATCAGTAAATTTGATTATATTGTCCAGGCCTTAATAATAAAATATATAGCACAAGTTTTGAAAAATATTGATGTGTGCGATAGAGTGAAATAATCTATCAGAGATATTTATTAGTGAGGACTACGAATTTCCACTTTTCGATGTTGATTTTGTAAAAGAATTTTTCTCTACTATTTATACATTTTTCAATGTAATTTACAACTATAGAAATTTATGAAATTGTTAAAAAATATTCAGTGACTCGAAGTCTCGAAAATCAAGGACCACTCCCGAAAATTATATCAATTTAGTGATCTGTGTTTTTAAATTAAAAAAAAAGATTGCAGAAATTCTATGTATAGATATTTTTTTTTTGCATAAATATTTTAATTCTTTATAGCTTATTGTATTAGGGAGTAAGAGAGGTTTAGTTTATAATAGGGGAATCCTTTCTACAGTAGATAATGCAGCCTACAGTGGATAATCATTGATTAAGAGCACAAATAAATGAAAAATAATTAATTTTAATTTATTAACAAATACATTAATATTTTAAATCAACGATTATCCACCGTAGATTGCACTATCGACTGTAGGGAGGTTTCCCCTACTTCTTTATTCTTGAGATAATTGTAATTTTTTCAGCTTTAGTAACTTTTATAATTTTTTTTACGTTGCGATTTTAAAAACGACTAAATAATCAAATGTATTTGTTCAAAAGGAAAATAAAGATTCTATTCCTATATAGTCAGAAAAAAAGCCTTTTTATATCTATATTAATTATTATTTCGTCTGAAAATATTTTAGGTTTAAAAGAATTAATTTCAGTTTGGAAGATTTCAAAATGTGTGGAAAAAAATATGGAATTTTTAAAGAAAATTTTTATTTGTCAGGATTTAAACAATTTTTAGGTAAACTGAATTTGGCAGGGTGTCAAGAGGATAAAAAAATGTTCTTAAGATTCATGGAAACATTTCAAACGATTTTTTTAATGAATTCTAAGAGAAAATTTAAAAAAATTACAAAATATTTAAAAAAATTTAATATGCGTGTAACAGATTATAAAGAAACATTTTGCATTTTGCCATATTAGATCAGTTTAGAAAAAATCTGAATATTTTGAAAAATTAATTTAAAGAGAATATTTAATAAGATTTCAAAAGATTTCTAAAATTCTCAAAGAAGAATCTAAAAGATTTTAGGACAATTTTTTCATTTTTGCAGAATTTAAAAAAAAAGGCAGAAAAAATTTGAATAATTTAAAAAGATTAGAAGATTTAGAAATTCTGAAAAGATTAAAAAAAAAAACAATTTTCTTAAGATTCTTGGGAAAATTTGAATGATTTTTTTTGAAAAAAAAAATTAAAAAAAAGATTTCAAAACATTTCAAACGATATCCTAAAATTTCGAAAAATAGTGTAGAATATTTTAAAACAAAATGTTTCAATTTGGTAAGATTGAACAATAGAAAAAATCGAGTAAATTCAAGAAATATTTATAAGATTTGCGAAGAGATTCAAAAAGAATTACAAACTTTCAAGCATTTAAAAAAATGGTGGATTTTTGATGATTTCAAAAGAAAATTTTAGAAACTTTAAAAGAATTTTGAAAGGTTTCACTGGGAAAATTTCGAAAATTTTAAGGCAATTTATTTACATTTCTAATGATTTTTCAAAATGATAAGAAAAATACGAGTCAATTAAAAATATTTTTGAGAATTTAAAGAGGTTTTTAATAGATTGAAAATATTTTAAAACTTATAAGCATTTCCGGAAATTTATCAAATAGTTTTTGATTCCTTTTAAACTTTTAGAAGTCCTAAATATCCTGCCAGTAATTTCAATATTTGTATGACTAAAAAAAAAATATTTGAAAACCATTCAGTGTTACATCAAAATATTGTTTTATTTATTTCTAGACAATACTTCATCTTAAAAAACCTTTTTTTATTTAAATAAATTAAGAAATTTATTTTCATTTCATTGAAATGAATTTTCGAATTATTGAAATGAAATATTTAAAAAATTATATTTTATTTACAATTAACACGTAATTTATTTATTTGAATCAGTTGAAACGATTTGCTTTGAAACACAAAGGATACTATTGAATGTTTATATTTAATACTCAATAATATTTTTTTCATATTTTGAATTTTCCCGCTCTAATGCTTGAAACTTTGAAACGTTTCCAAAGTTTCTTGAATCTTCATTTGGTCGAAGTTTCATTAAAGCCCTCAGCATACAGACATCTTGGATTTTCCCACTCAACCTGAAATTGAAATCTGAAATCATGACGTC
The DNA here is from genome assembly GCA_932178445.1 of Andricus quercusramuli. Taxonomy (NCBI): domain Eukaryota; kingdom Metazoa; phylum Arthropoda; class Insecta; order Hymenoptera; family Cynipidae; genus Andricus; species Andricus quercusramuli. Next base: position 7,962 of record CAKNXH010060981.1, read on the forward strand.
ACTGTGCTCCCAATTCAGCTCCCCAACCGCACTGCGCATGCGTAGCATCGACGATCTCATTGGCTGTAAATGGCGCGCTTTTTTGAAATTATTACATGTAAATCAATTTTTTTATAATAAATCATCATTGTAAAATTATAACAATTAATTTTTAGATCACAAAATAGTTTTTTAGAGGGCAAGGTGGAATAATTATTTGATTATACTCTTTACAAATAAATTATTGATTTTAAATTCGAAGGAAGGAATACCTTTTTTCACCAATGTGAATTTTAAGTAATTCATAATATTTTTTTGTACTTTATGATTATTGTATATTGTGAAAAATTGATTTGCATATATAACATTTCACTTTTTTATAACCGAAAAATGGGAGGAGACATTGTTCCCCCTCCTCGGCCAAGAACCAATCGCATTGCTGATGTCATGGAATTTTCCTACCGTGTAACCAATTACAAAGTAGGTCAAGTTGCTCCGCCTACAGGATATGCGTCAGAAAATGAGTCATTCGACGATTGACATTTCTAAACATGAAAAAGTCTAAACAAGTACAAAGTCCATTTTACATCCGGTCTGACAGCGGCGCCAAAATCCATTAATGATACTAAAATTCGGCATGTGACTCGCCTATTAAATAAACAATTTGGTGTTAATATAATTTTTGATGTTGAACATTTCGATCTACTGGTCAAATAATTTTTCTGGTGAAATGAGAAAAAATCTGCCTTAGCCCGGATTTGAACCGGGAACGTCACTTTTCACGAGTGGAGCGTTAACCAATTACGCCACCGGGGCCGGCGCAGATAATTTCTCGTTTCTCCTACATCCACAGGATGACGTGAATCTACGTCTAATTTTAACCTGTGGGTTTAGTGACTCATTTTAGTCTGAATAAATTTCACCTATCTGAATAATTTAATGCAAGATGTTATCCTGTCGATGTAGGAGAAACGAGAAATTATCAGCGCCGGCCCCGGTGGCGTAATTGGTTAACGCTCCACTCGTGAAAAGTGGCGTCCCCGGTTCAAACCCGGGCTGGGGCAGATTTTTTCTCGTTTCACCAGAAAAATTATTTGACCAGTAGATCGAAATGTTTAACATCAAAAATTAATTAATTAATTTGCCCTGGTCGACAAAATAACACCTTACATTTAATTTGGTGTTAAGACGCAGTTTATTGTATACTGCGTAGTATTTCGTACTGTGTAGAACTTTATAGGCAAACATAACCTTACATTTTTACCATATTTTGCTAATATCTTCATAAAAACTAATTTTTTCTATGTTAGTGCACTTGAAAAATAGTTTTTATTTTTTTAAGATAGATGGTGATTTAAGTGAAAATACCTAATACATTAACTTTTTTCTCTAGATTCAATGTTTTTGAAGTAATAACAAAAATGTCTTATGTTTGAAGAATTGTAGAATGTAATAAAAATGTTGACGAACGTATTGTGTGAAATTATAAATAGTTATAAATAAACAAATTTTGAAAATCGCTCTTTTTTACGAAAGAATTCAGTTTTGAACGACGTATTGACTAAATAGAAATCAAACTTGGTACTTTAGGGGTTTTGGGGTTGCTGATTACGAATCCGGAGTCAGATTTACGAAATTCAAAATGGTGGATCCAATATGGCGGACGAGTTTTCAAAAAATTGAAGGATTTTCATGAAACTAGGCATCTGGAGGATTTTGGGGTCGCTGATTACGAATTTGGAGCCAGATTTGCGAAATTCAAAATGGTGTATCCAATATGGCGGACGAGTTTTTTTAAAAAGTTGTTGAATTTTCATAAAACTTGTTGCTCAAGGGGTTATTTTGAGGTCGCTGATTATGTATAAGAAATTAAGAAGCCCAATTTGCAAAATTCAAAATGGCTGACGGATTTTCAAAATTTAATGGATTTTCATGAAACTTGGAATCTGGGGTTTTTGAGGTCTCTAATGAATCTGAAGTCAGATTGTATCTGCAGAAACGTAGAAGAGGCGAAACGAGAAGAGCAGGAGAATTCTCGGTGAAACGCTCGGAGAAGGGGAAAAACAGGAGGAAAGGAGAAGCTTGAGAACTTCGCTTTGGAAATTACTATAACACCAATTGATGCTAATAAGTGATACAAATGAAAATTTTGGAATTGTGGAATAGAGCTGACGAAAGTGATCCGCCATTCTGAAATTTTGAAATCTGACTTTAGATTCGTGATCACCGACTCCCAAAAGCCCCAGATGCCAAGTTTCATGAAAATCCTTCTATTTTTTTAAAAACTCGTCCACCATATTGGACCCGCCATTTTGAATTTTACAAATCGAGATCCAGATTCGTACTCAGCTACCTGGAAAACCCCCAAGTAGAAAGTTTCATGGAAATCTAACAATTAAAAAAAAATGTCCGCCATATTGGATCCGACATTTTGAATTTTGGAAATCTGACTTCAGATTCGTGATCAGCGTCCCCGAAAACCCGCAGAGGTGCATATAACAGTAAAATTTGTTTGATAAAAAAATATGCGCCGCAAAGAGTTAATTGATGACTCATAGGCCTGAATTTAATGTCATCAATTGGTTTCAGCGCCGGTCAGCCGGATGTGAAATGGACTTTGGACTTGTTTCAACTTCTCATGTTTATAAATCTCAATCATGGAATGACTCATTTTCTGACTCATATCCTGTAGGTGGAGCAAATTGACCTACTTTCTAATTGGTCAATCAGTAAAGAAATTCCATGACGTCAGCAATATGATTGGTTCCAGGCCGAAGAGTGGAGTTAAGTCTCCTCCCATTCGTAGGTTATAAAAGAGCACGCACAGCGAAAAATTGTCAGATTTCTCGTTCTGAATTCGGTTTAATTTTGCTGCGACTCTCGTATTGTGTTGTAATCATAAAAATACAAAGGGAAATAAGGAACATTAAATAATTTTGATAATATTGAGCGTGAAGAATGAAAAAATGAAAAGCATGAAATTATTTCAAAATTGATCAAGTTTTTGGTTTTCTCGAAATAAGATCGATCAGTGATCACCAAAAATCTAAAATCGATCAGTGATCACAAAAAACGAAAAATAAAAATCTAAAATCGAGTGGGCCCCTCACAGTTACCTCTCCCGTCGACCCTGAACCTGAACTCTTGCACATGCGCAAACGCAATGCGCCTCAGATTTAGTGTTTACCATTGACGCATTTCGCATGGTTTCTCATTGTTTGTACACGAATCCACTTTATTGCAATAATTCAAAGGATTTAAAGGAATTACTGGAATTTTCCGGAGAAGAGTTATAATTTCTAAAATAAAATTTGTGGCTCAGATATGGTTATTAATTGACCTCTACAGCAAAGAAACAAAGAAAGCAAGGAAAAAGATTGCAAAAACTTTCTACATTGTTCTGCACAATGAATCGAGCAAATCCTAGAGGTCCAGATCCTAGGTAAAAAGTTTACTTTTTAAATTAGCTTTGTGTGATACATCAATGTGAAAATGTGACACCCGCGTATTTTTTCGTACGCTTTTTACAAATCTCATCCGATTTTGGCTGCCCGGATGTCTAATTTGATTATTTGTTCTGCAGAACTGAACAACTCCCAGTGAACGGGGTTGTTCAACCTCCAGTTGTGCCACTCCCGGACCGACCGGGTCGCAATACGAATCAGTTAGAGTACCTTCATAAAGGTGTACTTAAAGCAGTGTGGAAACACGAATTCGCTTGGCCTTTCCAGCAACCGGTCGATGCGAACAAACTCGATTTGCCAGTACGTATTATCCTCTTTTTATTCATAAAATTCGCCCGGCAAGATAAGGCTTGCATTAAACAGTATTGAGTATTGACAGTTTTCAATCCCTAAGAGTGCCGTTTCTGTCCTGCATTTTTAAATCTTTGATTAAGTAGCGAAAATAGTAAAATTCGAATCCCTTTCAATTCCGACCAGGGTAATCCGCTCATAATCCAGGCCTAATCGGATAATCCACTTGTAATTTCAGGGTGCACAGTCTTCCCCTTTCTTATTAGTTTCCCCTTTTTTCTTGAAATTCCCTTTTTCCCTCCTACTCTCGAAAAAAAAACATCACGTGCGTCCTAAACTACAACCACCCTAGTTTTAATAATAATAAATTGTAGATTTTCTCTCAATTATTGCATAAAAGGTGATCAAAGTACCCGTTTTATATGCATAAATGAAAGCCGGTATGTGTTAATTTTATTAGAAGTTGTTTGAAAAAAACGTGAAATGTTAATGTTTCCGGAAAATATCAATAAGTTTGGAAATAACCAATTTTTTATTGTTTTGGGCTAATTTTGAAAATAATTTTCTGCAATTCTGTTAGATCTGTTCTATTAATTTGTTTTAATTCAGTTCTACAAATCTGACTTTATATCAATATTGATAAGTTGTTTAAATTAATCTTAGGTTTTGATTGCATCGAAGGAAAAATTCTAGAAATATCTTATCAAGTCACTTAAATAATTAAGAAAATTATATTTGAAACTTGTGCAAAGAGATTAAAAAATATTAATCGTGGGTGTGGAGAGCCCATTTATAGTAGTACTAGTAATAAATAATCCACTAGTAATAAATAATGGTTTTTTATAGAAACACTACCCGAATCGGGTAGTGCCACTACCCTGAAAGGGAAATGGCTTAATGGTATAAAAAAAAATTGCTTTTTGATTTATTAACATTTTTCGAAAACATTAAAATTTGTATTTTTTTAAAAATAACTTCTAATAGAAATAATATATTGCTTTCAATTTAAGACCATTAGGCGTATTATTTTATCAGGTTTCATGTAGTAATTGGAAGTAAATTTAGAGTTGAATATTTTTAAAACTAGAGTGCTTTTATAAAGTATTGAAAAATATAGGTCTAGAAACTTTTGCATAGTAGTGTATTACATCCTCTTATAAACTATCCAATTTAGGTATATTCTATTTCTGTAAAATTAAAATCTATCACTTATATCCCCGAAAACAATAATTTTCCACGATTTCAAGAAAAATATCATTCTCAAACAAATAATAACTGTTTGAATAATTCAAAATTATTCACAAAATACTTGGAAACTCGTCCCTTGACAATTAAAAATAATACTTGTTAAAAAAATCTAAAGAATACCGTTTTTAGTATGAATTTAATAAAGAACAACTATTTGGCAGTTTTGGTGTCACTTTCCAAGCACAATAACAATGGCTTGAAAGGGGGGGGGGGGGAGTCAAAATTAAAACTTACTGGGTGGAAATTATTCTTTGAACATGCGTTAAGAGGTTTTAATGCTTTAATTCACAAAAAGTTTATAACAAGTATGTAGCTCTTTTTTCCATTTTTTTGGAAATCAAGCTTTTCCCATTTAAAACTTTGAAAAAAAAAGAAAACAAGAAAAATGTTGAGTTGATAAACTGTAAATATAAATTAAGTATTTATTTTTTAAATTGAACTATAGTTCGACTCTTAACAATAGAATAATAATAAAATTGATTTTATAAGATGATTATGAATCTGTTCATAATTAAATCATTTATAGGTTTTTACGTTAAAAATTGAACTATTCTATTTCGAAAGCCTTAGTAATTAATGAAATATTTGCATCCGATTGAAACTTCAAAATATTTGTTCTATTTTCAAAAACATTTTGATTAATATGTTCATAATTAAATGCTTTTATTCAATTTCAAATTCTATTCAAATATTATTGCATTCTAAAATACTCCATTTTTTAAGCATTCAGTTTGAAAATGTTTAATCACAAAAATTTTGTTTCAATATTTAACAATATTTGATTGTTTATTTAAAATAAGAAATTATAAATCAAACATTCAAAAATAAACTAAATAAAATTGAATCATTTAAAATAAAATAAACCTCGAATCGTTCGAATTTCAGGGTGCTGAATGTAAACTTTAAAATTTGCATTGTTTAATTTTTTTTAATTTACAAATTTCTCTGAAAGAACTCTGGACACGCTTTGAGGTTCACTATATCTGTTATAATAAATTAAAAATAAGAAAGTAAAAATGAAATATTCAAAAATAAACAAATTGAAATTGAATTATTTAAAATAAAATAAGCCTCGAATCATTAAAATTTTAGAGTGCTGAATGCAAACTTAAAAATTTTAATTTTTAATTTATAAGTGACATTTTTCAATTTGAATGTTTCAATAACAATGTAAAATCCTTTCACTGTAGTGCTTCAACCAAAAATTGTTTAGAAATTATGAAAAGAATTTCCGTGATGTAATTATTCTTGATTTAACGTCTGGGAATAACAATTTAGAATTTTTAAGAAAAACCCTTATTTAATCGACTTCTTCCAGACCATTTATTAATAAATAACCTTTGCCTGCTTAGTCCAGCTTTATTTATAAAATACCGATGCGGACCGATATCAGTTCTCTGAAAGGACACATTGTGTCGCAATTATGTTACGCATCTACATTTATAATTAGGCGAATTATATTTCACGAAGAAGAATATTGAAAATTGAAATTTTATTATGAAAAATTCATTATTATGACACTTATCATTATTATTACACATCTAAGTACTCAAAACTTATAAGAAAAATATTGAAAATTGTTTCTTTTTTTCAAATCAGAGACAGAATATTTTCCTCCTGTTCGTAAATAATTTACAATTGTTTAAACTATTATTCGTTTGAGAGAGAGAGAGAGAGAGAGAGGGAGGGAGGGAGGGAGAGAGAAAGAGAGAGAGGGAGAGAGTAAGCGAAAGAGAGAGAGAAGCAAGCCTTCGTTCTGTGACATGGAAACACAGCGCGTGTGTCAGAGGCCTGCGTTACACTTTCTAGTCGTCGTTTCATTTGAATCAGGCGCGACTCCCCATATCGAGGTCTAAGATGTTTACACATCAAAACTTCCCCTTTTTCCCCTTTTCTCTTTAAATATACGATGTTTGAAATTGTATCCATTATCGAATAATAACTAAAGCAATTATAGCACTTGAATAAATTATTTATGAATAAATAAAGTACAAGTTTCAAGTGTAGACCATTAAAAATAAATACTCTTTAAAAAAATGGAAAATTACACATTTTATGCCAAGTTAAAAATGTGAAAACTGGAGACAGAAGTTATTTTCCAATATAAAATTAAAACAGTTGCGAAATATATAGTACTTTTTAAACAAGTATTAGAAGATTAACACATTTTAGTTGAAATATACATAGTTAAATACCTTATTAAAAAATGGAATATTCCAAATTCATCAACTGCAATTTTAAATGTTACAACTTGAGCAATTTTTAATTTTTTTTTAATCTTTGCTTGAAAATTTTACGATTGTTGAAACTTTTTTTTTTCATTGAAAATTATTTTGTTTGATTTCCCAATTAAACTATTACATTCGTGTTCAAAAATGGATCTTTTTTTAGTCGGAAATTCAACTATTTGGTAGCAAGTTCATGAATTTTGTTCAAAACTTATATTTTTGCCAGAGAATGGGTTAAAAATTTAACTATTTTGGTGGAAATATATTTATTGTGTTGAAAAGCTGTCTTTCTGGTTGAAAATCAAACTACTTTGTTAAAAATTCATTTTTTTTAAACTGAAAATTGCAATTTTTGATTGAAAATTATTATTTGTATTGAAAGCTTATATTTCTGAATTCAACTGTATTGTAGAAAGTTCTTATTTTGGTTCAAAAGTTCAATAATTTTGTAGAAAATTGGTTTTTTCATTTGAAAATTAGTTTCTTGAAATGAAAATGTAGCAATTCCATTTTTGGTTCAAAGTTGATCTTTTTTATTTTGAAAATGCAACTATTTGGTTACAAGTTCATCTTTCCTGATTGAAAATTAACTTTCTCGTAAAAAACTCATCTTTTTGGTTTTGAAAGCCAACTATTTTCTAAAATATTTTAATTTTCAGCTTGAAAAATAAACTTTTCTGTTGAAAATCCGTTTTCTTGGTTAGAAAATTCAATAATTTGGTAGAAAAGAAAACTATTTGTTTAAAAATCAAATTGCGTTGAAAATTCAACTGTTTTGTAAATATAATTTGTCATTCTGGATTCAGAACTCAACAATTTAGTTGAAAATTCTTGTATTTTTATGAAAATGTATTTTCTTTTGTTAAAAATTCTACTACTTGTTTAAAAGTTCAACTACTTTGTTAAAAATTCATTTTTTTAGATTCACTTCTTTGTTCCACAAATTTAATTATTTCCTAGAAAATTCCTAAAAAATTGATTTATTTGGTTAAAAATCTGTCTTTCTTGATTGAAAATTAATCTTCTTTGTTGAAAAGAATTCATTTGGTTGAGGATTGTATTAATTTGATAAAAGTTTGTCTTTTTTGGTTGAAATAAACTTTTTGAAAATTCTTTTTTTATGTTGAAAAGTAATTTTTTAAACAAAAAATTTAACTATTCCATTTTTCATTCAAAATGTATGTTTTTCAGTGGAAAATTCAACTATTTGTTTGAAAATTCTTGTATTTTGTTGAATATTCGTCTTTCGGTGGAAAATTAATTTTTTTGATGGAAAATTAACTTTATTGTTGAAAATTCGTGTTTTCGGATTAAAGATTTAACTGTTTTATAGCAAATTCGAATTGTTCCTCGAAAATTGGACAGTTTGGTAGAGAATTCAACTAATTGGTCGAATTTTGAACTACTTTGTTAAAAATTCATAATTTTAGTTAAAGTTTTTGTTGTTTGTTAAAAACTAGGTATATAACTGAAAATTTCAATTTTTGGTTGAAAGTTAACACTTTAATTAAAAATTCATATTTTCGTGTTGAAAAATCAACTGCATTGTAGAACATTCTTCTTTCAGGCTTCGAAATTCAACAATTTTGGAAAAAGTTCAGTTTTTTCAATTAAAAATTAATTGTTTAGAACGAAAATATAACTATTCGATTTTTGGTTAAAAACTGATGTTCTTTATTCAACAATTCAACTATTTTGTTAAAAAAGTATCTTATGCATTGAAAATTTAAAATTGCGTAATTTAAAAATAAATTTTTTGCTCAGTTAAAATTTTGTTGAAAATGTGAGAACACATGTTTTTTTTTGGATTGAGTCATATGCACACATTTTAAAAAAAGTTGAATATGTCGAACTTGCAATTTATGCAGCTTGAACCAAAGTAACATTTCTTTATTTTGCTTTTTCGGAAAAAAATTTTTGTCGTGAGTTAGGATTTTTGGGATTTTATATCTTTTTTGCGATTTTGGAACGTTATAAACACCACGAAAAAAAATGTTTCCCATGACTGAAAAATAATAACATGTTTCTTTCGTTCAAGCTGACGCAATTTTAGGTTCGAATCAATTCATAAAACATGTTTTTGTATATTTAAAAAAATGTTTAAATAAGGCAACATTTTTTTTATTAAAAAAAATTTTTAATTGTAAATTTAAGAAAGTGAACAGAAGACATTAACCGATTTCAAAATTTTTTCTTTACTAGTTTCGGATGTCGCCTCAGAAATTGTTATTCCTCAGCTCAAACGATTCGATTAATTTTTAGCATTTTTATTTCGCTCTACTGAAGAGTTTATTTTTAAATTTACATCGAAAGTATTAATTATAGTAAGGATGAAATGACAAATCTTGGAAAAATATATTTATGAGAACGTTGTTAAACATATCAAAAGTTTGTATTTAACTAATTTTATTGTTTCCCTCACTTTTTTATATCACTTTGGATGGATTTCCAACGATCTAAGTACATCCAATTTTTAAAAATAAATCTTGAATGGCAGAAATCATTGGAAAATTATTTTAATATGTAACATTTCTTACAAAAAGTTTGTTCTTTTCGACATATGAAAATAAATGTTTAATCTTTCCCCTATTTTCCCTTTTTTCGTGAGAAAGCCACCCTATTTCCCCTTTTTTGAGCTGATTTTGCGCTGTGCTCCCTGCTATAATTTGTTTTATCTCGTGTAATCACAAATTTTGATTATTTCACATGTGTAATACATTAAATGACAGCTTAAGATTTATAGATTTGAGATTACTGCGCTTTTTCTTTATTTGGATGCAACTTTATTTATTAATTAGTTGTTTCATAATACGTACATCTTTTTTAAAATGGTCCTTATTTATGGAACGGAGAAACATGGGTGTTTCATATCGAAGGGCACGTTTTCAACGCTTGCTCCTATTTATGGAACAGAGGAACTTTTGCAATAAAATTTGTTTTTCATTATATTAATATGAACTATGTTATGTTATTATCATATAATACTCAAACTTTGAGTTGAAAAAATTAATTGTCAACCAAAAAAATATTAATTCTCAACAAAATAGTTGAATTTTCAACCAAAGTGATCAATTTTCAAATAAAATGATGAATGTTCAACTGGAATAATTGAATTTCAAACGAAACACATAAATTTTCAACTAAAATGATGACTCTTTTAACTGAAATGGTGGAATTAAAAAAAAAAGATGAATATTCAACCACGAAGATTAATTTTCTACAAAAAATACGAATTTTCTACACAATATATGAATTTGCAACCAAGTTGTTGAATTTCCAACTGAGAATGATGAATTTTCAACCAATAGTTGAATGTTACAAAAAAAATAGAGAAGAATTTTCAACAAAAAATATAATAGTTAAACGTTAAATTGAACAAATTAATTTTTAACGAAAAACGGATTTTCAATGAAACAGTTCAATTTTAACTAATGTGATGAATTTTCAACTGAAATGATGAATCTTCAACTGGAATAGTTGAATTTTATACCAAAAAGGTACAACAAATTTTCACCAAATATTTTAATTATAAAAAAATATCAATCATCAAAAAACAGTTGAACTGTTGCCTAAAAAGATAATTTTTTAACCAAAAATAGAATAGTTCAATTTTCTTTTAAAAAAAACTAATTTCCAACAATAAAAGAAGCGAACTTCCAACAAAATAGTTACATTTTCAACTGGAATAGATAACTTTTCAGTTAGAAAAATTGATTTTCACAAGGTCGTGAAATTTTCAATCAGAAATGAATTTTCAATTAGAATGATGAATCTTCAACTGGGATAATTGAATTTTATACCAAAAAGGTACAAAAAATTTTCACCATATATTCCTATTTTTAAATTTTGTCCAAAAAAGATACAATTTTAACCAAAGATGAAATAGTTAAATTTTCTGTTAAATAACTTTTCGACTGGAATAATTAAAGTTTTAGTAAAAAAAGGTGATTTTCAACATGGTCGTTAAATTTGCAATCAGAGATGAATTCTCAATTAAAATGATGAATCTTCAACGAAGAGAATTCATTTTTTAAAAAGAGTTACACTTTTAACGAAGGAGTTAAATTTTCAACTAAAATAGATGAATTCTCAACAAACAATGTAATGTAATTTAAATTTCAACCAAAAAAAAATTTCAATTTTGAATAAAAAACAGTCAAGTTCGACCAAACAAGACAAATTTTGAAGGAAAGTTGTGTTTTGAATTAAAAAATACTTTTGAGTCAACAGAGAAAACAAATTTAAAAAGAACTGTTGAATATTCAAGGAAAAATATGAATCTTCTTGGTGACTAATTCATCCTTTTGGTTGGTAATTACTTTAAAAATTCAAATATTTGGCTGAAAATGCATGTTCTTCGTTAAAAGTTCAACTTATTATTTGAAAATTGATCTTTTTGGTTGAAAATGAGATTTTTCTTATTTAGAACTAATTTTTCCAAGTGGAAATATAACTTCCATTCTTTGTCGAAAATTGATCTTTTTTGATAGAAATTTAATTTTCTTGGTTGAAAATTATACTGGAAATTTACTTTAAGTTTATTGAAAATTATTTTTTTTACTGAAAATTTAGCTATTGTATTTTGAGATGAAAATTTATTTGATTTTGGTGAAAATTTAATTATTTGTTGAAAATCCATCTTTTTTTTTTGGTAAAAGAGTACTCTCATTAGTTAAAATTTCATCTTTTTCGTTAAAAATGAATTTCTTTAGTTGAAAATTCGTTTGTTTTTTGTTCGGAAATTTATTTCACGGACTAAAAATTATCCTAGTTAATTTTTGGTAGAAAATTTATCTTTTATAATTTGAAATGCATGTATTTAGTTGGAAATTAATTTTTTTTCAGTTGAAGATTGACCATTTTAATTTTAAAATTCGCTCTAAATATTACATTTTTTTGTAGAAAATGTACGGTTTTTGATAGAAATTAATTCTTCTTGGTTAAAAGTGATACTATTTCATTGAAAATGTATCTGTTTTCGGCGAAAATTTAACTATTTGTTTAAAATCCGTCTTTTTTTGGTAAAAAAGTAGAGTACAAGACAAATTTTTACCAAAATAGTTGAATTTTCTAGCAAAAAAGATTTTAATTTTAGATATAAAACAGTTTAATTCAACCATAATTTACAAATTTTAAACAAACTAGTTGAATCCTCAACCGCAGAAGATTTATTTTCACCGAAACAGTTGCGTTTTAATACAACAAAATTTATTTAGGACAAAAATTGAGAACCAAATAAAAAAGTTTTCTACAAAAAAATATGAATTCTTAACAACAAATGATCAATTTTCAACCAAAAACAGAAAAGTTACATTTTCATTCAAAAATTAATTTTAAGCAACCAAAAAACGAATTTACAACAAAATAGTTCAATTTTTAACCAGAGATGAATCTTTAACCAAAAAAAAATTGTTTAACAAAGTAGTTCAACTTTTACCCAAGCAGTTGAATTTTAAATTAGAAAATATCTTTCAATAAAATAGTTCAATTTTCAACTAAGTAAATGAAATTTGAAGTATAATTATAAATCTTCAACTGGAATAGTTGAATTTTCAGTTAAAAAAATTAATTTTCAACTAAATAGTTGAATTTCAGAAAAAAATTAATTTTGAGTTAAATAGTTGAGTTTTCGACAAAAATATGAATTTTTACAAAAAAAGTTCATTGTTAAACAAAACAGTTGAATTTTCTACCCAAAAAAATAGTTCCCAAAAAAAAAAACAGTTAAATTTTCAAACAAAATGTATGACCTTTTAACAAAATTGTAGAATTTTCAACAAAATAATTAATTTTTCAACCAAATAATATTAATTTTTAGCCAAAAATATAATTAGAAACTTTTAAACAAGAAAAGAAATGAACAAAAACGTATTTTTCAAGCACGAAAGGTAACTTTCCCAACCAAAAAGATGAATTTTTAATCTAAAGAAATACATTTTTTACAAGACAGTTGAATTTTTAACGAAAAAATTAATCTTCAACTGGAATAGTTAAATTTTTAGTTAAAAAAAATTAATTTAAAAGAAAAACAATTTTTCAACAAAAATAATGAAATATTAAACAAACCAATTTTTATAGAAAGTTGTTCAACATCCTACCAAGTAGCTTAATTTTCAACAAAAAATTCAAAATTCCAAAAGAATAATGTAATAGTAGATGTGTTAGACAAAAGTATTTTAATTTTAAATGAAAAATCAGTTTAATTCAACCAAAAAAGATGAATTTCCAACAAACTAGTTGAATTTTTAACAAAAGAGGTGAACCTTTAAAACAATAAATTTTAAAGAAATTAGTTGAACTTTTATCCAAGTAGTTGAATTTACAATTAGAAAAGATTAACTTTCTACAAAATAGTTCAATTTTCAATCCAACAGATTAATTTTCAACTAAGAGTATGAATCTTCAACTGGAAAGTGAAATTTTTAGTTAAAAAAAAATTAATTTTCAACCAAACACTTTAATTTCTGGCAAAAAATATGAAATTTTAGCAAAGTAGTGAAATTTTCGATAAGAAATATGAATTTTTAACAAAAAGTTTATTTTTCACCAAATAGTAGAATTTTCTATAAAAAAAAATCACAACAAAACAGTTAAATTTTCGACGAAAAACGATGATCTTACAAAAACCCTACAAAGGATGAACAAAATTGTTGAATTTTCATCAAAATAATTAATTTTTCAACGAAATAATAATTTTTGACCAAAAAGCTAATTTTCAACCAAGCAGTTTTGTTTTTATCCAAAAAAAGGGACACTTTAAACCAAAAAAGTTAGTTTTTTTACCAAAAAATACGAATTTTCAACTAAAAATTATCAATTATCAACCAAAAATAGAAAAGGTACATTTTCAATTAGAAAAATTAATTTTAAACAAAAAGAAACGAATTTTAAACAAAATAGTTAAAATTTCAACCAAAGAGATGAACCTTCAACCAAAAAATGAATTTTTAACAAAGTATTTCAACTTTTACCCAAGTAGTTGTACTTTCCATTACAAAATATCAACTTTCAATAAAATAGTTCAACTTTCAACCAAATAGATAAATTTTAAACTAAAGATATGAATCCGCAACCGCAATAGTTGAATTTTCAGTTTAAAAATTTATGTTCAACAAAACTAGAGTTTTTAAATGCCCAAGAATTTATGTTGATCAAATTTTCTCGAGAATATGCTCAGCATTTAAGCTCAAACAGAGCATTTATAGAGTGAAATAAACATATACTTTTTTTTAATTCAACTGTTTTTGGTATAAAATTAAAATCCGTTTTGGTTAAAATATAAAATATCGCGTTTTTCGTTGAGATTTTTTTTTTCCTTTTTTGGTAGAAAATTCATTTATTTGATTGATGATTCATCATTTTAGTTAGAAAAACCTTTCTTTTGCTAAAAATTTAATTATTTTGTTAAAAATTTAATTATTTTGTTAAAAATTATTTTTTCTGGATGAAAAATAATTGTATTAACTGAAAACTTAACTCGTGCATGTTTGGTTCATAATTTATCTTATGTTAAAAATTCAAATATTCGGTTTAAAATTCCTGTATTTTTATTGAAAAATCCAATTTTTGTGGGAGAATATTTAATCTTCTTGGTAACTAAATCATCTTTTTGGCTGGAAATTCCTTTCAAAATTAAATTATTTGGTTGAAAATGAGTTTTTTTATAATTAAAATTAATTTTTTTTACTGAAAGTGTAACTTCCATTTTTTGTCGAAAATTTATATTTTTTGATAGAAATTAATTCTTCTTGGTTAAAAATGATACTATTTAATTGAAAATGTATCTGTTTTCGGTGAAAATTGAAGTATTTGTTGAAAATCCGTCTTTTTTTGGTAAAAAAGTACTCTCATTAGTTGAAATTTTACCTTCTGTGTTAAAAATTAATTTCTTTGATTGAAAATTGATTTGTTGGAAATACGATTGGTTTTTGATTGAAATTTTATCTTACTACCTGAAAATTGTCCTACTTTATTTTTGGTAGAAAATTTATATTTTTAGTTTAAAATTCATGTATTTGGTTGAAAATTGAAATTTTTTAGTTGAAGATTCATCATTTTTGTTGAAAATTCACTTTAACCATTCAATTCCTTGTGGAAAATTTACCTTGTTTGATAAAAATGTAATCTTTTTCATTAAAAAATTATCTGCTTGGTAAAAAAATTAACTATTCTATTTTTGGATAAGAATTCATTTCTGTCATTGAAAAAAAACCCAGTTGAAAATTAGTTTTTTTGTTGATAGAAAATTCATCTTTTGGATAGAAAAATCCACTATTTGTTCAAAATTTCATATTTTTGGTTGAAAGTAATTTTTTTAATTGAAGAAAAGTTGGTTAAAAATTTAACTATTTGGTTACAAATATAATTATTCTGTTGAAAAACTGTCTTTTTGGTTGAAAATCAAACTACTTTGTTCATAATTAATTTTTTCAAACTGAAAATTGCAATTTTTGATTGAAAACTATTTGTTGTATTGAAAGCTTATATTTTTAAATTATAAATTCGAATATATTGTAGAAAGTTCTTTTTTATTTGCTCAAAAATTCAATAATTTGGTAGAAAATTTGTTTTTTGATTTGAGAATTAGTTTTTTCAAATGAAAATGTAGCAATTCGATTTTTGCTTCAAAATTGATCTTTTTTATTTTGAAATTTTTTTTCTTTATTGACTAAAAAATCTTTTTTGGTTGAAAACTGAACTCTTGTTGAAAATTCGTGTTTCCGGATTGAAGATTCTACTGTTTTGTAGAAAATTTTAATTTTCTCTGCAAAATTCATAGGTTTGGTAGAGAATTCAACTAATTGGTCGAATTTTGAAATACTTTGTTAAAAATTCACCATTTCAGTTGAAGTTTTTTTTGTTCGTTAAAAACTATATTTTTTAACGAAAAATTTTAATTTTTGGTTGAAAATTAACTTTTTAATTGAAATTTTATATTTTTGCGTTGAAAAATCAACTGCATTGTAGAAAATTCTTCTTTCAAGCTTCAACATTCAACAATTTGGGTGAAATTTCCGTTTTTTCAATTGAAAATTAATTTTTTGAATCGAAAATGTAACTATTCGATTTTTTGTTAAAAACTGATGTTCTAAATTCAACAATTGAACTATTGTATTCAAAAATCATCTCATTTGTTGAAAATTTTAAATTGCGAAATTTAAAAATGAATTTCTTGCTCAGTTACAGTTTTTTTGAAAATGTGAAAAACATGTTTTTTTTTTATTGAAGCATAAGCACACATTTTACAAAAAGTTGAATATGCCGGACTTGAAATTTATTCAGCTTGAACCAAAGAAACATTTTTTTATTTTGGTTTTTCGGAAAAAAATTTGTGTCGTGAGTTAGACTTTTTAAGATTTCATATCTTTTTTGCGATTTTGGAACGTTATAAACACCACGAAAAAAAATGTTTCCCATGACAATTTTTAAATGTAAATTTCAAAAAGAGAACAGAAGATATTTACCGTCTTTTTGTAGAAAGTTTATCTTTATGATTGAAAATTCATCTTTTTGGCATAAAATTCGACCTTCCAGTTGAAGATTCATCATTTTTTTTTAAATTCATCCGTTTGGTTGAAAATTAATTTCTTCAACTGAAAATTTAACTATTCCATTTTTAGTTGAGAATTGATCTTTTCTAGTTCAAAATTCGACAATTTAGATGAAAATTTGTCTTTTCTATTTGAAAATTCAACTATTTCGTTCAAAATTCATGTATTTTGTTAAAAAATCGATATTTTTTGTACAAAATTATCTTTCTATTTGAAATTTAATCTTCCTGTTTAAAAATTCTTTCTTTCAGTTAGCAATTCAAGTATTCCAATTAAATATTCATCACTTCAGTTGAAAATTCATCTTTTAGGTTGGAATTAAAATTATTTGGTTGAAAATTAAACTCTTGTTAAAAATTATTTTCTTTTTTTCGAAAATTCATCGTTTTAATTAAAAACTAATTTCTCTTATTGAAAAAGTGAGCTGTTTGATTGAGAACTTTTTTTCCTTTGTATGTTTCTCGTTTTTGTGTCTTTCTTTAATGAAAAGTCAATTATTTCGTTAAAAAATCATGTATTTAGTTAAAACACTGTATTTTTGTGGAAAATTAATCTTCTTGTTTAAAAATTCATCACTTTAGTTAAAAATTCATCTTTCTGGTTTGAAATTCAACTGTTTCAGTTGGAGATTCATTGTTTTAGTTTGAAAAGTCTTGTGTTTGGGTTAAAATTAATTTTTTTAACTAAAAATGTTACTATTCCATTTTTGGTTGTATTTTTTTTTTTTAGTTCAAAATTCAACTATTTAGTTGAAAATTTGCCTTCTTTAAATTTAAATTAAACTGTTTTGTTAAAAAATCATGTATTTAGTTGAAAATTTGTATTTTTTGGTGGAAAATTAATCTTTTTATTTGAAAATTGATCTTGTTTAAAAATGCATATCTTTGGTTGAAAATTCAAGTGTTCCAGTAAAGTATTAATTGTTTTAGGGTGATTAAAAATCCATATTTTTGGTTTAAAATTTAACTGTTCCAGTTGAAGATTCATAATTTTATTTGAAATTCATCACTCTGGATGAAAGTTGAACTATTTTGTTGAAAATACGTTTTTTTTTGGTTGAAAATTAATTTTTCCAACTGAAAGTTTGACTTCCATTTTTTGTAAAAAATGAATATTTTTTAGTGAAAAATTTAAGTATTTTTTTCTCTGTTCTCTGTTAATGGTTTAAAGGATGTTTAGAAGGAGCGTCATGAATTGAAATAAATATTAACATTTTTTCTGGAAATATGAATATGTTGCTTTTAGTTGACCGGGAAAATTGAAAAACTTGACCTGAAAAACCGGGAAATGACCGGAAATTTGAAATCGTCCGCCAAATCACCACCCTGATATTGTGAATAATTCTATAAGTTTTTAATTTCGTTTCCGCTAATATAGAATGTTAAAGTATACATTTTTTGTGATATTCAACTTACAAATTATAAAAATTATAAGTTGAAAATTTCGATGTTAATTCAGTTTCAGAATTAGAATGAGCCATGGCCATATAACGGATTTTTTAAGGGTTTCAATACTCGGTTTTTTAGTGTACATCAGATTACAAAACATTACTAAAGATTTCAAAAGGTTTCAAAATATTTCAAAGATTTTAAAATATTTCAAAGGATTTTTAACATTTTACAAAGTTTTCACAGATTCCAAAGATTTGAAAAAGTTTACAGTACACCAGATTTCTAAGATTTAAAAATATTTCGAAGTTTTTAAACACTTTCAATAGGTTTAAAAACATTTTAGAAGATTTGAAAAG
Organism: Andricus quercusramuli; assembly: GCA_932178445.1. Lineage (NCBI taxonomy): Eukaryota > Metazoa > Arthropoda > Insecta > Hymenoptera > Cynipidae > Andricus > Andricus quercusramuli. Next base: position 26,470 of record CAKNXH010060981.1, read on the forward strand.
ATTTCAAATAGTTCACTGATTTCAACGAATAAAAAAGATTTCACACAAAAGATTTAAGAAAAATTTCACTAATATTTGAAAAGATTTTTCAAAGATTTCACGAAAAATTCCCAAAGATTTCGAACATATCCGAAGATCTTAAAACTTTCCAAAGATTTCAAAGGTTTTAAGGATAATAGAAAGATAGTAAACTGGATTTTAAATGAATACAAAAGATTTCAGAAAGATTCAATAGAAATTTGATAAAGATATCAAAATAATACAAGAATTGCCAAGATTCCGAAACATTTTAAACGATTTCAAAGATTTCGATGACTTAAAACGAATAGAAAAGTTTTCACAAACAAAGATTAAAGAAAGCTTTCGCAAATATTTCAAAGATTTCATAAAAATTTCAAAAAATTTCAAGGATTTTTAAGTTTTTGAAGATTTCAAATATTTTACAAAACTTTGAAAGGATTCCAAAAAATTTCACAGAAATTTCAAGATTTCACAACGATTTTAAGTATTTTAAGAGATTTTAACGAATTCACAAAGATTAATTAATAATTAAAGTTAATTTTCAACTAAAATATAGAATTTTCAAACGGAAAAATGAAATTTTAACAAAGTAGTTCCATTTTCAAGCAAGTATTTGAATATTCAACTGAAAAAGATAAATTTTTAACTAAAGATGGAATAGTTAAATTCTCAGTTAAAAAATGAATTTTCAACCAATCAAAAAAAAAAACAAATTTGTATAAAAACCGTTGAATTTTCAAACAAAAAATTATTCTTTTCACAACATTATTTAATTTCCTGCAAAGTAGATTGATTTTTAACTAAATAGTGAATTTTTAACCAAAAACATGAATTTTAAATGAAGACGATTAATTTTTTACTAAAAAAGATGAATTTTCAACAAAATACTTCAATTTTCTACCGAAAAAGACGAATTCTCAACAAAAGACGTGAATTTTCTACCAAAATGATGAATTTTCAATTCAAAAAGATATATTTTCACCAAAACAGGTGAATTTTCAACCAAAAAAACTTTGTTAACATTTTTACAACGAAATTAATTTTACCAAAAAAATTCAACTAAGAAGATTAATTTTCTACCGAAAAAGACGTTTAAAATCCCTTGCATTTTTGTTAATCTTTTGAAATCTTTTTAAATACTCTAAATTGTATAAAATCCTTTGAAATACTTTCAAATTATGAAAGTCAATTGAAAATTGTTGGAATCTTTTCAAATATCCTAAAATCTTTAAAATTCTTTAAAATCTTTGTTTATACCTTGAAACATTTGAAAATCTCTGAAATATATTAAAATATTATAAAATCCCGTGAAATTCTATGAAATCTGATATTTCGTGAAATCCTGGAAAATTCATTGAAATTATTTTAGAGCTTTTAAAATCCCTTAAAGTCATTGAAATTCTTTCATTAATTAATTATTATATATAAAATTATTATTTCGTTTTTATTAATTTTATTAATTAATTAATTAACTTGTCATAGAGAGGACACCAGGTAATTCTGAGTAATTTACATAGGTAGTCAGAATTGATTTTAACATATTTTGTTGAACATTTTTAAATAAAATTAATCTCCTTGACTGATAATTTAATTCCTTCTTTTTTGGTTAAAAATATTGATCTTTTTTCAGGTAAGAATTCGTCTTTTTCGGTAGAAAATTAATTTTCTCCGTTAAAAATTCCTGTTTTGTCTTAAAAATTCAACAATTTAGCCATTAATTAATCTGCTTTGTAAGAAATTCGAAAATTTTCTTGAAAAGTTATTTTTTTGCTTAAAATTCAACTGTCTCGTTGAAAATTCCTTTTTTAAAACTAAAAATGTAACTATTCCATTTTTAGTTGACAATTTATATATTTGTTTGAAATATAATTTATTTTGCTGAAAATTCATCTTTTCTGGTATAAAATTGATCTTCTTAGTTGAAAATTCTTGTTTTGTTTGTTAAAATTATCTATGTTATAAAAAAATTAACAATTTTGCGATAAGATCGTTTTCTTTGTTGGAATTTCCAATAATTAATCTACTTCGTAGGAAATTCAACAATTTTGTTAAAGTTATTTGTTTGAGTTTGAAATTCAACTATTGTGTTGAAAATTAATTCTGTTTATCTGAAAATGTAACTATTCCATGTTTTGTTGACAATTAATATATTTTGTTTTTCAGTTGAAAATTCATCATTAAAATTCAACTACTTAAGGTTAAAAGATAAACTCTTCTGTTAAAATTAACCTTTTTTTTGTGAAAATCCAACTATTTGGTTGAAAATTGCCATTTTGAATTTAAAAATTAAACTATGTGTTAAAAAATTTATGTACTTTGTGTGTTTAAAAATACAAGTATTCCAGTCAAATATTTATCATTTTAGTTGAAAATTAATCTTTTACGTTTGGAAAAAAAAGTTATTTGGATGAAAGTTAAGTTCTTGTTAAAAATCAATTTTTTGTTGGTTGATGATTCATCGTTTTAATTAAAAATTCATTTTTCTGTTGTTTTTCTGTTGATTTTTTTTCAACTGAAAGTGGAACTATTATTTCAGTTGAATATTCCATAATTTTAGTTAAAAATTCATCTCTCTGGTTGAACATTCGTTTTTTGACTAAAAATGTAATTATTCAATTTTTTGTTGAAAAATGATCTTTTTTAGTTGAAAATTCGTTTTTTTGGTAGAAATTAATCTTCTTGGTTGAAAAAAAATCTTTTTAGTCAAAAATTCAATTATTTTAGTTAAAGATTCAATACTTCAGTTAAAAATTCATCTTTCTGGTTTAAAATTCAGCTATCACAGTAAAATATTTACAATTTCATTTGAAAATTCATCACTTTGTTTGAAAATGTAACTATTTTTTGAAAAATAGTTTTTTGTTGTTGTTGAAAGTAGTTTTTTAATTGAAAATTAAATTGATTCCAATTGAAAATTCCATAGTTGTAGTTGAAAATTCATCTGTTTGGATAAACATTGATTTTTTAAATTTGAAATTCAATTATTTAAGTGTTGGTCGACAATTTGTCTTTCTTATTAAAAAATTAATTTTTTTGTTGGAAAATTCAACTATTTTCGTTAAAGATTCATTATTTTAGTTGAAAACTCTTATGTTTGGTTTAAAATTAATTTTTAATTAAAAATGTTACTATTCCATTTCGGGTTGAAAAATTATTATTATTTCAACTATTTCGTTGAAAATTCATGTATTTTGTTGTAAAAGTGTATTTTTTGGTAGAAAATTAATTTTTTTATTTGAAAATTAATCTTATTGTTTAAAAATTCATCTTTTTGGTTGGAAATTCAAGTGTTCTAGTAAAATATTTATCATTTTAGTTGAAAATTAATCTTTTAGGTTTGGAAATAAAATTATTTGGTTGAAAGTTAAACTCTTGTTAAAAAACAATTTTTTTTTTTGGTTGAAGATTCATTGTTTTAATTAAAAATTCATTTTTTTTGTTGTTTTTCTGTTGATTTTTTTTCAGCTGAAAATGGAACTATTATTTCAGTTGAATATTCCATAATTTTAGCTAAAAATTCATCTCTTTGGTTGAATATTCGTTTTTTGACTAAAAATGTAATTATTCAATTTTTTGTTGAAAAATGATCTTTTTTAGTTGAAAATTCGTTTTTTTGGTAGAAATTAATCTTCTTGGTTGAAAAAAAATCTTTTTAGTCAAAAATTCAATTATTTTAGTTAAAGATTCAATACTTCAGTTAAAAATGCATCTTTCTGGTTTAAAATTCAACTATCCCAGTTAAATATTTACAATTTTATTTGAAAATTCATCACTTTGTTTGAAAATGTAACTATTTTTTTGAAAGCTAGTTTTTTTTGTTGTTGAAAGTAGTTTTTAAATTGAAAATTAAATTTATTCCAACTGAAAATTCCATAGTTGTAGTTGAAAATTCATCTGTTTGGATAAACATTGGTTTTTTTAATTTGAAACTTAATTATTTAAGTTTTGGTTGAAAATTTGTCTTTCTTATTAAAAAATTAATTTTTAATTAAAAATGTTACTATTCCATTTCTGGTTGAAAAATTATTATTATTTCAACTATTTTGTTGAAAATTCATGTATTTTGTTGAAAAAGTGTATTTTTTGGTAGATAATTAATCTTTTTATTTAAAAATTAATCTTTTTGTTTAAAAATTCATCTTTTTGGTTGAAAATTCAAGTGTCCCAGTTAAATATTCATCATTTCAGTTGAAAATTCATATTTTGGTTCAAAATTTAACTATTAAGATGCATAATTTTATTTGAAAATTCATCACTTTGGTTGAAAATAACCTTTTTTTGTTGAAAATTGATCTTTTCTGATGTAAAAGTCAACTATTTTCTTGAACCTACATTAATTTTATTTAGTAGAATTTTTCCCCCTATTATTCCCCTATTTTCGTTAAAAAACAATCAATTTCCCCTGTTTTAAGAGAATTTTGGAACTGAAATTTACTTGATATTTTTTACAGTGCTTGTAAAACAACAAAATTAAAACTTGATGCATAATATTGTCTTTTCTTTATGATATAGGATTACCACAGAATCATCAAGAAACCTATGGATTTGGGTACAATAAAAAAACGTTTGGAGAATGTGTATTACTGGAGCGCCAAAGAATGTATTCAAGATTTCAATACGATGTTCACCAACTGCTACGTTTACAACAAGCCAGGCGAGGACGTTGTTGTTATGGCACAAACTCTCGAAAAGTTGTTCCTTACGAAGGTTATTTTCCCTATAAATATTTTAATATTTAAATAATCATTTAGGGTAATCCAAACAGGCTTTTTTACTTAAATGGGTCCCCTGCAAACTTTCTTTTGGTGTCAAAATAACCCCTGAATTTTTTTCAGAATAACAAAAAATATTTAGAGTTTCTTCAAGTCAATTTTGCAAAAAAAAATGCCTATTTTATTTTTATTGTCGCTGTGAATGGATTATTTTACCTTGTCATACCTGGACTGTATTACTCTTAGTGAAATATATCATCCAGGTTTTTGAAATAATTTTTAAGAAAATATAGGTTTCGTAGAAACTCTACTTTATATACTAAAAATTCAAATATGCAAGTAAAAAATTAAACTATTTTGCTGAAAACCCCTTTTTTTTGTAAAGAATTTGATTTTTAACAGAAAATTTAACTATTCTGTTTTTGGTTGAAAATGTATCTTTACTGGATAAAAATTCAACTATTTGGTTGAAAATTGATATTTTTTATTTAGAAATTTAACTAATTGTTTGAAAATTAATTAAAAATTAATTTCTTTGGTTGAAATATGAGCTATTTGGTTGAAAACTTTGTTTTTCTTTGATAAAAAGGAATTTGTTTTACCAAAAATTTAACTATTTTGTTGAAAATACGTTTTTGTTGTTGTAAATTATTATTTATTTTAACTGAAAATGTATCTATTATTCCAATTGAAGATTCCATCATTTTAGTTAAAAATTAATCTCTTTGGTTGAACATTCATTTTTTGGCTAAAAATGTAATTACTCAATTTTTGGTTGAAAAATTATTATTTTTAGTTGAAAATTCATCTATTTTGATAGAAATTAATCTTCTTGGTTGAAAATTCTATTCTTTGGTCAAAAATTTAACTATTCTAGTTAAAGATTCATCATTTTAGTTGAAAATTCGTATTTTGTATTTGTATTTTTTTGTAAAATTTAATTCTTTTTTTTTTTAACTATCCCAGTTGAATATTTATCGTTTTAGTTGCAAAAATGCATCATTTTTGTTAAAATTTCATTAGTCTTGTTGAAAATTCATCATATTAGTTGAAAATTTATCACGTAGTTTAAAAATTGAACTATTGCGTCAATTATAATAAAATAAGATTTTTTTTTTTTAAATGGGTTTGCATCACCTCAAAATATATATTTTTATTTCTGAAAAAATTCAGTGGACATTTCGACACAAAAAGGAACAACTCGTATGGGACAAATTTGAGAAAAACAGCCTTTTTTGGACCACCCTCAGTTATTATATCAGGGTGTCTACCCCAGTTACGGAATTTTTTAGAAAAAAGTAACTTCTATTTTTGGTTGGAAATCAATCGTTTTTAGTTGAAAATTCATATTTTTCCTCGAAAATTCAAAAGTTTGAAATTTGTCCATTCTCTTGACTGAAAAATCTGTCTTAGTTTAAAATTCAAATCATGTTGAAAAGTCGTATTTTTTCGTTGAATTCAACTGTTTTTTATAAAAAATTACGTAGTTTTTGGTTGAAATATCAACTACTACATTTTTCGTTCAGAATTCATCTTTTTTTAATTAAAAGAGGAATTACTTTGTTAAAAGTTAAACACTTCTGTTAAAAATTAATACTTTGTTTGAAGATTCGTCATTTTAATTGAAAATTCTTCTCTTTGGTTGAACAATGAACTATTTTGTTGAAAATTTGTGTTTTTTAAAAATTAATTTTGTTTAACTGAAAATGTAACTATTCCAGTTGAATATTCCATAATTTTAGTCAGACATTCATCTCTTTGGTTGACCAATAATTTTTTTAACTATTCATTTTTCGGTTAAGAATTATACCTTTTAGTTGAAAATTCGTCTTTTTGGGTAGAAATTAATCTTATTGGTTAAAAATTAATTTTTTTTTTGAAAATGCAATTATTTTAGTTAAATATTCATCATTTTAGTTGAAAATTCATCTTTTTTATTTAAAATTCAACTATTCCAATGGAATATTCCGTCATTTTAGTTGAAAATTCATATCTTTGGTTAAACATTAAATTTCTCAAATGAAAATTTAACTATTCAATTTTTGTTTGACAATTAATCTTTTTTTAATCGAAAATTCATGTATTTTGTTGAAAATTCGTCTTTTTTGGTAGATACTAGTCATCTTGGTTGAAAATTCAAATATTTAAGTGGAAGATTCGTAATTTTAGATAAAAGATCATAATTTTGGATGAAAATTAACTTTTTAGATTGAAAATTTAATCATTCCATTATTTTATTTAAAAATTCCTCTCTTTTGTTGAACATTAATTTTTCTAACTAAAAATTTAACAATTCAATTTTTGGTTGAAAAATTTTTATTTTTCAGTTGGAAATTCATGTATTTTGTTGAAAATTCGTCTTTTTTAGTTCAAAATTAAACTATTTTGATGAAAATTCATCGTTTTTAGTTGAAAATTAAACTATTCTTTGATTGAACATGACATTTTTTAAAATGATAATATAACTATTCAAGTTTTGGTTGACAATTTATCTTTTTAAGTTTAAAACTCTTGTATTTTGTTCAAAATTCAACTATTTTAGTGGTAGATATATCATTTTCGATAAAAATTCATCATTTTGGATGAAATATAGTTTTTTAAATTGAAAATTTAACTATTCTAATGAAATATTACGTCATTTTAGTTGAAAATTCATCTCTTTTGTTGAACATTAATTTTTCTAACTAAAAATTGAACTCTTCAATTTTTGGTTGACATTGTCTATTTTGGTAGAAAATTAATATTCTTGTTTGAAAATTCATTTTTTTAGTCGAAATTCAAATATTCTAGTTAAAAATTCATCAGTTTAGCTAAAAATTTGCCAGTTTGGATGAAAATTTAAGTTTTTTTACTGACAAATTAACTATTCCATTTTTTGTTTAAAAATGATCTTTTTTAGCTCCACATTCAACTATTTGGATGAAAATTTATATTTTTTAGTTAAAAATTCAAATATTCTTTGGTTGAACATTGCATTTTTAAATGATAATTCAACTGTTCAATTTTTGAATGACAGTTGATTTTTTTTAGTGGAAACTTCACGTATTTTGTTGAAAATTCAACTATTTCAGTGGAAGATCGATTCATAATTTTAGATAAAAATCCATCATTTCGAAAGAAAATTAATTTTTCTAAATAAAAATTGAACTATTACATTTTTGGTTGACAATTTATATTTCTTAGTTGAAAATTCATGTATTTTGTTAAAAAATCGTTTATTTTGGTAGAAAATTAATATTTTTGTTTGAAAATTCATCTTTTCGGTTGAAAAGTCAAGTATTCCAGTTAAATATTCATAATTACAGTTGAAAATTCATCCTTTTGGTTGAAAATAAAACTGCTTGGTTGAAAGTTGAAATCTTTTTTGAAAAATTAACCTTTTTGGTTTAAAATTAATATATTCCTGTTAAAGATTTATTATTTTCTTTGCAAACTCATCACTTTGGTGGAAAATTTGTTGTTTTTTTGTGGAAAATGAATTTTTTGATCTGAAAATTTAACTATTCCATTTTTGGTTAAAAACGGATCCTTTTTAGTTCACAATTCAACTATTTGTTTGAAAATTGATCTTTTGTAGTTCAAAATTTGACTATTTGTTTAAGAATTTATGTATTTTGTTGAAAAAAATCTTGAAATTTCTTGTAACGAATGTCCATTTTGCAGGTATCGATTATGCCAAAGGAAGAGGTAGAAATTCTTCCAGATGTTTCAACATTGGAGAAATGAAATCGGATCCGAAGAGGAAAAATGCGTTCTTATTTAAAAATATTCTTGTGTTATTCCACTCTAAACTTGAAGAGACTGCTAAAAAAACGCCATGAATCATTTTTTCAGATTCGTTTTAATTGGAAAAAGTAAAATTAAATTCATCTGTTTCAGAAGATTTTTTCTCATAAGCATTTTATAATAGTTTTATAAAGACAATCATTGAGTTTCTGAAACCGAAAAACTAAAATTAAATTCATGGAGCCTTGTATCTGTTCCAGAAGATTTTTTCTCAGATACATTTTATAATAATTTTATAAAGACGATCGTTTTAGCTTCTGAAATTATCAAACGAAACTAAAATTTTGTAAAGATTATTGAAGAAGCTTGAAAAATAATAGATTACTCGATCAGTATTTCTTTTGTACCTAAAGATAAAATCGATTAAGGTTTTTTTATGAAGAAATACATTTTGTGTAAAACTGAAATTTTTTTTTTTTAGTTTTATTCTTTTAGAAAAAGTGCTTAATTTTTGTCGACTCACCAGTACTTTCAGATATTCAATTTTAGTAAACCAAATCGCGATATTATTATGTAACTAGAAATTAAATACATACAGCATTCAATAAATTATTATCTTTATTTTCACTAGAATTACGTACATTAAATGTAATTATTGTACTTTTAAAAATACATTTCGTCCCTTTTTTCAATTTGATATATATTTTTTTTCAATAATCTTTTTTCCAATTTAGGTCTTCATTATAAGCGTAGATTTTTAATATAAAGATTTTTAAAATACGTTTCGAAATACTTGAATAATTAAAAATCAAAAGCGTTTGAATTAAAAAATTGTTGACAAACTTTTAAGTAGATGAACGGTAAATATAAATTAATTAATGATTTTTAAACTGAACTGTAGTTGAAGTGTTAAAAATTGAACAATAAAATTAATTGTACAAGAAGATTCTGAATCTGTTCCAAATATAAAAAACAAAAAATTGTAATATTTACAAAAATTTGATTCAAATATTCAAAATTAAAATTCTTTAACTGAATTGTTTGAAATAGAAAGCCTTGTATCGTAAAAATTTCAGTGTGAAATTTAAACTTTGAACGATACAATTTTAATTGTTTCATTAAAAAAAAAATTATTTGTAAGTGAAAGTGCTGAATTTTGATGTATAAATAACTAATCAATAATTATCAATATGAAACGAATTAAAATAAAAAATATTTAATTTAAAAAGATTTATGTATAAAAAAAAAATTTGAACTTCACAATTCTAATTTTAAAGGAAAGGGAATAAATTTAGAAATTAAATTTTTTCCGAATTGGAAGAGGAACTTTTTAGTTTTTTACATTTTAATTGAGTTGATGGCGGACAAATTTGATATTTTTAACATTTTTATTGAGTTTAAGGGAAGAATTTTTTTTCTGAATTGGAAGAGGGAAATTTTCTCAAAAACATTCTTATTGAGTTGGAAGGGAGCAAATTTTGATTTTTAATTTTTGTCTGAAATGGTTATGAAATTTTTTTCATTAAAAATTTGTTTAGTTGAAGGAAATTTTGATTTTCAATTTTTTTGTTAATTGGAAGAGGGACATTTTTTATTTTTATGATTTTTACCGAGTTGAAAGGGTGAAAATTTTGGTTTTAATTTTTTTATATATCCATGAAAAATTTTTGTGAACCGGGAATTATATTTCTTTTTTATTAACTATTTTGGTAAAATTTTTTTTTTTTTCTTGAAAATTAATCAACTGAAAATTTAGCTATTCCATTTTTGGTTGAAAATTTACTTTTTCAGTTTAAAAATTTAACAATTTTTGTTGAAAATGCATGTGTTTTATTAAAAATTCGTTTTTTTTCGGTGAAAATTAATCTTTTTGGATGAGAATTCACCTTTTTAGTTAAAAAATTATTTCTTTGATTGAAAATTAACATATATTTTTCAATTCATTTTTCTTTTGCTTGAAAATTTATCTTTTTTGGTAGTAAATTATTCTTCTTGTTTGAAAATTCATCTTTTTGGTTGGAAGTTTTTTTTTGTTTTTGGTGAAAATTCAACTATTTTGTTGAAACTCCTTTTTTTGCTAAAAATCTTTTTTTTTTTTAATCCATGTATTTTATTGAAAATTAATTTTTTAACTGAATATTTAATTATTCAATTTTTAATTAATTTTTTCAGTTAAAAATTAATCTTTCTTTGTTAAAAGTTCATGTATTTTGTTGAAAATTCGTCTTTTTGGTGGAATATTACTCCTTGTCTGAAAAGGGTTGAAAATTAATTTAGTTAACTATACCATTTTTTGTTGAAAATTTATCTATTTTGTTGAACATTCGTTTTTTTTTGTTACAAATTAATTTTTTTTTGTTTTCAGTTGAAAATTCTTCTTTTTAGTAGAAAATTATTTGTTTGAAAATTAATCTTTTTGATTAAAAACTCATTTTCTTGGTTGAAAATTAAAAAATTTAATTGAAACTCCTTTATTTTTCCTGTTGAAAATTATTTTTATACTGAAAATTTAACTATTCCATTTTTTTCAAAAATTTTATTTTTTCTAGTTGGAAAATCAACTATGTAATTGCAAATTCATATATTTTGCTAAAAATTATTCTTTTTGGTAGAATATTCTTCTTTTCGTTTGTAAATTCATTTGTTTGTTCGAAAATTTAACTGTTTTGTTGAAAATTCGTCTTTATTAGTAAAATATTTTTTTTATGTGTTCATTCATTTGTATGGTTGAAAATTTAACTTTTTTTTTGAAAATTCAATTTTGTTTGAAAATCAATATTTTTAAATAAAAATTTAAGTGTTCCATTTTTGGTTCAAAATTGATCTTTTCAGTTGAAAATTAATTTCTTTTGTTGAAAATGGAACTTGGGCACCAATGATTTTCCACCATAAGCGTAAGTGAATATTAATTTTTGTTTTTCAAGAGCTGTTTAATTACATAATAAGATCGTTATAAAAAAATGATTGATTTTATTATTCAATTGAATATATTTTAAATAATAAACAATAAACTCCAAATACACATATGGTGAGAAATCATTTTTTTTCAATTTATTAAAAAAAGAATGTTTCGTCCCATGCAATTTTGATTATAGGTTGTCCCTCAGCGTGCAGCCATCTTGGATTTCCCCACCAAACAAAATACCTACTAATGACGTCACTTAGTTCTACCATTTTTTATCTTTTCGTAATGCGCATGCGCTTATTTTAAATGAATCATGTTCCTTGAAAATTCCACTATTTCGTAGAAAATTTACCTTTTGATAAAAATTCATATTTTGTTGTTGAAAAATCAATTGAAATGTTTTTTGGATAAAATTCCAACTATTTTTTTTGAAAATTTGTCTTTGCTTTAAAAATTCATCTGTTTTAGTAGAAATTTCATCTTTCTTGGATAAGAACACAACTGTTTGGTTGAAAATTCAATAATTTGGTTAAAAAGTCATCCTTTTTGGTCAAAATTTCAACTGTTCTATTGAAAAATCACCTGAAATCGTTTTTGGATGAAAATTCGGCTATTTTTTTGTGAAAATTTATCTTTTTTATTTAAAAATTGATCTGTCTGAGTAGAAAATTCATATTTCTTGGATAAGAATGCAACTGTTTGTTTAAAAATTCAATAAATTGGTTAAAAAGTCACCCTTTTTGGTCCAAAAATGTACGTTTCTGTTGAGAATTCAACTATTCCGTAGAAAATTTACCTTTTCAGAAAAATTCACATTTAGTGTTGAAAAATCAATTTAAATATATTTTGGATGAAAATTCAATTCTATTTTTTAATATTTGTCTTTCTGATTTAAAAAATCATCTGTTTCAGTAGAAAATTAATCTTTCTAGGGTGAAAATGCAACTGTTTGATTGAAAGTTAAATAATTTGTTTAAAAACTCATCCTTTTTGTATGAAAACTCAACTATTATTATTGAAAATTCGTCTTTTTGGGTTGAAGATTCTTGAATCTTCGTAGAAAATTTACTTTCTATTTAAACTATTTTGCTTAAAAATTTTATTTGAACCACTTTTTTGAGAAATAATTTTTTTTTTAAATTTATTAAAAAAAACAATGTTTCGTCCCATGCAATTTTAATTATTGTTTGTCCCTCAGCGTGCAGCCATCTTCGATTTCCCCACCAAACATGAAATACCTAATAATGACGTCACTTAGTGATACCATTTTTTATCTTTTCGCAATGCGCATGCGCTTATTGAATTTTGGTCCAAAAATCTACTGTTTTGTTGAAAATTCAGCTATTTCGTAGAAAATTTACCTTTTGAGAAAAATTCACATTTTGTATTGAAAAATCAACTGAAATCTTTTTTTCGATGAAAATTCGACTATTTTTTTGTTTTAAAATTAATTTTTTGTTTGTTAAAAAACTCATCTGTTCCAGTAGAAAATGAATCTTTTTTGATAAAAATACAACTGCTGGGTTGAAAATTCAATAAATTTGTTAGGAAGTCATCCTTTTTGGTCCAAAAATCTACTTTTTTGTTGAAAATTTAGCTATTTCGTAGAAAATTCACCTTTTCAGAAAAATTCACATTTTGTGTTGAAAAATCAATTTAAATATTTTTTGGATGAAAATTCAATTAAATTTTTTAATATTTGTCTTTCTGATTTGAAAAATCATCTGTTTTACAAGAAAATTAATCTTTCTAGGGTGAAAATGCAACTGTTTGATTAAGAGTTAAATCATTTTTTTAGAAACTCATCCTTCTTGTATGAAAATTCAATTATTATTATTGAAAATTCATCTTTTTGGATTGAAGATTTAAGAATCCTCGTAAAAAATTTACTTCTTTTGTTGAAGATTAATATTTTTTTTTAGTTGAAAATTAATCGCTTTGGTTAACGTTTGACTATTCTGTTGAAATTTTTTTTAATGAAGCTTTATCTCTCTGAATGAAAATTCAACTATTTTGTTGAAAATTATTTTTGTTGTTTTTGTGAAAGTTCCTATTTTTCTAGTGGAAAATTCAATTTTTGTACAGAAAATTCGTCTTTTGGCTTTAAGGTTAAACAATTCAGGTGAACTTTTTTTTTCATTACTGTCAAATTTTTGTTTGTTGAAAATTCGTCTTTTTGACTTTTGTTGCCAATTTATCTCTTAAGCTAGAAAATTTAACTATTGGGTTGAAAATTTAATTATTTTGTAGACAATTTAATTATTTTGTAGAAAATTTGAATATTTTCTTAAGAAAACTTTTTTTATCACAAATATGAATTCAAAACCATTTCTAATATCTTCATGCATTTGAAAATTATTGTTTGTTGTAAAAAATTATGAACAAAAAAATTAATTATTTCAAATAAGCGCGCCAACAGTAACCAATCCAGTTGACGACGCGACGCATGCGTAATACGAAAGGATCCCAAAATTGGGATCTCTGACGTCACTTGTCATGAACATGCAAATTTCAGATGTTTTTGGATTTGGTGATACACTTGATGACTCTGCTTGTATCTTCTAGAATCTAGTTCGAAACGTTCGAATTTGGAAACTCAAAACAAATCGAAAAATATGGTGCCACGCCAGTGTGACAGTCGTGCCATTCGAAAATTATAGCGTTATAGGTTATAAAAAATAATCGTGATTGTTGAAAAATTAAAAAGTACTTTAGTAATTTTATTTTCCGTACATAATTTTCCAAACGCCACAAGGTATTTAAAGTCTCTGGACCTTGGCGAAACTTGTGTTCGATGAGATATTTTCGTTCTTGAATTTGTGAATATGACTGAAACAACTGGCGATTTCCACGTACTCGACGAAGAAGAGTCAGAATTCGAACCTTCCCTCAGGAATGTAGTCGAGCAAAAATCCTTAAAATGGATTTTCGTGGGCGGAAAGGGTGGAGTTGGAAAAACGACTTGCAGGTACGTGGCACATAACCTCAAAATTAATATTCTGGATTCTAGCTATATCTATACTTATCAAACGTAATTTGTAGCTTTTTCACGTAAGATTTCAATATAATTGATTGAAAAAACTTGAAATTGTAGTCACTATTATGGACTAAATTTGTATTTTGTTGGTAAATTGTGAATATAATCGGGGTGGCCGTTGGTCAGGGAAAACCTGGAAATCAGGGAATATTATTGGTCAGGAAAAGTCAAGGATTTTGACAAATATCTTGCAAAAGTCAATTTCTATAAGAAAAATAAGATAATATAATATGTGATATAATAATTTCTATAAGAGGCACTTGAAATAGCTGCCAAGGAAAATAAATTTGGAATTATTTGCCTTGGATTTCTATTTCTTTTTTTTCAGTTGCTTCCTTCTGCCGATTATATTTTTAGTTAAAAATTGTATTTTTTGGTTGAAAATTAACTTTTTGTTGATAATTGAACTATTTTTTTTTTAATTCGCCTTGTTAGTTTAATGATTTCGTTGTTTTAGTATAAATTTGATCTTTTTTTGGATAAAAATGCAATTGTCTGGTTGAAAATTAAGCATCTTTGGTTGAAAATTTATCTAATTTTTTGCAGGTTGAACAGCTTTGTTAAAAAATCCTTTTTTTCTGGAAGATTCATAATTTTAGTTAAAAATTCATTTCTGGTTGAAAATTCGTCTTGTTAGTTTAAAAATTTATCTTTTTTAGTAGAAATTTATTCTTTTCTGGTTGAAAATTCAGCTG
>CAKNXH010060982.1:7282-60631 GCA_932178445.1 Andricus quercusramuli
TAATTTATTGACCTGATTGAGTCATTTGATTGTATTTTTTAATAAAAGAGTGAAATATTTACAATAAAAAATCAGTATATTGAACAGAATCGATCAAATCAATCAAATCAACAAATTCAATAGAATCAATAAAATAAAATAAATCAATCAAAACAATAAAATCAATAAAATGAATGAAAACACTAAAATCAGTGCAATTTTTATTTTATTGATAATAATTTGATTTCAGTATTTTATTCAATTTATTTACTTCATTCAGTAAATTGATTGTGTTTTTTAATACAAGAGCCAAATATTTACAATAAAAAATCAGTATATTGAACAGAATCAATCAAATCAATCAAATCCACAAACTCAATAGAATCAATACAATAAAATAGATCAATAAAATCAATAAATTGAATAAAATCACTAAATGCAGTGCAATTTTGATTTTATTGATAGTAATTTTATTTTATTTAATTTATTGACTTCATTGAGTCATTTGATTGTGTTTTTCAATTAAAGAGCCAAATATTTACAATAAAAAATCAGTATATTGAACAGAATCAATAAAATCAATCAAATCAACAAACTCAATAGAATCAATACAACAAAATAGATCAATGAAAACAATAAAATCAATAAATTGAACTAAATCACTAAAATCAGTGCAATTTTGATTTTATTGATAGTAATTTTATTTTAGTATTTTATTTAATTTATTGACTTCATTGAGGCATTTGATTGTATTTTTCAATAAAAGAGTCAAATATTTACAATAAAAAATCAGTATATTGAACAGAATCAATCAAATCAACAAACTCAATAGAATCAATAAAATAAATCAATGAAAACAATAAAATCAATAAATTGAATAAAATCACTAAAATCAGTGCAATTTTGATTTTATTGATAATAATTTTATTTTAGTATTTTATTTAATTTATTGACTTCATTGAGTCATTTGATTGTGTTCTTTAATACAAGAGCCAAATATTTACAATAAAAAATCAGTATATTGAACAGAATTAATCAAATCAATCAAATGAACAAACTCAATAGAATCAATACAATAAAATAGACCAATAAAAAGAATAAAATCAATAAATTGAATAAAATCACTAAAATCAGTGCAATTTTGATTTTATTGATAGTAATTTTATTTTAGTATTTTATTTAATTTATTGACCTGATTGAGTCATTTGATTGTATTTTTTAATAAAAGAGTGAAATATTTACAATAAAAAATCAGTATATTGAACAGAATCGATCAAATCAATCAAATCAACAAATTCAATAGAATCAATAAAATAAAATAAATCAATCAAAACAATAAAATCAATAAAATGAATGAAATCACTAAAATCAGTGCAATTTTTATTTTATTGATAATAATTTGATTTCAGTATTTTATTCAATTTATTGACTTCATTCAGTAAATTGATTGTGTTTTTTAATACAAGAGCCAAATATTTACAATAAAAAATCAGTATATTGAACAGAATCAATCAAATCAGTCAAATCCACAAACTCAATAGAATCAATACAATAAAATAGATCAATAAAATCAATAAATTGAATAAAATCACTAAATGCAGTGCATTTTTGATTTTATTGATAGTAATTTTATTTTATTTAATTTATTGACTTCATTGAGTCATTTGATTGTGTTTTTCAATGAAAGAGCCAAATATTTACAATAAAAAATCAGTATATTGAACAGAATCAATCAAATCAATTAAATCAACAAACTCAATAGAATCAATACAACAAAGTAGATCAATGAAAACAATAAAATCAATAAATTGAACGAAATTACTAAAATCAGTGCAATTTTGATTTTATTGGTAGTAATTTTATTTTAGTATTTTATTTAATTTATTGACTTCATTGAGGCATTTGATCGTATTTTTCAATAAAAGAGTCAAATATTTACAATAAAAAATCAGTATATTGAACAGAATCAATCAAATCAACAAATTCAATAGAATCAATAAAATAAATCAATGAAAACAATAAAATCAATAAATTGAATAAAATCACTAAAATCAGTGCAATTTTGATTTTATTGATAATAATTTTATTTTAGTATTTAATTTAATTTATTGACTTCATTGAGTCATTTGTTTGTGTTTTTTAATACAAGAGCCAAATATTTACAATAAAAAATCAGTATATTGAACAGAATCAATCAAATCAACAAACTCAATACAATCAATACAATAAAATAGATCAATGAAAACAATAAAATCAATAAGGACTTGCGGTTCGGGTATGGAGACGAGTGGACGTGCGTGAGATCGGTGAGGCATTGTGGCACGAAAAAGACGGTAATGAGAGTAGTATAGTACTAGTGAAGTGAAGAAAAAGGAGATGAAGTGGTAGGAAAAAGGTGGAAGTGAATGTGTAGATGTGGAATCCATGGAGAAGGTGTAAGGAGCAAAGTGAAAATCAGCACGTGTCAGTTTGGAGGTTAGGGGTCGAACCGGAAGGACAAGGAGAAAAGGCGCTGAGGGCTTGCGTGGAGAGAGAGAGAGAGCGTCAGCTGTGACGAGAAGGTAGTTTGACTACAGTGGTGTTTGCAGCGGTGGAGAAGAAGAGAGAGGGAAAGAGAAGTCGCAGCGGACAGGAAGAGTGAGAAAGTGTGCAGAGAGCCAGTGTTGTTAGCAACAGCCGAACAGCGAGATGAGTGGAGACGGAGAGAAAAGGAAAAGGAAGATGGAGGCTTGGTGGGAGGTGATAAAAGTGGAATGGGAGAAGGAGAGGGAGCGAGAGAACCTCCAGAACAAGAGAGAAAAGGAGATTTTAATGGAGGCGATGGTGAAGATGCGTATAAGCATCCAGGAGCTCAGTGAGAAGATAGAAGGAGTTATGGAGAAGAAGAACTTAGCGGAGCCAAGGAAAGAGGGAGAGCAGTCTACAAGGGGAAGTGAGACAAAAGTTAAAGATGCGAGTTGCCAGACGAAGGAAAATGAGAGCAGCTGGAAGAAAGCGCCAAGGGCTTTGAAGAAGGAAGAGTGGGTCGTGGAGAAGGAGGACAGAGCGACGAGAAGGAGAAACTTAAAGGTGCTGGGGATCAGTGGAGACGAATGCGAGATAGTGAGCGTAGTGGGGAGCCTGGCGGCATGGACACAGAGGGTGGCAAGAGTTGAGCAGTCACGGAAGATTGATGGGGGAGTAATGCTCAAGCTAAAGTCGATGGAGAATAAAACGGAGCTACTGGAAGCTAGGGGTAAACTCAAAAACTCTGGAATGTGGATTGAGGCAGATTGGACAGAGAGAGAGGAGTTGGTGGAAGATTGGCTTCGAAGAGAGAAGGAGAGGCTGGAACGGGCAGGCGCCGAGGTGCAGTTAAAATATATGAAAGCGAAAGTAGGGGAGACAATTTGGAAATGGAACGAGAAGGAAGGCAGAATGCAGGTGATTCGGCTACAGAAGAAAGAAGAGGACCACTAGGAAAAGAAGAGAAGGAAGAAGCAGAGTATGGTGAAAAAGTTAAAGAGAAAAGCAGAGCAAGGTGGTTGGGCTTATGGTGAGAGTATGTGTGGAAGGGGAATGGAGCGAAGTATGGGATAAGATTTGATGTACACCTGGAAGTGAAGTGCGGGAAGAAAGGAAAAATGTTTGTTTTTGGACAGATTAGAAGGTGAGAGGTAAAGAGAAAAGCGCGAAGAAAGCGAAAGGAGTTAGAGACAATAAGCTGAGTTTAGAAACTTGTAATTGGACAGTATGACAGTTAGGGTAAAGAGAGCTTTTGTGAATGTAGAGTAGGAAATAGCATAGTGAAGAGGATGAAGTAGGTTAGAGGTAGGGCTTCCGTTTCCGCAGTAGGTTAAGTTAGGGTAAGAAGTTTTTGAGGAGAAGCTGTGTAATGGTTTTTTTGAAGACTCTCAAACCCGTAAAAGGGAGAGAGTATAATAGATATACATACATACATACAATAAAATCAATAAATTGAACGAAATCAGTACAATTTTGATTTCATTGATAGTAATTTTATTTTAGTATTTTATTTAATTTATTGACTTCATTGAGGCATTTGATTGTATTTTTCAATAAAAGAGTCAAATATTTACAATAAAAAATCAGCATATTGAACAGAATCAATCAAATCAACAAATTCAATAGAATCAATAAAATAAATCAATCAAAACAATAAAATCAATCAAATGAATGAAAACACTAAAATCAGTGCAATTTTTATTTTATTGATAATAATTTGATTTCAGTATTTTATTCAATTTATTGACTTCATTCAGTAAATTGATTGTGTTTTTTAATACAAGAGCCAAATATTTACAATAAAAAATCAGCATATTGAACAAAATCAATCAAATCAACAAACTCAATAGAATCGATCAAATAAATCAATGAAAACAATAAAATCAATAAATTGAATAAAATCACTAAAATCAGTGCAATTTTGATTTTATTGATAATAATTTTATTTTAGTATTTTATTCAATTTATCGACTTCATTGAGTCATTTGATTGTATTTTTTAATAAAAGAGTGAAATATTTACAATAAAAAATCAGTATATTGAACATAATCGATCAAATCAATCAAATCAACAAATTCAATAGAATCAATAGAATAAGATAAATCAATAAAATCAATAAAATGAATGAAATCACTAAAATCAGTGCAATTTTTATTTTATTGATAATAATTTGATTTCAGTATTTTATTCAATTTATTGACTTCATTCAGTAAATTGATTGTGTTTTTTAATACAAGAGCCAAATATTTACAATAAAAAATCAGTATATTGAACAGAATCAATCAAATCAATCAAATGAACAAACTCAATAGAATCAATACAATAAAATAGATCAATAAATACAATAAAATCAATAAATTGAATAAAATCACCAAAATCAGTGCAATTTTGATTTTATTGATAGTAATTTTATTTTAGTATTTTATTTAATTTATTGACTTTATTGAGTCATTTGATTGTGTTTTTTAATAAAAAAGCCAAATATTTACAATAAAAAATCAGTATATTGAACAAAATCAATCAAATCAATCAAATCAACAAACTCAATAGAATCAATACAATAAAATAGATCAATGAAAACAATAAAATCGATAAATTGAACGAAATCACTAAAATCAGTGCAATTTTGATTTTATTGATAGTAATTTTATTTTAGTATTTTATTTAATTTATTGACTTCATTGAGGCATTTGATTGTATTTTTCAATAAAAGAGTCAAATATTTACAATAAAAAATCAGTATATTGAGCAGAATCAATCAAATCAACAAACTCAATACAGGGTGTCCCACCACCTATGAACGTGCTGGTACTGGGTGATAGAGGACAAAAAAAGAAACAGAAAAGTCCTTTGGCAAAATTTGATCTGGGCCTTAGTTTGGGCACAGTAAAGCTTCAAAGTTGGGCATAATGAACCAATCAGAATCGAGCTTTGGCAACCACTTGTTTGTCTCATAAGTGTTAAGCTAGTGTGCGTGCTGGCGGTTCACTTCAGCTCTCGCGAAAATTTCACATCGCTGATCTTTGATTCTTTCTACAAGACGCGAAATTCAAGCCCTTACATTTTTTTAAATTTTTAGTTGTTCTTGCAAAAGTTTATCACCGTCCTAAAAATAACAAAATTTGCTCAACCTAAAGAAGATGAATTTCAATTTAATACAGATCTTTCCTGCCATTTCATGTAAGAAAACCAACAAAGATGTTTAAAATTCAGAAGACCAAACGAACTTTTGTTCTTCAGAATTAATCTACAAGTCTAAGATAAGAAAAAACGCTTCAAACCTCAAAAAGAAATCCTCAGTTATTCGTCGCAGAAATTTGGTTACATTTTTGTTATAAAGCAAACAAATTAACTTAAAACTCGAAGAAACAAAACAAACGTTTGTTATTGGAAATTAATTAACAAGTCTAAGATAAGTAATTCTTTGCGATTCAATTCAAAATTTTTTGTTACATTCATTGTAACGAATTGATAAAAAAATTAAAAATGGGAAATCCAAACAAACTTTCGTTCTTTAAAATTCACCAACAAGTCTAAGATGAGAAAACACATTTTTAACCCCCAAAAGTAATTCTTTGCGATTCGTTGCAACATTTTTGATACATTTATTATCACAAAAACAAAATTGTAAGAAAAATGGTAAGAAAACCAACAAAAAATGGAATATGAGAAAACCAAACAAACTTTCGTTTTTGAAAATAAATCATGAAGTTAATGATAAGAAAACTCATTTCAAATTCGCAAAAGTACTTCTCTGTAACTTATCACACAATTTTTTTGTAATAATAATGAAACTAAAAAAAATTTAAAGCTCGGGAAACGAAAGGAACTTTTGTGCTTTGAAAACAATCAATAAGCTTTCAATGAAAAAACAGATTTGGAATCCCAAAAGTAATTCTTAGTGATTTTTTTCATAAATTCCGTTAAAATAATTGTAACAAAGTTAAAAATAATTAAAGTTGGGAAATTCAAACGAACTTTCGTTCTTTAAACTTAACCAACAACTCTGAAGTTAGAAGACATATTTTGTTCCCTCAAAAGTAATTTTTGGGATTCATTGTATAAATTTTGTTACATTTAATTGAACGAAACTAATAAAAAAATGTAAAGCTCGGGAAACGAAAGGATCTTTATTCCCTTAAAATAACCAACAAGTTGAGAATAAAAAATCACATTTTGAACCCCTGAAAGTAATCCTTTGAGATTCTTTCCATAAATTCTGTTACCTTAATTGTAACAAAGTTAAAAATATTTAAACATGGGAAATCCAAACGAACTTTTGTTATTATAAGCTAAATATAACTAATATAACTAAATAATAATATAACTAATAATATAATAATAATATAACAAAAATAACCTAGAAGTTGAAGATGAGAAAATACATTTTGCACACCCAAGAGTAATTCTTTGTAATTCATTGCAAAATTGTTGTTACGTTTATTTAACAAAACCAACAAAAAATTGAAACTGAGTAAACCAAACAAACTTTCGTTCTTGAGAATAAATCATCAAGCTAAAGATAAGAAAACTCCTTTTAAAAACGCAAATAAATTATGTGCAACACATTAATGCTGCAAAAAAAATTTAATGAACAAAATAAATACAAAAAAATAAATACAAATAAACAAAAATAACACAATGAAATGATATAACGATAAAAGATGAACATTAAATAAAATGAAAATTATGCACAAGTCGATGAAGATAAAATTTATTTAAAGTGGCTAAGTATCAAGCACTTAGGGAATCTTGAAATCAAACTACTTTAAGAATTACTTTCGGGTGTCCAAAATGTATTTTCATCTTAGACTTTTTTATTTATTTTTAAGAACGAAAGTACGTTTCGTTTAACCATGCTTTAATTTTCTTTATTTTGTTACAATGAATGTAACAGAAACTTTGTAATGAATGGAGAACTCTTAGGTGTTATAAATATGTTATTTTATTTTTTACTTGTTGGTTAATTTATAAAAAAAAAAGTTCGTTTCGTTTCCCGAGCTTTAGATTATTTCATTATTTATGATAAATTTGAAAGAAAAAAAGGTTGTTTGATTCTCCGAGTTCTTGATTTTTTTGTTGGGTTTGTAAACATTGAATGTAACAATAATTTTTCAACGATTTGCAAAGAATTAACTTTGGGGATTCAAAATTTATTTTATCGTATTGTTAGAATTGTTCATTCATTGTTAAGAACGAAAGTCGCTTGGTTTATGCCAGAAATCAAAACAAAGAAATTAAAAACACTTTTGGGGGTTTAAAATTGCTTTACATTTCTTTATTGTTTTTGCTAAATTAAAAGCAAAAAAAATTGTTGGTTATTTTTAAAGAATTAAAGATCGTTTCGTACAACGACATTAACATTTTTTTTTAGTTTCGTTACATTAAATGCAACAAAAATGTTACAATGAATCCCAAAAATTACTTTGTTAAAATTAATGTAAAAGAATTTATGAAAAAAATCGCTAAGATTTTTTTTGGGGGTTTCAAATAAGTTTTCTCATTGTAAACTTGTTGGTTATTTTTCAAGAACAAAAGTGCGTTAGAATTTCCCATGTTTAATTATTTTTAACTTTGTTACAATTAAGGTAACAGACTTTATGAAAAGAATTTCTCAGAATTAATTTTAGGGGCTCAAAATGTACTTTTTTATTTTCAAATTGTTGGTTATTTTTAAAGAACTGAAGATCGTTTCGTTTCATGAGCTTCAAATTTTTTTTAGTTTCGTTCAAGTAAATGTAACAAAAATTTTACAATGAATCCAAAAAATTACTTCTGTGGGAACAAAATGTATCTTTTGATTTCACCGTTGTTGGTTAAGTTTAAAGAACAAAAGTTGGTTTGGATTTCGCAACTTCAATTATTATTAACTTTGTTACAATTAATGTAACAGAATTTATGCCAAAAAATCGCTAAGAATTACTTTCGGGGGTTCTAAATCTGTTTTATTCATTGTAAGTTTGTTCATTATTTTTAAAGCTCAAAAGTTCGTTTCGTTTGCCGAGCTTTAAATTTTTTTTCAATTTCGTTATTATTACACTAAATGTAACAAAATTGTGTAATAAGTTAGAGAGAAGAACTTTTGCGGCTTTTAAATGAGTTTTTTTATTATTAAATTGATGATTTATTTTCAAAAACGAAAGTTTGTTTGGTTTCCTCAGATTCTATTTTTTGTTGGTTTTCTTAATATTTTTCTTACAATTTTGTTTTTGTAATAAAAAATTTATCAAAAATTTGCAACGAATTGCAAAGAATTACTTTTGGGGTTAAAAAATGTGTTTTTCATCTTAGACTTATGTTGGTTAGTTTTAAAGAAGAAAAGTTTGTTTGGATTTCTCATCTTTAACTATTTTTAACTTTATTACAACTAATGTAGCAGACTTTCTGCAATGAATCGCAAAGAATTCGTTTGGAGGTTCAAAATGTGTTTTCGATTTCTAAACAAGTTGCGTATTTTTGAAAAATAAACGTTGGTTTCGTCTCCCGAGCTTCAAATTATTTGTCTAGTTTTGTTACATTAAATATAACAAAAATTGTGTAGAGAGTTGCGAAGAATTACTTTTGAGGATTTGAAAATGAGTTTTCTTATCTTGGACTTGTTTATTTATTTTATGGAACAAAAGTTTGTTTGGTTTTCCCGGTTTCAATTTTTTGTTGGTTTTCTTACAATAAATGTAACAAAAAGTTTGCTATGCATTTCAAAGAATTACTTTCGTTTGGTAGAAAATATGTCTCTTATTTTAGACTTGTCGGTTAGTTTTAAAGAACAAAAGTTCGTTTCGTTTCCCCAGCTTTATATTTATTTACTGTTTTTGTAGCAATAGATGTAACAAAAAATTTGCATCGCATGCAAAAGAATTACTTTTGGTATTGAAAATGTGTTTTCTTATCTTAGACTTGTTGGTTAATTCTAAAGATCAAAAGTTTGTTTGGATTTCCCATTTTTAATTTTTTGTTTAATTTGTTACAATGAATGTAACCAAAATTTTTATAATGAATCGCAATGAATTACTTATCATAGACTTGTTAATTAATTTTCAATAACAGAAGTTTGTTTTGTTTCTTCGAGTTTTAAGTTACTTTGTTGGGTTTACAACAAAAATGTAACAAAATTTCTGAGACGAGTTACTGAGAATTTCTTTCTGAGGTTTGAAACGTTTTTTCTTATCTTAGACTTGTAGATTAATTCTGAAGAACAAAAGTTCGTTTGGTCTTCTGAATTTTAAACATCTTTATTGGTTTTCTTACATGAAATGTCAGGAAAGTTCTGTATTAAATTGAAATTCATCTTTTTTAGGTTGAGCAAATTTTATGTTATTTTTAGGACGGTAATAAACGTTTGCAAGAACTAAGAATTTAAAAAAATGTAAAGGCTTGAATTTCGCGTCTTGTACAAACAATCAAAGATCAACGATGTGAAATTTTTGCGAAGCTGAAGTGAACCGCCAGCACGCACACTATCTTAACACTTATGAGACAAACAAGTGGTTGCCAAAGCTCGATTCTGACTGGTTCATTATGCCCAACTTTGAAGCTTTACTGTGCCCAAACTAAGGCCCAGATCAAATTTTGCCAGAGGACTTCCCTGTTTCTTTTTTTGTCCTCTATCACCCAGTACCGGCATGTTCATAGGTGGTGGGACACCCTGTAGAATCCATAAAATAAATCAATGAAAACAATAAAATCAATAAATTGAATAAAATCACTAAAATCAGTGCAATTTTGATTTTATTGATAATAATTTTATTTTAGTATTTTATTCAATTTATTGACTTCATTGAGGGGAGGGACTTGGGATGTAGAAGAGGAGTCCTATAAAAGGAGCTCCAAGCATAGGGAGATAGACAGGGAGGGGACGAGGTTACTAGAAGTAATAAGAGAAACAGGATGGTTCATATGTAATGGCAATATGAAAGGAGATGAGAAGGGAGAGATCACATTTATAGGTAAGGTAGAAACGGTAATAGACTACATCTTGGCGGAAGAAAGAATAAGGAATATGATATGCAGTATGAAGGTGGGGAATGAGATAGGGTCCGAGCACTTCCCAGTAATAGCTACACTGAAAGGTGGCGTCCATAAGCGTGGCAGAGGGAGAAAGGAAAGAGGGAAGGGAAGGAACACGAAAATAGGAGTCTGGGGGGTAGATAAATTAAAAGTGTTTGAACAGAAGATGGAAAAGGAGAATGTTAGATATGAAAAGGAGGAGGGAGTAGACTCATTAATTGAAAGGTTGAAAGGGTCGATTGAGAAGGTGAGGGATGAGATAGGTACAAAAGAAGGAATAGAAGAGGGAAAGAGAGGTTGGTGGGACGAGGAATGCAGGGAGAGTAAGGAGAGAATGAAAGAGTCTGTAGGAAAATGGAGAAAAGGAGAAACAGAGAAGGCGGAGTACAACAGGAGAAAAAGAGAACATGAGAAGATGCTGGAAGGGAAAAAGAAAAGGGGAAAGGAGAAATACAAGGAAGAAGTAGAAAAAGCAATCAAAGAAGCTAGGGTCTGGGATGTGATAAACAGGGAAAGAGGAGGAAGGAAGGGCGTGAATGAAGAAATAGAAATGGATGAATGGACGGATTATTTTAAGGGTCTGCTAGGGGGAGAACAAAATAGGATCAAAGGGGAAAATAGGAAGACAGTCCAGGGAGAAATGGAGGAAGCGAACGAAATAACAAGAGAAGAAGTGAATGAGGCGATAGATAGACTGAAAAGAAACAAGGCCACAGGAGAGGATGGTATGGAGAACGAAGCGATAAAGTATGGAGGAGAAGGGATTAGGGAAGTGATGTGGAGGATATGCAACAAGGTCTGAAAAGGAGAAGGGTGGCCGGAGGAGTGGATGACAGGGCTGGTAGTACCGCTTGTTAAGAAAGGGGAGGGTAAGAAGGTAGAAGAGTACAGAGGGATCACTCTCATGCAAGTGGGCTATAAAATATACACAGAAATTCTAAGAAAAAGGTTAGTGAATCAGATAGAAGAGAAGCTAAGTATCCCACACAACCAGACGGGATTTAGAAAAGGGATGGGGACAATAGACAATATTTACGTACTCAACTACTTGGTTAACAGAAACTTAGGGAGAAAAGGAGGGAAATTAGTCGCTTTGTTTGTAGCTTTCAAAGCAGCTTTTGACTCAGTGAATAGAAAAGTGCTATGGCAGGCAATGAAAGAGAGGGGAATAGAAGAAGGGCTGGTGGAGAGGATAAAGGAAATTTTTACTGAAACCAGGATTAGGGTGAAGATACGCGGGGAAAAAGGGGAGGTGTTCTGGACAGGTAGAGGTCTAAGGCAAGGGTGCCCGTTGA
This sequence comes from Andricus quercusramuli, assembly GCA_932178445.1. Lineage (NCBI taxonomy): Eukaryota > Metazoa > Arthropoda > Insecta > Hymenoptera > Cynipidae > Andricus > Andricus quercusramuli. Next base: position 19,069 of record CAKNXH010060982.1, read on the forward strand.
GTCCACTACTTTTTAATATGCTGCTGGCAGACCTAGAGGAGAAGCTAAAGGAGAGAGGGAAGGGGGGGACGATCCTGGGTAATAGCAAACTATACTCCCTAGCATACGCGGACGACGTAGTTCTAATAGCAGACGATGAAAGGGGATGAACCTAATGATAAGAATTTTCGAAGAGTACGTGGGAACAAAAGAACTGACGGTGAACGTAGGGAAGACCAAGGTGATGTGCTTCAGAAATAGAAAGAACAAAATAGGTTACGCTTGGAAGATGAACGGACAAACAATGGAAAGTGTGGAGGAGTTCTGTTACCTAGGTGTTTGGTTTCAGTCAGGAGGGGGAAACGATTTGCAGGTGAGGAAGAGAATCGAATGTGCGAGTAAAGTAATGGGCCAAGTATGGGGTATAGGAAAGAGAAGGTTGAAGGTCGATTGGAAAATGAGGGTTTGGTTGTTTGATGCGTTGGTTTGGGCGGTGTTGTGTTATGGAGTGGAGGTTTGGGGATGGAAGGAACATAGGACAGTGGAAAGCATGCATGAGAGATTTCTGAGATGGGTAATGGGGGTTAGTTGTAGTTGCCCAGGATACGTGATAAGGGAAGAACTAGGTAGGGAAAAAATGGTAACTAGATAAATTAAGAGAGCCTGGAGGTTTGAAGAGAAGCTGAAAAGGGGAGAGTGGAGCATAATAGCACAAGTATTCTTAGACGAAGTTCGGAAGAAGGAGACGAGAGGCAATTTGGGAAATTCAAAATAGGAGGAAGAAAGGAAAAAAATAAGGAGTGTTTGTGATATACAGGAAGGGGTTCTGGATTGACAGAACATTGAATTAGAGCTATTAGTAAGACAAGGAGAAGAGAGATGGAGAAAGATTATGGATTCGAAGCACAATAGATGGTATATGATGGTCAAAGGGTTAACGGAACCAGAATATTTGCGAAAGATGAAAAAGGAAGACTAATGGAATAGGGTGATACGGTTTAGAATGGGGAAAGGAGTGAGAGCTTGTAGATATTGGATGGATGAAGAGGACAATCTGTGCAGAGTACGTGGGTACGAAGTGGAGTCATGTGCACATGTGTTGAAGAGGTGTACAGGAGAGGAAGATGGACAGTTGAGTGTGGATGAATGTGTAAGATGGATTTTGGATGGTAATGGACAGGGAGTGATGTGGATGAAAACACTGGAAGAAATAAGAGAAAGCAAGAGATCAGGGCAGAGCCAAACGGCTAATCCTGTGTAAAGGAAAGTAACTTGTAAAAATTAAAAATTTTTAAATTGGTGAAAATGCATTTGATGGTAAGAGAAAACGGAAGCCCGGGAAGATCGCTCATTGTCTGTAGTTTAAGAGTAGTACTAATATTATTGTTATTATGTAAGGCGGTGCATTAGAAAATAAGTAGCGGTTAAGTTAGACTGAGGATGAAATGTAAATATATGTACAGGGAGCGGAGGCCCTCAAACCCGTAAAAGAGAGAGTTCAAATATACATACATACATACATAGTATTTTATTTAATTCATTGACTTCATTGAGGCATTTGATTGTATTTTTTAATAAGAGAGTCAAATATTTACAATAAAAAATCAGTATATCGAACAGAATCCATCAAATCAACAAACTCAATAGAATCAATAAAATAAATCAATGAAAACAATAAAATCAATAAATTGAATAAAATCACTAAAATCAGTGCAATTTTGATTTTATTGATAATAATTTTATTTTAGTATTTTATTCAATTTATTGACTTCACTGAGTCATTTGATTGTATTTTTTAATAAAAGAGTGAAATATTTACAATGAAAAATCAGCATATTGAACAGAATCGATCAAATCAATCAAATCAACAAATTCAATAGAATCAATAAAATAAAATAAATCAATCAAAACAATAAAATCAATAAAATGAATGAAATCACTAAAATCAGTGCAATTTTGCTTTTATTGATAATAATTTGATTTCAGTATTTTATTCAATTTATTGACTTCATTCAGTCATTCGATTGTATTTTTTTAACAAAAAAGTCGAATATTTGCAATAAAAAAAATCGATAAATTGAATATAATCAATCAAATCAGTAAAATGTAGATTTTTCATTTATGTTTTTTCTTTCTGATTTTGTTGATAATAAATCGATGTTATCGATTTTGGTAATCTCATTCAATTTATTGATTTTATTGAGTCATTTTATTGTTTTTTTTTTAAATAAAAGAATTGAATATTTATACCGATTTTCTTCATTTTATCAAAAAATACAATAAAATTAATTAAAAAATCAATACATTGAATGAAATTACTGAAAAAAAATAAAATCAAAATATTATCAAGGAAATAGAATAAATGAACAGCACATATAAAATCAATAAATTGAATAAAATCACAAAATTGAAGAAAATCAATAAAGTCAAAATTATACTGATTTTAGTGATTTTATTCAATTAATTGATTTTATTAATTTTTTTATTATATGGATTTTATTGATTTTATTGATGTTGTTTATTTTATTGATTTTGTTGATAATAAATCGCTTTCATTCACTCTAGTGATTCCATTCAATGTATTGCTTGTATTGATTTATTCTATTCTATTTTTTAATCAAAAAAATCACTAAAAACAAAAAAATAAAATTATTACTAATAAAATGAAAAACAAAAAAATCAAGAACATCAGTGAAATCCATAAATTGAATAAAATCACTAAAATCAGTAAAATCAGTGCAATTTTGATTTTATTGATAACAATTGATTTTAGTGAGATTTTATTCAATTTATTGACTTCATTGCTTCATTTCATTGTATTTTTAAATAAAAGGATAGGATATTCATACTGATTTTCTTTATTTTATTAAAAAATGCGATGAAATGAATCAATAAAATCAATAAATTGAATGAAATCGCTGAAATCAGTATAATTCTGACTTTATTGATTATAATTCGACTTTCTTTATTTTAGTGATTTTATTCAATTTATTGATTTTATCGATTCATTTCATTGTATTTTGTAATAGAATAAAGAAAGTCAATATAAATATACGATTTTTAAAAAAATACAATCAAATGAATCACTAAAATCAATTGAACAATCAAAGAACAACATCAATCAAATCAATAAAATAAAATTCATATCAGTTTCACTGATTTCATTGATTTGATTGATTTCATTTATTTGATTTATTTTATCCGTTTCATTCGTTTTATTAATTCTATTAATTTTATTCATGTTCTTCATTTTATTGATAATTTATTGGGGAATAAAGGGCATTTTTTAGCACCCCCCTAACAGCACCGAAACTAGGGTCAAGCTTGGGTGAATGTTGTGTAGAAGTCTCCCAATATTGGTGCCAAGCTTGTGTCAAGCATGGGTGAGAATTGTTATGGCCACTTTCCACAAGTTTGGCCGGTATTTGGACGCGTTTAGTACGCCAGCGATCCGAGAGATGTCGCTGCGGTCTAAAGCCTTCTGGTGGTATAGGAGCACACTGTAATCAAAATCTTTCTTACCTACTGAGTCTAAAGTATCGATGCCGCTGATCAATAGATGGCGCTGCTGAATGCGTGGCGATACGTGGGCGTGCAAAGCTTGAGTCAATGTTGGGTGAAAATTTTGCCCAAGTCTCCCAATGTTGGTGACAAGCTTGAGCTGAAAGTTTGAAAGCTTGAAAGTTGTGATTGCCACTTCTCCCAAGTTTCGCCGGTACGGCCCACGTGGGTGTCGCTGCTGAATACGTGGCGGGTGGCCCACACAAGCAGAAAAAAATTCTGTCAAACTTACAGGATTTTCAGTTAAAATAGGGATAGCATACATTTTCTGTAAAGATTACTGAATTTCCTGCAGAGTTTACAGAATTTTCAGTTATTTGATGAATTCACGGATATTTTCTGTAATATTTGCATAACTTTTCTATCAAATTGACAACATTTGCTTTATAAATTTGTCTGTACAAAACAAATGAAAAATATCAGTGTTTTGTCCACTGCACATAAACAGTATATAACTTTTCCTTCGTGTCAGAGAGTCAAAAAGGTAAACAAATTTGACATTCTTGATATATGTCTGAAAATCACATTTTTCGAAAATCCTGAAAATATAGATACGACAGTTAAATAACGACACTTTGCCTTAAACTTTTGGCTGTGCTTATGCTAGTTATGTAACTTTCTTATCTATTTTTGGTGAAAAATGTTGTTTTCGGAAATATCACGAATGTCGATTTTTCATGTTCTTAATACCTGCTCTTTGGTATGCAATCTTGATGCATTCATCCAAGATACATCTCACACACTCATCCACACTCAACTGTCCATATTCCTCTCCTGTACATCTCTCTAACACATGTGCCCATGACTCCACTTCGTATCCACATACTCTGCACAGATTGTCCTCTTCATCCATCCAATATCTACAAGCTCTCACTCCATCCCCCATTCGAAACCGTACCATCCTATTCCATTTGTCTTTCTTTTTTTTTTTTTGCAAATATTCTGGTTCCGTCAACTCTTTGACCATCATATACCATCTATTGTAGCTAGAATCCATAATCTTTCTCCATCTCTCTTCTCCTTGTCTTACTAATAGTTCTAATTCTATGTTCTGCCAATCCAGAACCCTTTCTTGTATCTCACAAACCCTCCTAATTTTTGTCCTTTCTTCCTCCCATTTCGAGTTTCCCAAATTTCCTCTCGTCTCCTTGTTCCGAACTTCGTCCAAGCATACTTGTGCTATTCTGCTCCCTTCTCCCCTTTTCAGCTTGTCTTCAAACCTCCAGGCTCTCTTAATTTGTCTCGTTACCATTTGCTCCCTTCCCAGTTCTTCCCTCAACATTTATCCTGGGCAACTCCAACTAACCCCCATTACCCATCTCAGAAATCTCTCATGCATGCTTTCCACTTTTCTATGTTCCTTCCATCCCCAGACTTCTACCCCATAACCCAATACCGCCCATACTAACGCATGAAACAACCAGACCCTCATTCTCCAATAGTCCTTGAACCTTCTCTTTCCTATACCCCATACTTGGCCCATTACTTTGCTCGCACATTCAATTCTCTTCTTCACCTGCACCTCGTTTCACCCTCCTGCCTCAAACCAGAAACCTAAGTAACAGAACTCCTCCACACTTTCCACTGTTTGTCCGTTCATCTTCCAACCGTAACCTATTTTGGTCTTTCTCCTTCTGAAGCACATCACCTTGGTCTTCCCTACGTTCACCGTCAGTTCTTTTGCTCCTACATACTCTTCGAAGATTTTGATCATTAGGTTCATCCTCTTCTCATCGTCTGCTAATAGAACTACGTCGTCCGCGTATGCTAGAGAGTATAGTTTGCTGTTACCCAGAATCATCTCCCCTTTCCCTTTCTCCTTTAGCTTCTCCTCTAAGTCTGCCAGCAGCATATTAAAGAGCAGCGGACTCAACGGGCACCCTTGCCTAAGACCTCTTTCTGTCCAGAAAACCTCCCCTTTTTTCCCCCCTATCTTCACCCTAATCCTGGTTTCAGTAAAAATTTCCTTTATCCTCTTCACTAACCCTTCCTCTATTCCCCTCTCTTTCATTGCCTTCCATAGAACTTTTCTATTCACTGAGTCAAAAGCTACTTTAAAATCTACGAACAAGGCTACTAATTTCCCTTCTTTTCTCCCTAAGTTTCTGTTAGCCAAGTAGTTGAGTACGTAAATGTTATCTATTGTTCCCATCCCTTCTCTAAATCCCGTCTGATTGTGTGGGCTACTTTGTTTCTCTTCTATCTGACTCTCCAACCTTTCTCTTAGAATTTTCGCGTATATTTTATAACCCACTGGCATGAGGTTGATCCCTCTGTACTCTTCTACCTTCTTACCATCCCCTTTTTTGACAAGCGGTACCACCAGCCCTGACCTCCATTTCTCCGGCCACCCTTCTCCTTTCCAGACCTTGTTGCAAATCTTCCACATCCCTTCCCTAATCCCCTTTCCTCCATGCTTTATCGCTTCGTTCTCCATACCATCCTCTCCTGTTGCCTTGCTTCTTTTTAGTCTATCTATCGCCTCATTCACTTCTTCTCTTGTTATTTCGTTCGCTTCCTCCCTTTCTCCCTGGACTGTCTTCCTATTTTCCCCTTCGATCCTATTTTGTTCTCCCCTTAGCAGACCCTTAAAATAATCCGTCCATTCATCCATTTCTATTTCTTCATTCACGCCCCTCCTTCCTTCTCTTTCCCTGTTTATCACATCCCAAACCCTACCTTCTTTGATTCCTTTTTCTACTTCTTCCTTGTATTTCTCCTTTCCTTTTTGCTTTTTTTCTTCCAGCATCCTCTCATGTTCTCTTTTCCTCCTGTTGTACTCCGCCTTCTCTATTTCTCCTTTCCTCCATTTAGTTACAGACTCTTTCATTCTCTCCTTACTCTCCCTGCATTCCTCGTCCCACCAGCCTCTCTTTCCCTCTTCTCTTCCTTCTTTCGCACCTATCTCATCCCTTACCTTCTCAATCGACCCTTTCAACCTTTCAATCAACAAGTCTACTCCCTCCTCCTTTTCATGTCTAACGTTCTCCTTTTCCATTTTTTTTCGAACACTTTTAATTTATCTACCCCCCAGTTCCCCATTTTCGTGTTCCTTTTACCCCGTCTTTCCTTCCTCCCTCTGCCACGCTTGTGGACGCCACCTTTCAGTGTCGCTATTACTGGGAAGTGCTCGGACCCTATCTCATTCCCCACCTTCATACTGCATATCATATTCCTTATTCTTTCTTCCGCCAGGATGTAGTCTATTACCGTTTTTCCCTTACTTATAAATGTGATCTCTCCTTTCTCATCTCCTTTCATATTGTCATTACATATGAACCATCCTGTTTCTCCTATTACTTCTAGTAATCTCCTCCCCTCCCTGTCTATCTCCCTATGTTTGGAGCTTCTTATATAGGCCTCCTCTTCTTCATCCCAAGTCCCTCCCCCTTGCTCGCCAGTCCAAGCATTCAAGTCACCTCCTATCAAAACCAACTCTTCCTTCTTTCCCTCCCTCCACCTCCTCATTACTCTCCAACCTTCCTCTTCCCCTCTTCTTCTATATACACAAACCACCGCTATTTTGACTTTTCTAATTATAATCCTTCTTACCATTGTTCCATCCTTTTCCTCCCTATCCTCCTCTTTTCTCCCTTTTGCTGCCAGTTCTTTTCTCACCCCTGAGACCATGCCGCCCATCCCTCTACCTTTAACGTGTTCCTTTCTTGCTTCTTGCATTGTCCACACATACCCTTTTGGTAACATCCTTTTCATCCCCTTCCAATCCTTCTCATCTGCCCAGGTTTCACTCATCATGATCACATCCCATTTTTCTAACTCCCGCCGAAAACCTTCATTCTTGTTCTTCAAGCCTGACACATTCCAGAAAGCTATTTTTACGTTTTTCTCATCCCTTCCCTCTCCTATCCTCCTTACTTTTCTTCCGTCTTGCTTTTTGGAAACCCCTCGGTTTGATCGCTAACCTCTTTTGTATCTTCCTTTTTTCGACCTTTCTCAACTCTTTTTCCCTTCTTCCTTATTTCTTCTGATTCTTCGTCCCAGAACCATTCCTCCCCATTTATCCATAATCTTTCTGTCCCTATTCATACCATGTGCCCCTTCTTCCTTTCTATCCATGCCCTCTGGTCTATTTGCCATCTCCTTTTCCTCTCCCTCCAAGTCAAATCCTCTTCAATTCTCTCCCTTCTTCCTTTCAATAATTTTTTGTTCTCCATAATTTTCTTTTTCTCCTCCTCATTCCCTACTTTTACTACAAACATTCCTTATTTTCCTTCCTTCGCCATTCCTACTCTCTTAACTCCTTCTACCGTTACCCGAATTCCAATATCTCTCAGCAGATTTTTGATCTCAATTTCCCCTGTTTCACTCTCTATTTTCAATCCCTTGACTACTATGTTATTTTTCCTCTTCGCCCTTTCTTCCTCTTCCAACCTTCTTTCAATCTCACTCAGTCTCTTCTTCAATCTTTCATTCTCATTTTGCCCGTTACCACTCCCTTCTACTTTTCCCGCACTCTCTGTTTCCTTCCCCATATGCTCATTCCTAACTTCCAATTTGCTTACCCGTTCTTCCAGTTGTTTTATCTCCCTATTTGTCTGTACGTCAATCTCTCTCTGTCTATTCTCCATGGCCTCTAATTTACCCCATACCTTGTCTTTCTCCTCTTTCCAGAGTTTATCCCATTCTTCCCACTTTTCTCTTAGTTTTCTCACTTCCCCCCTAACTTCTTTCCCCTGCCTATTCATATCTTCCAGACTCTTCCTTTTTTCACTCTAAATCCTTTTATGAGGGCTTCCAACTTCTCAAACATCTCATCCCGCCTATCTCTGTCTGGTGTTTTTCATTTGATCTTAACTTTTTTGTCATCCATGTCCATTTCAGAATCATCTTCCCCTTCCTCTCTTTTTCTCTTATCTTCCCCTTCACTGCTAGTCGCGCTCACCTTTTTTTGCCATTCATCCAGACTCCTATTAGAGCCTGCGCTACCTAGCCTTTTGAGGCGCTGTAAATTCGACGGTCTCCCTCGTTTCTGGCACGTGCCTGATCCCCTTCTCTGTGTCGATCCGCCGCTGGTCAGTGTCTCGAACGCCTCCTCCTCGCTACTGACAATTTCTTCCTTCTCCCCACCACCCGCGCTACCAACATCGTCAGCCCTTGCTTCATCCATTCCCTGCCCTCTGTCGCCCGTTTGTGGACTTCGTATGATCGGCATTCCTACCTTACCAGGCAGTCCTCGACGTTTCCCGCTCTTAACTTACCTACCGTTGCCTACCTCTTGCCCCCCCCTTGCCAGACAACTATTTTTCAACTCCTAACTTAAAAAAAATTTGCACGCTCTAATTTTCCTTTCTCACACCTTACTTTCAACCTTTACACACTTGCCTTCACTCACCCTTCTTCCTTCACACCTGAACTCCGCACTCACTGCCCTTTCTGCCTCCACACACGCTGATTCCCTTCACCAAAGCCAAAAAACGCAACACTTGACACTAAAGAGTTCTCTCACGATCGGTACCGAAAACGGAAGCCAATTTCCAGTAGTGAAGAATGATTAAAAAAATTATTTATCACGTTATAAACAAATTATTGAACAAAAGTTCTTTTCTGGATTGGGAATGTTTAGCTCATTGAAATGCAGATTTTTGGTATGGAATGTGCAAGAAATAAAAGCTTTATTACTGTTACTGAAAAGAAGATGCTATTTGGCAATTTAAAAAAAAAATCACATTTTGGTTATTTATTAACCAACAGGCTTCATTTTTTTTAACGAAAAGAATGATCAAAAAAGGTTTTATATCTGTGCCGAAACTATCTGTAAATAATGTCCAATAGTTATAAATGATTTGAAAAATTGTTTATTACGTTATAAACAAATTATTGAACAAAAGTTCTTTTCTAGATTGGGAATGTAGCTCATTGAAATCCAGAGTTTTGGTATGGACTGTGCGAGAAATAAAAGTTTTATTACTGTTACTTGAAAGAAGATGGTCTTTGGCAATTTGAAAAAAATTCACATTTTAGTTATTTATTAACGAACAGACTTAATTTTTTAAACGGAATAAACTAAGAATGCTTTTCCGGTAACTGTTTAATATGAAACTTAGCAAATTTGGAAGCATTATTAATTATTTAACCCATTCTTATAAACAAAATTTGGGTTATTTATTAACGAACAGGCTTAATTTTTTCTACGGAATAAACTAAGAATGCTTTTTCGGTGACTGTTTGATATGATACTTTGCAAATTTACAAGAATTAATAATTGTTTAAAAAAATTGTATAAACCAATTCAGAGTTTGTCTATCTTTCAACAAATAGGCTCAATTAAAAAAATAACTAAGAATATCTTTTCGATGACTCTTTTCTATGGCATTTTTAAAATTCCCAAGAGTTATTATTCAATCTATTTTTTATAAGCAAATTCATAGTTTGTTCATTTTTTAACAAAAAGGCTCAATTTTTTCATAAAATTGACTGAGAAATGTTTGCGATGACTCTTTTCTTTGTTGATTTGCAAATTTCCAAGAATTATGATTTAAACAATTTTTGTAAGGAAATTCAGAGTTTACTATTTTTCAATGAATAGGCTTAATTTGTTCACGGAATCAACTAAGAATGTCATTTCGATAAGTTTTTTAAATAATGTTTCGCAAATTACCAATAATTATTATTTACTTAAAACTAAGATTTTTTTATAATAAATTTTGTTTTTCAATGAATAGGCTTAATTTTTTTACAGATTCAACTAAGAATATATTTGCGATGACTCTTTTCTATAGTACTTTACAAAATAAAAAGAATTATGATTTATTTATTTAAACAATTTTTCTAAGGAAATTCACAGTTTGGTTATTTTTCAACGAAAAGGCTTAGTTTTCTTAACGAAATCAACTAAGAATGCTTTTCCGGTGACCTGTTTGATATTATACTTTGCAAATTTACAAGAATCATTGATTATTTAAACAATTTTCATAAAAAAATACAGAGTTTGGCTATTTTTCAACGAATAGGATCAATTTTTTAAAAATAATTATCTAAGAATATCTTTAGTTTAGCTATTTTTCAAAGAATAGGCTTAATATGTTTACGGAATCAACTTAAAATGCCTTTCAGATGACTCTTTTCTATGATAATTGGTAAATTTACAATAATCATTGACTATTTAAACAATTTTTAGAGTTTGGCTATTGTGTAGCTTACATTAAAACGTACATGCTGCTGTAAACTTTTTAATAATAAGCACAACTTTGCTATCTGAACTTTAATATTAAAATCAAAATCATTTGAACATTTTAAACAAATTTATTTTTATAAGAAAATATATGATGTAATATTAAAACGATTTTAATGAATTTATTCTGTGTTCTGTTATCGTTTTTTTCAAAAAGATAGCTTTCAAGCAAATTAAAAAAAATTACAATTTCAACTACAAGTCGTAACTTTTTTTATTATAATTATAAATAATGGAAAATGAGGAATGTTTAGCAATTTATTTTATTTTTATTTTAGTTACATTTTCGACGTCTATGACTTTTCAAATTTAAACTATTTTTGGAAATCTTATGCAATTCAAAATGATTTCATCATGGGCTAATTATTTTTAAAGAAAAAATTACAATTTTAGTTAATATTTTGGCTCATTTCTTAATATTTCTTTTTACAATTATACAGCCTCACTTTTTTCGAAAAGAATTTTTTTTATTAGAATAATAAACAATACAAATTATGAACATTCAGAAATTATGATTATGAACGTTTATAATTTTATTTTATTTAACTTTCAATTACATTTTCGATGAATATAACTTCCTTCTAATTGTAACTATTATCGCAATATTGAACGATTGAAAATATGAATTCATCTGTGTTACTTTTATTAGGAAACATTAAAATTTGAATTATTTTTGGAATTTAAAGAAGTTTAGTAAATTAAAAAAAATGTGTTTACCCTTGACTCATTTATGTTTAAAGAAAACGAAGTCAACTAAGAATATCTTTCCGGCGACTTTTCCCTATCCTTGGTATATTCCCAAGAATTATTAAATATTTAAAAAATTGTCATAAACAAATTCAGAGTTTGGCCATTTTTCCACGAATAGAGTTTTGGGTATTTTTCAACAAATAGCCTAATTTCTTTTACAGAATTAACTAAGAATATGTTTCCAATGACTTTTTTTATGATTCTTTGTAATTTTTCAAGAATGATTAATTTTTAAAATAATTTTCGTAAACAAATTAAGACCTTGGCCTTTTTTCAACGAATATGATAAATTAGTTTGGGGTATCAAGAAATAATGTATTTCCAATAACTCTTTTATACGATACTTTGCAAATATACAATAATTATTAATTATATCAACAATTTTCATAAATACATTCAGAGTTTGCCTATTTTTCAAGCAAAAGGTTCAGTTTGTTTACGGAGTCAAATGGGAATGTCTTTTCGATGATTATTTTATATGCTGCTTTGTAAATTTACAAGAATAAAATTATATTATTTATAATATAATTATTTCTAATGAATTGGCTCAATTTATTCACAGAACCAAAAGGAATATATCAAAAATAAGTCTTCTCTATGTTACTTTGCAAATTTACAATAACTGTTAATTATTTTAACGATTTTCATAAATATACTCAGAGTTTGGCTGTTTCTCAACGAATAGGCTCAATTTGTTTACGAATTCAACTAAGAATATCTTTCGGATGACTGATACCTATGTTGCTTCGTAAATTCACAATAATTTCCAATTATTTAAACAATTTCAATTAAAAAACTGAGAGTTTGGCTATTTTTTAACGAATAGGCTACATTTTTTGTAGTATTAAGTAAAAATATCTTTCCAGTGACATTTTACTATAATGTTCTGCGAATTTCAAAGAATGAATAATTATTTAAACAATTTTGATAAACAAATCAAGAGTTTGGCTATTTTTTAAAGAACAGGCTCAATTTATTTACGGAATCAATAAAGAATGTTTTTCAAATAACTCTTTCCTATGTATGTTACTTTGAAAATTTACAATAATTATTAATTATTTAAACAATTTTCATAAACACATTCAGAACAATTTGTTTACGGAGTCAACTAAGATTGTCTTCCCGATGAATATTTAATATGTTTTGTAAATTTACAAGATTTATTAATTATTTAAACAATTTCGATTACAAAATTTAGAGTTTAGCTATTTTTTAAGGAATAGCCACAATTTGTTGAAGGAGTCAAAAAGTATGTCTTTCCGAAGACTCTTCTTCTATGTCTCTTTACAAATTCAGATTTTGGCTATTTTCAACGAATTTTTTATGTTCTGAAAATTTACAAGATTTATTAATTATTGGAACAATTTTCTTTAAAAAAATAAGAGTTTGGCTATTTCTGAAAGAATAGGCCCAATTTGTTTCCAGAATCAACAAAGAATGTATTTCCAATAACTATTTTCTACGATACTTTGAACATTTATAACAATTATTAATTATTTGAACAGTTTTCATAAACATATTCAGAGTCTGGGTCTTTTTCAAGGAATAGGAACAATTTGTTTACGGAGGTGCCTAAGAATATATCTATGATTAGTCTTTTGTATTTTGCTTTATAAATTTACAAGAATTAATAATTATTTGAAGAATTTTCATAAAGAAATCAGGAATTTAGCCATTTTTCAACGACAAGGATCAATTAGTTTGATGCATCAAGATTTCTGCGATACTTTGCAAATATACAATAATTAATAATTATTCATATAATATTCATAAACAAGTTCAGAGTTTAGTTATTTGTCAACGAAAAGGCTACATTTTTTTACAGAATTATCAAAGAATATCTTTCCGATGACTTTTTCTGTGATACTTCGTAAATTCTAAAGAAAGTACAGATTTCCAATAAGACTTTCCTACATTACTTTTCACATTTGCAATAATTATTATTTATTTAAACAATTTCCATAAACATATTCAGAGTTTGGGTATTTTTCAAGGAATAGACACAATTTGTTTACGGTGTCAACTAACAATGTCTTTCTGATGACTCTATTCTATGTTGCTTTGTCAATTTAAAATAATTATTAATTATTCAAACAATTTTTATCAGAAAATAGGAGGCAAGTAAGAAAGTCTTTTTGAGGACTATTCCCTATAATACTTCCCATTACTTTGCACATCCATAATAATTATTCATTATTGAAATATTTTCCATAAACATATTCAGAGTTTGGGTATTTTTCAAAGAATAGACACAATTTGTTTACGGAATCAACTAAGATTGTCTTTCCGTTGATATTTTATATGCTGTTTCGTAAATTTACAAGAATTATCAATTATTTAAACAACTTTTGAGAAAAAATAAGAATTTGGCTATTTTAAAATGAATCGGGTGAATTTTTTACATAATTAACTAAGAATATCTTTTCGATGACTTCATTAGGCTCTTCAAATTTCCAAGATTTATTAATTATTTAGAATATTTTCATAAGCAAATTGAAAGTTTAGCAATTTGTCGAAGAAACCCTCCCGTCAAACATCCTGCTCGACATTAGTGAAAACCGAGGTTAAAATGCAGCGAATACACAACTCGGTCGTATACGTCGCAGATGGTCATCCATCCGAGTGCTATGCACGCTGGAAATGGCTTGACATCTGGAATCTTCTCGAGTCGAGATTATTTACTGTGTATTTCTATGAAAATTTGTACGCGCCGACATTTTATAGGTTTTTTCCAAAGTTGCATGAAAATGTTTAGAGTTGCATAAGTATTTATTCTGCATCGTGAGAGGGTATCCATGCGAAGCCGTGTACAAATCAAAATTATTGAAGTAAAAATTAGTTCCATAGTATTTTATTGAACTTCATTTCCAAATATAATAATTACATGTAAATAAATTGGTCGCGCACGGAGCGCGCGTATGAGGCTCTAGTTAAGACCTTAAAAAAGAGCTGCAACGACTGTACCCAAAATATTTGGTGCAAGGTCCTTATGATAGGTGCTCTCAGAGTTGCGAAACTATCACTGGTACGTTACCTTAAAGTCATACCCGCGTGCCAAAAATATGCCAAGGCACTTGCGAGATGAATGCAGAAAGCTGTTATCCTTGGATCGCTTCGTGTCCTCAAGACACAGAAGGGTTTCGCCGGCCTGTCGTTGTGATTTCGTCGTGCCCTGTGACCAGCCATCTCACGGTTGTGAGACGTGGCCATAGGTGTGATTTACCGCGGTTCTACTGGGGGCTATTGACATTTTTTAGATGGCAGCTGCTCTTAGTGGGACCCTGCGGTGGTTGTTTAACTATTTTTTTTTAATTATGTATATATATATATATATATATATATGTGTGTGTGTGTGTGTGTGTGTGTATGTGTGTGTACAGCATCAAATGTTAATTTTTTTATAACACTTTTTTGGAAAATTATTTTTAACATGTCGTAGAACAGTTCGCGGATGGACATCAATATGCGATAATTTTAAGGTGGTTAAAAAGAGAAATGAATAAATATTGCCTTTTTCCCATGTTAAAATCGTGATCAGCCCATAGGAACTAAAAACGCTTTGCGCCAAATCTAAATATTAATTAAAAATTCTATAAGAAAAACATGGTCTTTTTTCTCAATAGGAATGCCACCCTAGTGCACCACCGTTCAATCTCCGCAACGACTGAGACTCGCAGCAGTTGCGGTACCTTTCCCTTCGTAACGCTGGACAAGCTTCTGTCCTCTAAAAAACGTCCCCGTTGTTCTCTGAACCAGAAATCCGATCAACAGGAGTACAACCACTAGGTACGAATAATCACCCCCTACAAAATAATTCGACCTCCCATTCACGAATCACCTCTCTGTATTACATCCAACCCCCGCGGAAAATCCTCTCCTTGTACAACATTCACTACCATGGGAAAGTACAAATCCTGTTCAGAATTCACCCCTCCGTGTATGTATTTATTGCCCAGCAAATAATTCGCCCTGCCCTGGCAATGCAAATCCCTGTTGTGAATTAGCTTTTCGTATGACAACAATAACCTGTGGCAAGAAAATCCCTTGTACGAAATGCCCTCCTTTGGTGGATCCACCCACTGCAAATAATCCGCGATACGAAAGGGACGATACTTTTGGGGAAAATACGATTTCCATACCTGTCACACCTGAAAAAAAATTTAGGTGAATTTAGGGTTCAAATTCACATAGGAAGTTTCCACCCAAAATAATATCGAATAATTTTTTTAGCTGAGATATCTTTTTAAACATAAAACAGTATACACTAGCTGCCACAAGAGATCCTCTACGGAGAGTTGAGCAAAAGCTCATACAGAATCACACAGACTTATTACTGCGCATCGCGATTAGTCCGGAACTAGAACTCTTTTCAAACGCCCCAACTCTTAGCTGCGCAGAAGACCCGATTTATAACACCATTGGCAACGTAATCTAAAAATACACAGGGAATAACTAGAGCGCAAACTCCGTCTGCACATCTGGTTCCGGTTTCATAACTCTCCCCAGAGGATCTCCAGCTAAGCTTAGTAACAAATTAATTGTCTTAGTACATAAGGGCGTAAGTGCCATTTTCCGAATTTTACCAGAAAGAAAACAACTATTTTATCATTTGCGCATGTGATTCAAATCAAAAAACAAGAATCACGTCTCCAGTTATCATTGGGCTCTACTGAGTCGTCAATAAATCTAGTTAGAAAAAAGAAACCAGATCAGAGAAAAGCCGTAAAGAAAGTTTTTAAAGTAAAATTGTACACGAACGATAAAAAAGTGTGTAAACTATGCACATTCGATTCAAATAAATGTGCGGTTTCTAATTTTCATCGGGCTCTATTGGACCATTGAATTTTGGCCCACATTTTATACAAGATGTTTTACAGGGTGAACCTCCAGATTAATTTTACATCATTTTGGAGCAAGGTCATGTATTGGAATAAAAGTTACTGAATTCGTAGTACATGTCAAGAATAATATATTCCACAAATATCAGGTCTAAATATTTGTTACTTTACGGGATACGGTAATTTGGCAACAAATTAAAATGGCCATATCATCCACACTGTGTGTTATATTTATTTGAATAACTAAAATATTTGAACAATTTAATGTAACATTTGAACAGCTAGTGGAAATTGATCGGTTCAAAGGTCCAAATATTTTTCAGCGTGTACACTTTGATATACAAAAATGAAACTTTTGTTTAATTGATAAATAAGGTTGCTGTTTTGAAAAATTTTGAAAGCGGCAAGAAAATTTAAACAAGTTTGTCAACGGTTTCCGCTGCGTTCACCAATAACCAGTAGGGGTTAGGGCGGTGGCAGAATTTGTCACCTCGCAAGCATGTGGCTATTCAAAGTTTCATGCCGCACTTAACATTTTTGAAAATAGCAAATTTGTTTATTTATTGAACGAAAAAGTTAATTTTTATTTTAAAGTGGACATTCTGTAGAATGTTTTGATCCTGGAACTGATCAATTTCAACTGGCTGTTCAAAAGTTATATTAAACTGTTTAAAGAACTTCGTTATTTAAAAAATATCATAATCATGCTGATTAATTTCGACCTGATCTTTGTAGAATATCTTATTCTTAATATTTACTACGAATTCACTAAATTTCTTTTCAATCGGTCACCTTGCATTGAGGAGGATTAATACGCTTGAAGGTGCGTAAAAGTCTAATCATGACCAAGAAAAAATTTCCTGCCCTTTTTTCATTCTACATGATTTCAAACAGTTTTAAAAAATCCATTTTTGAAATAGCTTTTTTTTAAATAGGGGGGTTTCCCCCAAAAAATCAATTTTAATTTTGATTTTCGAATATATATATATATATTAGGGTGACCAGAAAAAAACACTTTTGGTTTTCTCAGGAGTGAAGGGCAAATAATGGTAGTTTATGCAATTGTAGAAGCCAGATTTTTTTTTCTTTTATTTTAAACAATATTTAGAGGTGGCCCATCGTCTTTGAAAGTTATCATTGCAAAAGCTGACAATTTCGGTAAGTGAAAAATCGATCGTAAAAGTTCATCCCCAGCTCTTTTCATCGATGTGACCTTATAACAGGATTAGCTGGAGTCCCCTGAATTATTATTATCCACTTTTCTGAAAAAGGGAAATATGACTAAAAAAAACTTGCTGAGAATGGGACTGCTTTATGAGTTTATGTTGTCAAGACCCACTGTGAAGGACCTTTATGTCTGAGCTGATGAGCGCTCCGCCCCGAAAATTAAACAGCTTAAGTCGTAGACCTGTCAAATTTCAAAAATCTACTCAAATTTGTTTTCATCATTGCACGCTTATTTATAAGAATGACGTGCTTGACTGCTACGGTGCCAGTATTATCCCTGTTCGCGGAGGCTTTATGGCGCGTATGCATACTCTGTGGTGCCAGAAACACCCGGAGCTCCAATACGTTTCGCATCAGTCTTTGCGAAATCAAGCCGACTACCTCCGGAAAAATGGATATGTACGCGGAGCGCTTCCTCAACCGCTGCTTGAACAAGCTGCAGACGAAGATGAAACGACATTAAGACCAACCGCCGAAAGCAGGCACCTTCTGGAAGATGATCGCAATTTCAGTACAAGGAGGAACATCAACATGCAAGTTCCTCTTAAGCCCCAAGATCTGGCTTAAATGGATGCCTCCATTCGTGGAGATATCTCGCAAGAGTCCGACCTCTGGACCATCAATTGCTCAGTTTATGGTGCTGCGAGAGCTTTGGCTGATTCAAATCGAAGGCTGAAACCGACGATGGATCAGAAGACCAGAAGACGCTTGCATCAACTGAACAAGAAAATTGGATGGGCAAGACAGAATGCGTCCCGTGTTCAATGTGTGATTGACTACATAACATCTGGTAGACCGTTCACGGAAAGGGTTCGAAAGTTCGCTCAAGAACTAAGGACCTTGAATCACACACGGAACAAGTCAAAGCTGCTGACAATCAAGCAGCATATTGTTGACAAAATAAGGCTGTTATCTGACGCAAGGAGGACGATACAGAAGAGGGAGAGATGGAACAGGGAGAATCAACAGTTTCTTGCTGACCCATCACGCCTCTTCAGTGATCCCCCTGTTTTTGTAAAAAATCCACCCAAGCCCAAGGAGGTAGAGACTTTTTGGAGAGAGATGTACAAGATCCCGAAAACACTAGAGTTGAAAGAAGATACTGACAATATCATCCGCTTCAAGGAGTTTTGCGACAGCCTCATAAAATCTGAGGAGGAGTGCCCATCAGTCACTGCCGAAGAGGTGAAAAAAGCACTTAGAGGCACGCAGAACTTTTCCGGTGCTGGACCAGATTGTATTAAGAACTTTTGGTGGAAGAAGTTTACTTTTATACACCAACATTTGGCCCGCATATTCACCTCATATATAAAGTCGGAGACGCCCATTCCGCAATGGCTGGTGTTAGGACGCACTATACTCCTACCGAAAAAAGGCAACTTGTCCAGACCAGAGAATTTCAGGCCAATAACTTGTTTAAACACACTGTATAAGATCTTTACAGCTGTCCTAAACAACAGGATCGTTCGACGAATTGAGCCTGTATGGCGAGAGATGTACGAACAACGAGGCTCGAAAAAAGGTGTAGCAGGCTGTCGAGAGAACCTGCTAATTGACAGGTGTGTCTGTAAAGACGCTGCCGCCCATCAGCGCGTCCTGTCAATGGCCTGGATTGACTACCGGAAAGCTTTCGATTCAACCTCTCATAGACTTATCATCTGTCTGTTGGAAAGCTTGAAGGTACATCCACACATAGTGAGATGCATAGAGAGACTGATGCCTCTTTGGAAAACTAGATTTACCATCTCATCTAGGAAACATCGTCTGACGACGAACAAGGTCACCTTCCAGAGGGGCGTCTTTCAAGGGGATAGTATGAGCCCTTTGCTTTTTTGCATCACACTTCTGCCTCTATCTCTCGCACTACGAAATTCTCCTGGATACCTCTGTGGCGACACTAATCAGCGTGAGCATAAGGTAACTCATGTATTTTATATGGATGACCTGAAGATCTATGCCACTGGTAAAAGCAAACTTCAAACTGCTATAAATATCGTCAAGAACTACACAGGAGAGATTGGGATGGACTTTGGTTTGGACAAGTGTGCCAAAATTCATTTGAAGAAAGGAAAGATTACTGGCGTTCCCAAGGACCCTGAGCTTGTAGATATAAGTGTTATTAAACATCTTAACACTGGAGAGACCTATACATACCTGGGCGTGCCTCAAAGCCGCATTCAGGACGTAACATCAGCGGAGGAGTCTCTCCGAAGCAGATACAAGCATCTTCTTAGACAGATTTGGTCTTCCAATCTGTCGGCGTTGAACAAGGTATCTGCGACTAACATGCTTGCCGTCCCGGTTCTACTCTACTCGTTTGGGGTGGTTCAATGGACGAAGAACGAGCTTAAGGCCCTGGATGTCACCACGCGTAAGATCATGCATATGCATAAAAGCTTGCATATCAATTCGTCAGTTCCACGATTATACATTTCACGCCGTCAAGGCGGACGTGGACTTCTGAATCTCCAATGTCTTCATAACCGAATTGTTTTGAGTACAGCTTACATAGTTGCGAATGGCAGAGATCCTCTCCTAAAGATGGTCAGAAACCACGAGATGATTGGCGAAGGAGCGTTCCTTTACAAAGCCGCGGAGCAAGCTGCCGAGGCCCTTGGCCTGAATTTCAACATCAGAAGTGAGGAAAGTGCATTACTCCATCTAGATGCTTCACGTCTAAAAGCCGAAGTAAAGAAAGCAGAGGTTAGAAAATTTCACCAAGAGCTACTCGACAAGCATATGCACGGAAACTTTCACAGAAATGTAGAAAAACAGTCCTTGTCAAAGGAGCAAACTTTTGCTTTCCTCAAATCATCAGGGCTCAATTCAGGTACAGAGGGCTTCATTTTCGCATGCCAGGACGGTGTAATCTTCACCTTAGCATACCGCGCCCGCATTTTATGTCAAGAAGTTCCCAGTGATAGGTGCAGAGCGTGTCATGCATACGCTGAGTACCTAGAACACATACTATCGGGGTGTCCGACCCACGCAGGAACAACGTATATCTATAGACATAATGCGGCCCTAAGAGTACTTTATTACCACCTTTGTCGCTCTTACGGTATTGGTCGCGACCCCGCCCTGCCGAACGCTCCAAGGGATATAGGGTCAATTGTCCGAAACGAGAAGTGCCAGATTTTCTGGAACTACGATTTTCGGGCAGCAGTCTCCGTTGCGCACTCGAGGCCTGACATTGTTCTCCAAGACTTCGAGAAACTAACAATATTCGTGATCGAATTCTCGGCTCCGTCCGAATACAACATCACTGCAAAGGAGAAACAAAAAGAGGAGAGGTATCAAGACCTTAAAAGAGAGCTGCAACGACTGTACCCAAAATATTCGGTACGAGTAATTGTCCTTGTGATAGGTGCTCTCGGAGGTGCTAAATTATCACTGGTTCGTAACCTTAAAGCCATACCCGCGTGCCAAAAATATGCCAAGGCACTTGCGAGATGGATGCAGAAAGCTGTCATCCTTGGGTCGCTTCGTGTCCTCAAGACACACGAGGGTTTCGCCGGCCTGTCGTTGTGATTTCGTCGTTCCCTGTGACCACCCATCTCACGGATGTGAGACGTGGCCATAGGTGTATTTTACCGCGGTTCTACTGGGGGCTATTGACATTTTCTTTTTAGATGGCAGTTGCTCTTAGTGGTACCCTGCGGTGGTTGTTTAACTTTTTTTTAAATTATATATATATATCGTTATTATAGTCTTGAAGTACCCATGTTTTTTTTATAAATATAGACAATACATACAAGCAACAACTGTATCTCTTCCTTTAATCTAGTATTTATGACGACCCTTCTACTATACGTTTGATCGCGGACGTTCGCTCCATGTGGGACTCTGAAGTTTTCAAGTTCGAATCCAAGTTTTAAAAAAATATGAAAATTAGAAGCACTTATTAAACGATAATAATGTTAACAGACGTTTTTAAACTATAATTTATCATCCATTTAACAGTTCATGTAAAAATTATATCAAGATTAAAAAGGACTGATTGAAATAAAAATAAGCGGAATTATTACCAAAATTTGATGTTACATTTTAATTTTACATATTTTTCAAAAAATTGTATTCGATCTTGTACACTCGCGAAGTGATGTATACCTAATTCAGAGGTACGAAAATCTGTGATTCGGAAATACAGTTTCCTTCTCAAAAACCAAAATTCATTTTTGGAAATATAAGTTACTTTCGTTGATTTGATTTTTCAGCTATTCTCTGTTTGAACTAATCAATTGAAATTCAAGTGCACAAGGTGAAAATAATAATTTTCATCGACCGACGGATAAACATATGCTCTACATCTAAATAAGCATAGTTTTGTACTACTGAAATATTGCGATGTCGTCTAGTAATTGCTTTAGTGAACATTTCTCAGAATCTTTACTAGAAAACTGCTAATTTATTTAGTAAGTATTTGTATTTATTCAGAAAGTCCCTAGGGCTAAATAGCCATCTAAGGAACAGGATAATACAGGGTCATTACAAATTTGGGCAAGCACTGATCGGCAGAATACTTGATTAATCTTATAATTTAATCTATAAACTAAATGAAATAGAGTCGATCTCAGAATACGTATCAAATTAGGTATGAGATTAATGCGTAGTAATTAACATTAGGTGATTAATTAGTAGCTCTTGTGCATATTAAAGTAGAAATAAAGAGGGGAAAACTGTGTGTAAAAGAAATACTTTCCAAAAGTTAATAAAAACAAAACGAAATTCGAAAGTGAAATGTTCATGAACTAAATATGGGAGTTTACCAGTGAGCAATTTCAAGAGTTGGTTTAGGAGTATTGTACAAATATTTGAAAAAGAGATTTTTGAAATGATACAGGGGAGGTGCATTCCCAATATCGTATGGTACTTTATTCCATAACCGGGCACCCCTTACTATAAATGATCTTGGAAGCTGACACGTTCTGTGAAAATAAATCTTAAGAGTTTTACGTCTTTTACGAAGCTTTGACTGTGCTGGAAGGTATCAGTCTACAAATTGGAATAGGTTGAATAGATACTCAGGAGCTTTGTTCTGAAAAAGAGTGTAGAGCAAATTACCCATAAAGAATTGTCTTCTCTTGGCAACATTAAGCAGACCAGCCTTAATTATATATGGAGTTATGTATTCGTATTTAGGCAAATTGTAGATAAAACGGAAACAGGCATTTAACGCACGCTCAAGCTTTAAATTTAAATCGTCGGTCAAATCATCATATACTAAACAACCGCAGTCAAAATGGGGCAGGATTATACTCTTAACCAGAAGTATCCGAGTGGAGGTAGGTAAATAGTCCTTGTTCCTATATAGTTGTTGTAGAATTCTGTATGTTTTCCTTGAGATACTCTGTACCTGTTCCTTCCAGGCCAAGGTACGGTTATGGAAATATCCCAGATCTTTAACTACTTCCGAAAAAGGGATAGTGAGTAAGTAAGGTTAAGAGTAAGTCCATTCTTCCAGGCCCAGAGGATAACGCGATCGACATCCTCTTGGACTAGAACAAGTAATCTACTTAATAAAGAAATTGTCTCGATAAGTAAATTTTAAAATCGTCAGTATATTTGTGGTATTTAAAATGTTAAAGTTCACTTCTAAGGTCAGAAGTGAACAAATTGAAGAGGAGGGATGCCAGCATGGAGCCCTAAGGAACCCCACTTTTGACTTCCCACCAGTCAGAAAGCTCATCACTACTATTAATAATTCTGTGAGATCGATTATGAAAATAGGATTTAAACCACTTGATAACAGAGTTTGACACGTTAAAAGATTTCAACTTTTGTAGGAGTAACTTATGATTGACCATATCAAAAGTCTTCGAAAAATCAAAAAGAACAACAATTGTGATCTGCCCATTATACATTACTAATTTGAAATCCGTCGTTACTTTGAGGGAAGCAGTAAGAGTGCTATGCTTTGCCCGAAAACCTGATTGCATCGGGTCAATGGCCTTACATAATTCGAGAAATTTAGAAAGTTGCAGGTGAACAATTTTTTCAAGTGGTTTAGACAGTGCACATAAAACAGAAATTGGCCGGAAGTCTTTCGAAGAAGTAGGTTTAGAAATTATAGGAATTGGGTATATAACAGCATTTTTCCAGATATCTGGGAAGATACCGACCTGAAGGGAAGCATTATAGATGTGCAATAGAATAGGAAAGACAATTGGAAGGGCAAGTTTAGCTACTGAAC
Source organism: Andricus quercusramuli (assembly GCA_932178445.1). Classification (NCBI taxonomy): domain Eukaryota; kingdom Metazoa; phylum Arthropoda; class Insecta; order Hymenoptera; family Cynipidae; genus Andricus; species Andricus quercusramuli. Next base: position 42,809 of record CAKNXH010060982.1, read on the forward strand.
TCACACCAACCATAGTCCCATTCAGACTATCATGCAGAAAAAGACAAACTCCACCACCCTTTCTCTCCTCTCTATCTCTTCGAAAGAGCGAATAGTTGTCAATTGCAGCGAGGCTAGAGGATATATTGGGAGTTAACCAGGACTCAGAAACAGCTATTATATGGTAGGGACATGTACTGAAATAGTACATTGTGTAACGAGTGGGGTATAGTTGCATATTGCACACGCGGGTGCCATTGGCGCACGAGCGTAGCGAGTGCGCCATGAGCGCCCATGTAGCGGAATATGCAACTATACCACACGAGTTGCACACACTATTTTTCATCACGAATGTGAGGAATATGCATTCTTCGTATTTTATCCGCACGAGCGAAGCGAGTGCGGAATATCGTCGGTGGGAGCTGGGTGGGGGGTTCAGGGGGTTCGGGGGGCGGAGCCCCCCGAGAGGAAAAACACCCCAATCAAAAAGATAATTTCAGGTGCCGATGGAGAATTGGCCGTGTTTTCACGAAACAAACGCACCTAACCTGAAACCTGCTGTGGGCATATTTAAGCATGATATTTAGATCTAATACGTTTTTATTTCATTATACATATAATCAATATGAATATTCATATTAATTATATCAATATTATTTGTCATTTTTGTATACTTACTTTTTGCATCCACGACACAAAACAAACTGTTGTTGACATTTTGAAGATGATAACGTTGAAGTTAGTAGAAGGTTATTTGCGTTTGTTTCGTGAAAACACGGCGAAGCGTGTGATTTTCTTACTAAAACACGGTGGAGAGTGCAATATTTCTTCTAAAACACGGAGCAGCGTGCGATCATTGTAGAATGCACGCTGTTCGCACGGCATGCGCAATATGCCACAATGCGCACGGAAAACAGATGTGAAATATGGCATATTCCGTGCATGCGTGATGAAAAAATATTTGAATTCTAGAAAATGTGCCAAGAGAGACTGGGCGTTCACATGACAAATGCTTAAGGTATCCATGGATACAGTAAGATAAAGGTTTTACAGAAAAACAGTTAAAAAATGGGAAGCTCACGCAGCACACGTAAAAATTGACTTAGACAAAAAACCATTATCAACATAACCAAAACTAAGAGAGTACACTTTAAATTAGCATATCGACAATGAATACAAGGAAAAAAGATACTAAAGAGATTATAAATAATGTCGAAAACAGTGTCGTGGAACCCTAAACAAATTCTCAACAACAGTGGATATGATTTTGTAAATCGATATCCGGATATCCGGAGAGCTGTGAATATTGAGATAAAATAAGAACATTTAAGGTATCCAAAGTATAGTATACAATTACTTTCAGAAAGACCAGTATTAAGATTAAAAACTTCTAGTTTATACATGAGATGATGTTTTCTATCTGAAGATACATGTGTACAAGATATAAGAAACTGAAAAATGTTTAAAATATATTTATCTACGGGCATCAAATAGCAAATCGTTGTACGTTTTGCAGCAGTGACAGCTGAATCCTAGACGTGGCATCATCCTTTCTACAAAAGACCTTTCCTCCGGCAATCCAGAGATATTTTATCTTCTTTTGTATCCGTAAATTCAATGCAGAAGTGTAGATCCTTCGATTATAGGGCGTCAAAGCCTCACGGATAAAAATGAGACTTTTTTCATTATCTGGCCAGCCAAGATTGATCGTAGAGAAGTCTCGTACTTTTTTCCTCTTCTCCATTATTTTATGTCTTACCAACTGTCTGCTAAACTTGGCAACCACGATGGGTGCGAGCAGTGGATTTGATGTTGGGTATTTACGAATGCGATATACATTCATACGGCCATCTTTAACGAAGAGAGTATCAAGAGCTTTTGCAACCGATTCTAGGACCGATGGAAGATCCTCATTCGGCTCCATAGGTAAACCGTGACTTTCAAGGGTACTTTGAAGCGCAGCTTGCTCTTGATAATTAAGAGAACTTTCGAGCAGATTGATTCTGCGAGAATTCTCTGAAATATCTGACTTGATTTCCTGAAACGTAGTGTTGATTTTTGTAATCCAATCATGCTGCTCAGTTTCGAATTCCTTGAAAAGATTTCTAATCTGTTCCTACGCCTGCACGACCGCTTCCTTCTGAGCTTGTAAGACGGCACTGTGAATAGCCTCTATGTATCCAGGCGGCAGGGTCGCAGAAGTGACAGGAGAAACTGTTGTAGGTGAGGGGTTACTTACCTGATACTTACTGGCAGAGTCGATACCTCCACTTACCAAGGAGCTTTGATTTAAATCTGAAGAGTTGTCGCTAGCATTCATTGATTTGCAGTTCACGCAAATGAATTCGATTATTCCCTTTTTCAGATCATCAAATGTTTTCTTTGCCAATCCGACATTGACGCAGGCTAAGTGGCTGAATACACCACACTCTATGCAGGAAACAGCACTCTGCGATGCTCTGGAAATTGTCTTATTACACTCGGCACAAGCACCCATTGCAATACGTATTGACTGCGCGAGAACTGTCGACCTCCGAAACTAAAAAACAGTCTTTCAAGCACCAAATAACCAAAAAATTACCAAATTCGACACATTAACTGCACTCCGAATACAAACACAATCACTAAGACACAATACAAAGTACAAAATTGCCTAATAAATAAGTTATCGCAAGTATAGAGCGAAACGAAACGGAACACACGTCAAGAACCGAACAGGGCCGCAGGTCTTTTTTACAAGTCTTAGTTTTCGAATTACTAAGCCTTCCTAATCAGTAGTTTTTTACTGATTACTACCAATTTAGATTTAGGGAGTAGGTACGAACTTTTCAGCACAGCTATACTTTTGTATGCACTTAAATATTTCCCATTATTACTGCAAATATTAATCGATTTTCATTCTTTTTTTTCACTCTCTTCTAATCATATGAATGATTTGATTCGGCTAATCAAAATTATATCAAGTCATGCTTTCATAATTTTAGTTTTTGTAACCGGCTCTAAGCTCATAACAATGATAGGGTCATTCGTTCCGACTAATTCGACTCACAACGGGATATCTGCCGTGAACGCTTGCTCAAGGGTCCACTCTCACGCGGGGAAAGTACAGAGACAGGTAACACTGAGCGCCAGTGCTATTGTACTTACGTTTTCGATTATTGAACAAAATATATTGTAAATATTTTTTCAACAACGAAAAAACCGGCTCTAAACGGCAAACAGAATACTATTTAGATGGCATATGCAAAAAATCAGACAACAATATTCAACGGTCACCGTCACCAGTAGAAAAAGTCCTACAACTTAATCAGAATACGAATGAACAAGGTTTCATTAGGATAAGGCTCTTTTACCAACTCAGAAATGTTGCGCATCATAAAATGTGGGTCGTATTCAATGAACAATATGGTCAAAACGACGTGGAGATTGAAGATGAACAGATACCGATTTTCGGGTACTACTGCATCTCCAAAGCAGAGGCACAAACTCTACAAGTATATGAGTATCCTGGTTAGCGCTAAGAACGAGAAACGACACACAAAGGAAAACTATCTTCCTCCAAAAACAATATGTACACTTAGCACACACTCACAAGCAACAAAATATCACAAACGACAGACCTTTGAAACTAATCGTCCCAAACAGTCACGCAAGACAACAACCACTTTCTGCAACTACACACGTTACACACTTCAACCTTAATCACTATCAGACCAAACCAACACTCCCATCACACTTACGCTTTCATGTTTCCAGCAGAGATGAGGTCGGAGATTGCTGATCTCATACATTCAATTTTGAGTGATTTTCCGCAGCGCCCCCTCTGCACATAGCCAGGTTACGAACCAAAATAGACGATAGACGCTCTTACTTGAGTGGTCAAGCAGGGCGGCATTTTTCCAGTTTGATAATGTCGTTTCAGAAGATAGGGGGGATGGAGGCATGTTTGAAAAACAAGAAGCTCTCATAAAAGGGTTTAGAGAAGAAACAAGGAAGAGACTGGATGGTATGAATGGGAATGTGAATAGGCAGGGAAATGGTGTAAGGGGGGAAGTGAGAAAAGTAAGAGAAAAATGGGAAGAGTGGGATAAACTCTGGAAAGAGGAGAAGGACACGGTATGGGGTAAACTAGAGATCATAGAGAATAGACAGAAAGAGGATCACGAAAAGAGAAATAGTGAGATAAAAGATTTGGAAGAAAGGGTAAACAACTCAGAAATGAGGAATGAACACATGGGGAAAGAAACAAAGGGTACGGAAATAGGAAAAGGGAGTAACAAGAACGTGCAAAATGAAAATGACAGATCGAAGAAGAGACTAAGTGACATTGAAAAGAGATTGGAAGGGGAAGAAAGGGCGAAGAGAAAAAATAATATAGTAGTTAAGGGATTGACAGTGGAGAGTGAAACAAGAGAAGTGGAAATCAAAAAGCTTATGAGAGATATTGGGATGCAGGCAAGGGTAGAAGGAGTTAAGAGAATAGGAGGGACGAAAAAAGGAAAAAAATGAATGTTCATAGTAAAAGTAGGGAGTGAGGAGGAGAAAAAGAAAATTATAAAGAACAAAAAATTATTGAAAGGAAGAAGGGAAAGAATTGAACAGGATTTGACATGGAGGAAGAGGAAAAGGAGATGGCAAATAGAGCAGTTGGCATGGGTAGAAAGGAGAAATGGTCGCATTATATGGATAGTGAAAGACAGGATATGGATGAATGGGGAGGAATGGTTCTGGGACGAAGAATCAGAAGAAATAAGGAAAAAGAAAAAAAGAGTTGAGAAATGTAGAGAAAAGGAAGAGGCAAAAGAGTTTATAGATGAAACAGAGGGGTTCCCAAACGGAAAGACAGAAGAAAAGTGAGGAAGATAGGTGAAGGAAGGGAAGAGAAAAACGTGAGAATAGCTTTCTGGAATGTATCAGGCCTAAAGAACAAGAATGGAGGATTTTGGAGGGAGTTAGAAAAGTGGGATGTGATTATGATGGATGAAACCTGGGCGGATGAGAAGGACTGGAAAGGGATGAAAAAGATGTTACCGAAAGTTTATGAGTGGACAATGTAAGAAGCAAGGAAGGAACACGTCAAAGGTAGACGGATTGGCGGCATGGTTTCAGTAGTGAGAAAAGGATTGGCAGTAAAAGGGAGAACAGAGGAGGACAGGGAGGAAAAGGATGGAACAATGGTAAGAAGGATTATAATTGGAAAAGTGAAAATAGCGGTGTTTTGTGTATATAGAAGAAGAGGGGAAGAGGAAGGTTGGCGAGTAATAAGGAGGTGGATGGAGGAAAAGAAGGAAGAGTTGGTTTTGAACGGAGGTGACTTGAATGCCTGGACTGGCGAGCAGGGGAGAGGGACTTGGGATGAAGAAAAGGAGGCCTATATAAGGAGCTCCAAACATAGGGAGATAGACAGGGAGGGGAGGAGATTACTAGAAGTAATAGGAGAAACAGGATGGTTCATATGTAATGACAATATGAAAGAAGATGAGAAAGAAGAGATCACATTTATAGGTAAAGGAGAAACAGTAATAGACTACATCCTGGCGGAAGAAAGAATGAGGAATACGATAGGCAGTATGAATGTGGGGAATGAGATAGGGTCCGAGCACTTCCCAGTAATACCTACACTGGAAGGTGGCGTCCAAAAGCGCGGCAGAGGGAGAAAGGAAATAGGGGGAGAAAGGAACACGAAAATGGGAGTCTGGGGGGTACATGAATTAAATGAGTTTAAACAAAAAATTGAAAAGAAGAATGTTAGGTATGAAAAAGAGGAGAGAGATTGAGAAGGTAAGGGATGAGATAAGTACAAAAGAAGGAAGAGAAGAGGATTTAGAAAAGGGATGGGGACAATAGATAACATTGACGTACTCAACTACTTGGTGAACAGAAACTTCGGGAGAAAAAGAGGGAAATTAGTCGCCTTATTCATCGATTTTAAAGCAGCTTTTGACTAAGGCAAGGATGCCCACTTAGTCAACTATTATTGAATATGCTGCTGGCAGACTTAGAGGAGAAGCTAAAGGAGAAAGGGATAGGGGGAACGATTTTGGATAATAGCAAACTATACTCTCCAGCATACGCGGACGACGTAGTTTTGTTAGCAGATGATGGGAAGGGGATGAAGGGGATGAAAAGGAAGGATGAGAATTTTCGAAAAGTATGTGGGAACAGAAGAGCTGACGGTGAAAGTAGGGAAGACCAAGGTGCTGTGCTTCAGAAGTAGAAATACCAAAATAGGTGACGTTTCGAAGATAAACGGATAAACAGTGGAAAGTATGGAGGAGTTCTGTTATTTAGGTTTTTGGTTTGAGGCAGGCGGGGGAAACCAGGTGCAGGTGAGGAAAAGAATCGAATGTGCGAGCATAGTAATGGGCCAAGTATGGGGTATAGGATAGAGAAGGTTCAATAATGATTGGAGAATAAGGATTTGGTTGTTTGATGCATTGGTTTGGGCGGTGTTGTGTTATGGAGTGGAGGTCTGGGGATGAAAGGAACATAGGAAAGTGGAAAGCATGCATGAGAGATTTCTGAGATGGGTAATAGGGTTAGTTAGAGTTGCCCAGGATACATGCTAAGGGAAGAACTAGGAAGGGAAAAAATGGTAACTAGACAAATTAAGAGAGCCTGCAGGTTTGAAGAGAAGCTGAAAAGGGGAGAGGGGAGCAGAATAGCACAAGTATGCTTGGACGAAGTGCGGAACAAGGAGACGAGAGGCAATTTGAGAAATTCGAAATGGGAGGAAGAAAGAGAAAAAATGAGGAGGGTTTGTGATATACAAGAAGGGGTTCTGGATTAGCAGAACATAGAATTAGAGTTATTAGTAAGACAAGGAGAGGAGAGACGAAGGAAGATTATGGATTCGAAGTACAATAGATGGTATATGATGGTCAAAGGATTGACGGAACCAGAATATTTGCAAAAAATGAAAAAGGAAGACAAATGGAATAGGGTGATACGGTTTAGAATGTGAGAAGGAATGAGAGCTTGTAGATATTGGATGGATGAAGAGGACAATCTGTGCAGAGTATGTGGGTACGAAGTGGAGTCATATGCACATGTGTTAGAGAGGTGTACAGGAGAGGAAGAGGGACAGTTGAGTGTGGATGAGTGTGTAAGATGGATTTTGGATGGTAATGGACAGGAAGTGACGTGGATGAAAAAACTGGAAGAAGTAAGAGAAAGCTTTGGAACAGGGCAGAGCCAAACGGGTAATCCTGTTTAAAGGAAAGTAAGTAGCGAAACATTTTTAATTTTAAATAGTTGGAAATGTATTCGATGGTAAGATAAAACGGAAGCCCTGGAAGATCGCTCATTTTTAGAAGTTTAAGAATTAATAGTATTAATATTATTGTTATTAGAAGTAAGGCGAAACATTAGAATATAAGCAGTGGTTAAGTTAGATTAAGGATGAAATGTGAATATCTGTGCAGGGAGCGGAGGCCCTCGAACCCGTAAAAGGAAATGATTAAATATACATGAATACATACATTTTTGCAAAGAAAATGTAACTATTTCTTAAAAATTCGTTATTTATAAATATTAGAAAATATTTTCAAATATTTTTAATAACTTTAACACTTCTAAAATTTCTAAATATCATTTTAACTGACCCGAATTTTTCTTAAAAATTTGTAAAATCTTTAAAAATTAAGAAAATTGCCTTAAGATATTCTGGATTTTTTCTCGGAATTTTTAGAAATCTTTTGAAATGTTTAAAATCTTTTTGAATTTTTAAATTCATAGAAAGTTTATAAATTTGTTGTTCGAAACCCTGACTGATTACATTATGCGTGAATATGACTTTCAGTAGATGTTTTCAATTTCTTCTTTGCTGAGATTCCAAAAAATGTTGAACAAAATATGGATTTTTAAGATTTAAAGGCAATTTTTAAAACTTTCCACAGTTAAAAAAAATCAGGAAAAACTTGAATGCAATTAAAACATAGTTTTCAAACTTTAAAAAGTAATTTTAATATTGAGAAGATTAAAAAAAAATTAAAAGAAAATGTACATTTTTGAAAATTTGGAAAGGAAATTTTGGATTCTTTTTAAGAATTTCAAAAGGTTTCAAAAAAATAACATTTTTTCTCAAGATTCCGGGAAAAGATTTTAACGTTTTTTTCTTTTGAAAAAATAATTTTTAAAGGTAACTGAAGAGTAGAAATGCAAAAGGAGTCAAGCGCCATTTTTCACTTTTTTCAGGAGAGACTAAAAACATGTTCTAAATTCAGCGGGACCATTTAAGAACAAAAGTAAGAAAGTACTTTCGAGATAATTTCATGCTCTATCGAACTAAAAAAAGTTTGCTCACAAAAAGCTATCCGGTTTCGAGAAATTGAATGAAACAGGCCACGTTTCGAGGTTAGGTTTTGGGTCCGTATCGACTTTTAACATCTTTCAACATTAATTGTGGAGTCAATTTGCAGTTTAAGAAAAAACTAAAAATTTGAATTTTAGCTATTGAATGGACGAATTGATTTCCGAAAAGTTTGTTTAAAAAAAATGGTATAAAACTGACATTTCAGCTTCAAAATAATGACGATAGCAGTAATAATTTTGCATATTTTCAAAAAATGAGGAATTGGGTTTTAGGCTATTCAGTGCTGAACGGAGGGGACCCAATAGTAATTAAAAATATTTAGCCAGTGTCGAGAAAAATGAAATTTGATTTTTTACTTTGTAGTTAGAAAAGCTTCTCGGACTGTGAACACAAGAACACAAATTTTGAAAAATGATGCCCCAAAAAAATCCTTTGGCAGGCATGTATAATAGAATTTATTTTTAAATATTCCAATAAATGATACAACTGAAGAATTCCGAAAAAGAGTCTTATAAATTACTTTAGTAAATCGCGGTGAAAAATGATACGGAAATTAAAAATGTTTATTGAAAATTAGTTGTTTTTTTGTTGTTCAAAATTAAACCTATTTTTTAAAATTGTTATTTCTGGTAGAGAATGAATCTTCTCTTTTGAAAATTCATCTTTTGTATTGAAAATTTAATTACTTGGTTAAAAATTCATTTTTTTAATTGCAAACTTAAATATATTTTCTCAATTCGTTATTTTTTGGCAGAAAATTATTCTTCTAATTAAAAATGTATCCTTTCGATTGAAAATTCAATTATTTGTTTTAAAACACATTGTTTTTTGGTTGAAAAATTGACTATTCTTACAACTTATTCCGCATTTTTTCTCGGAATTTATAGAAATCTTCTGAACAAAAAGGCGTCGGTTTTTTTTCAATATTAAAAGTCGATTTTCTCAACAACAAAAAAACCACACTTATATTTGTTGCCAATTTTTTTCTTTAATTTTCACTATTATAGATAAAATACCTTGGGAGTTTTATGCGGGCTGAATAACTTTTGTGGGCAGAAGAATTTTTTTTTTTCATAAAATCGAATTTTCGCATTTCTGTTGCAAACAACAGATACGAAAAAATGATAATAAAATAGTGTTTTTTTCAAATTTGATTTTTCGATTTTACGAGGTAAAAATTGGATATTAGATAAGGTATGAGATTATGATATTAGATTGATGATATTAGATAAGGTATGATTTATATAAACTTAGGATAGTTTTTTCTTCTTAAAAAATCGTATTGTTTATATCTGTCGATGATTAAAAAAAGGTGAAAAACAGCAATTTCCAAATGAGGAATTTTAATTCTAAAAGTTTATTCATAAAAGAGAAACGTAAAACTGTAAATGATTTTTTAATAGTAAAGGCAACAATATTCTGTTCTTAACGTTTTGAACAAATGTTTTAAAATTATAAGGGGATGAAAGAAAATTGAATTATTTTTTAAATTAATGCAAAATAAGACATTGTCTTATGATTTCTCGGAAAATTTTTTATGATTTTTTATTTCATATCATTTATTGTGAGAGGATGTTTTTTTTAAATTGGAAAAGATTTTCAAAATTATCGACAAAGAATCTGGAAGATTTAACGGCAATTTTTGTAATTTTGCAGAATTTTTTCAAAATTTTACGAAAAATTCGACTAATTTTAAAAGATATTTGGAAGTTTTTGAAACATTTCAAAACATTACAAAATTTTTCCAAAATTTTCAATAATGAATCCAGAAGATTTTAAAACAATTTTAGGAATAACTCGAGTCTTTTTTAAAGTTGTTTAGAATTTTTTTGAATTTTGAAGAGATTAAATATATTTTAAAACTTTAAATGATTTCCGAATATTTAACAAAAGTTCTTAATTTTTTTCAAGCTTCAAAAAGTTTCTAATATATTTTATTTATCTTAACATTTTGTAAAATCCTTTGAAATAAACTAAACAATTTCTTCGACATTTTCTGGATACTTTTTCGACATATCGGAGATCTTCAAAAATCTTTTTGAATTTTCTCAAGAAGCCTGGAAAAATTGTATTTATATAACCCTAAAGCAAGTGAACAAATAAAACTAAAACATTAATAGTTATTCAAAATTTTTATTTTGTACTCAAAAATATTTATTCTTTCAAATTATAATTTACCTACAATTTTTTTTTATTCTGGACTGGACATTTTTTTTTTTTTTGCAAATTCAACCATTTTGTGGAAAACTCGTCTCGTTGGTTGGAAAATTCATCTCTTTTGATAGAAATTTAATCTTTTTTTTAATTAAAACTGCAAATGTTTGGTTTAAAATTAAAATATTTTTTGGCTGAGGATTCAAATATTTAGTTGAAAATTCATATTTTTTTATGAATAAAATCTTTTTTATTTTAAATTAAAAACATTTCTAGTTCAATTATCAACTATTAAATTTCTCGTTAAGAATTAATCTTTTTCGAAAATTTAATTACTTTTATTACTTCAAAATTTGCTTCTATGGTTGAAGATTGATCATTTCAGTTGAAATGTAATGTTTTCGGTTGGAAATGTAGCCATTTTGTTGCAAATTTGTCTTTTTTGACAAACCAATAATCTCCTTGATTAAAAATTTAACTTTTTGGTTCAGGATTATTTTCTTAACATCTTTTCATATCTGGAAAGAAATCTTAAATGCCTCAATTAGGTCAAAAGTTGTATAAATTTAAATACAAAATTGCGGTTTTCTTAAAACAAAGCAAAAAAAGGTTCTAAATTTTGTTCGAAATCTTCAGAAATCTACATTTTATTTTACGATTTTTTTAATCTTTTCCAAGTTAAAAATTACATATTTTTGAATCTCTCAAACGATTTTAATAATAAAATATGTTAAATTTTGAAATATTTGAAAATCTTCTTCAAGTTTATATTAAATATAATTTATCAATGAAAATCTTCAGTTGAAAGTTTCCCGAAAATCGTAAAATCCTAAGAAAATTTTATCTTTTTCCTCAAAAGAAAACAACGTTTGTTGAAATTGGCCACATTTATTGAAGAACATTTTGGTCAAAAGGCTAATTCTAACTGATTATGTTGTTTATTATTTGCTTTGTAACAAACCTGGAAAATCTGGAAATACATCACGGCGAAAAACGGTGAAAAATTAGAAATTTGTATTAAAAATTAGTTTAACTACAGTTTAACTATATATATTTTTATTTCGTTGTCTTTTGGTAGAAAATAAATGTTCTTGTTTGAAAATTCATCTATTTGGTTGAAAGTTCATTTTTTTTTTGTTGAAAATGTAACTGTATATTTTTATAAATTCTTTGTTTTTTTTGTGCAAACCTAATCTTCTAGGATAAAAATTCATTTTTTTCAAATTGAAAATTTGAGTAATTTTTGAAAATTCGTTGTCTATTCATTGGAAATTTAACGATTTTTGTTTTCAAAACTGATCATTTTTAGTTAGAAATTCAACTATTTTGTTAAAAATTTAGATATATATATTTTTTCATATTTGTTGTTTTTTGATAGAAAATTAACTTTGAAGGTTAAGAATTAATTTTTTTTATTGTAAATTTAACTATTTTTTGAAAATTCCTTGTTTTTGGTTTGAAAAATCAACTATTTTATTTGTTTTTTATTGTTTGAATATTAATTTATATTATTGATTTATTTCTTTTTTATTAATTATGATTATTTAATTTTTTTCAAATTCGTTGTTTTTTGGTAGAAAATTAATTTTCAAGGTTAGAAATTCATCTTTTTGATTGAAAATTTAACTATTATTTTTTTTTGGTTGGAGATTTAACTATTCTATTTGCTTTACTATTGGTTAAAAAATCATCTTCTTAGTTAAATATTTATTGTTTTTTTGTAATTCAACTATTTCTTCACAATTTGTTCTTTTTCAAAAATATTTTAGAAATATTCGGAAACCCTTTCAAGTTTCGAAATATTTTTAATTACTTCAACACTTCAAACATTTCTAATTATCTTTTAAACGGACCTGAATTTTTTTTTTAATTTTAAAAAATCTTCAAAAATTTGAAAAACTTTATTAAGATATTCTGGATTTTTTCTCGGAATTTTCAGAAATCTTGTGAAATATTTGAAAATATTTTGAAATTTTTATATGAATCTTAAGAATATTCTTTCATTCTCTTAAAAACTTTTCAGAATTCTTGAAAAGTTTCTAAATTTGTTGTGCGAAATCATTAGAAATCTACATTTTTTTAGATTTTTTTAAAATCTTTTAATTTCTATACTTTAAAACTAGAAACAAGATATCCTTTTCCTTGAAAGTTATGTCGCAAAATTTCACATACATTTTTGTCGAAAACCTGACTGTTCTTAAGTTTCCTAAGAAAACGTACAACAATTTTTTCATTTTTAAATATTAATTTGAAGAGAATATTTAAAAAGATGAGAAAAGATTTCAAGCTAATGCAAACATTCTCTTAAGGTTCTTGGAAATTGAAAATAATTTTTTATTTTGGTTAATTAATTTGGAGCGATTTTTCAAAAACATTTTTAAACATTACAGAAAATTTAAAGAAATTGTCAACGAGATTGTGGAAGATTTTAAGGCAAAATCAGACAAATCAAATCTTTCATTCGAAATAATAATTTTTTGAGCTAGAAAAGGAGAATAATCAATAAAATGTATCAATATTGTATGTCAATCGATTCGTCGCGAAACAAGGAATTTTTTATATTCTTGCATCAACTTTGAATTTGGTTGAAGAAAAAAGTTTGACTATAAAAAACCGTATTTTCAAATATTATGCGTAACCATAGTTTCCTTACTCTTCAATAAAATGTATCAATATTATAGGTCAACCGATTCGTCTCGAATCAACACATCTTTCCTGTTCTTCCATCAACTTTAAATTATGTTAATGAAAAAAGTTCTACTATAAAAAACAGTATTTTCAAATATTACGCATTACCATAGCTTCCTTTCTCTTCAATAAAATTTATTAATATTATAGGTTAATCGATTCGACTCGAATCAACACATCTTTTCTGTTCTTCCATTAACTTTAAAGTATGTTACTGAAAAAAGTTTTACTATAAAAAACCAATTTTGAAAATATATAAATTACCATAACTTCCCTACTCTTTGATAAAATGTATTAATATTATAGGTCAATCGATTCGTTTCGAACCAACGAATCTTTTGTATTCTTGCACCAACTTTGAATCATGTTAATGAAAAAAGTTTTACAATAAAAAAATGATTTTTAAAATATTATTGAGTGCTGAAAAAAATGCAATGAATATTTTTAGAAATCCTTCGGCCAGTTTCAAGATATTAGAATTAAATTTTGTTTGAAAATGTTACCATTACAAAGCTTCCTCTATGAGGAAGCAAAAATCGTGAAAAATTCGAATTCATTTGAAACATAGTTTTGAATCTTTAAAAAATAATTAGGATATTCAGAAGATTCTTAAAATATTAAAAGAAAATGTAGATTTTCGAAGATTTTGAAATAGAATTTTGGAACCTTTTCAAGAATTTTGAAAGGTTTCACGAGAATAAAAATTTGTTATTAATATTCCTGGGAAAGTTTTTATTCTTTTTTTTAATTCTAAAAAATAATTTTTAAAGACATTTGAAAAATATTTTAAAACACTTTTAAACATTTCAAAAAATGAGAGGATTGAAGAATCCCAAAAAAAAAAATTTACAAACCGTCATTCCCTGACAACATTGTAAGTCAAAGTGTGGATTTCTTTTGAAAGCACGAGAGGAATCTTCCCAGTCTTGTCACCTCTACTTCACAGGTCCGACGGAGAGTTTCCGAGAAATGTCACTCCCCAAACAAATGGAATAAAAATAAAACAGCAAATCTTAAAAAAAAGGCTTTATTGAAAGCTTATTATTTTTATGTATAGAATTCGTGAAAATAAAACAAGAATCCAACTATCAAATTTGGACAACCACAACAAAATGCTCCTATTGCAATTCCAACGTTTCGGTGCTCATACAGCACAGTTAAAAATTGAAAAATTCTCAAAAATTAAACAAATGCCTTGAAACCTTCTTCTTTGAAACCTTTGAAATATCTTTTAAAATAATTCAGTATTCCTACAGAATATTTTGACTGTCTTAAAATCTTTTGAATTCTGTTCTAAATAGATCATTCTAAAATTTAAATAATTTGAAACTTTTCCAAAAATCTTATTGTTGGTATCAGTAACTATTCTTTTACGGGTACCGCCATTTTACAAATTTCGTAAATTAAGATATTGTAAGTTTTTTTCTCAATTATTTCATTTTTCTTATCTCTTTAAAAGTATGAAAAAGTTTACAAATTGTATACTGCGGCAGAAAATTGTTAATAACAGCATTATTTCCTAATATTGAAATATAACATTGAGAAATCATATGAATTTTATCATTAAATAAATGACTTATATAGAAACTGTGATTTACACAACTGATGGTGCAGTAAATTCATAATACAGTACAAGTCCGATAAGTTGCCGTCCGATAAGTGTACACTCCCCTTAAAACGTCATCACACGCACGGCACGCACACTAATTGGGGTTCTCCCATTGCGTGTGCTATTTTGCTTATGAATTGCGCATGATTCTTACGCATGCGCGCACCTAATATCATGCTACTAGAGAGGACATCCGATAAGTCCGCAATTCCTGGAATTTTCAGCCCCTACAGCCCCGAAATGAGGAACTTATCGGACTTCTACTGTATTTATTAATAGAGTTAATTAACAGACAGTTATAACTCAAACTGGCTTTTTTGAGCGACTGACTTTTTTGAGTGAATCTAATAAAAATTTAGCTGCAAGAATAAAAACCGAACACATTTGGACACGCGCAAAAATACGATTCATTTTGGAAAGAAAGCCCACTTTAAAAAGTCAGGCTTCAAAAAGTCAAAGAATGAAAATTAATTGTTCTTTATTAGGAGATTTACAAGCATGCCCTCTTCTTTTCATGTCTAGCTTTTTTATGAAATCATTGATATTGGTATATTTTTGAACAAATTAAAAAAATAAAAAATAAACTATTTCATTGTTCACTCAATCATACACGCATAATATTAAGGTTGTGAAGAATTATATACTTGTAAGTATCGGTCACCACAAGTACGAGAATAACACACTCTACTACCTTCCGGAGCTTCTAATACCTGAACACTTGATTATTTGGGGCTATGCCCATCACAAGTTTTGATCAGCATCACATGAAGCATCATTCCCTGAAGTTACAATTTTACCGAAAGGCCCTTTTCTCGTGTTTTTTGCAGGGTATTTTGTTTGAAAGAAGATGATAATACTTAAAAGGAAAACCTGGGTCTTAAAACCCAGGATTACTTACCGGTTATATACAATGATAATAATCAGACCCATAATAGCATATTCATCAACGATCTGGTTGCCAAGGATTGAACTAATTCGTACTATGAAACAACAGGAAAGCCTCCAAAGTGTTTTCTGCTCGGCGATCACTGGTGCTATGAAAACAACACCAACAGCAGCTCTTGAGATCATTTCGAACATCCAGCCGTTGCACTTTTTCGTAAGGAAGATTGCGGCAGCAGAAGTCTATAGACTTCTTGTAGGGGGCAACCTTAATGATGTTGAGAGGCAGAATGGCATAATGAAGGGAGAATGGAAGAATTATTTGAACCAGGAGGTCTCATTTGGTACACAGAAGGATCTAACGACTCCTTGGGAACAGGGGCTGGAGTCTATGGGAAGAAACACAGGGCTGAGATACCAACAGCATTGGGCACATTCCCCACAGTTTTCCAGGCTGAAATAATAGCTATCAAACCTTGCCTGGAGATTAGGCGGGCTTATGAAGGCCAGCTCATTTACATTTGTTCAGACAATTAAGCAACACTCAAGGGTCTTACATCTGGAGAGTTTACTTCCAGACTAGTCTGGAATTGCCTTTCAGATCTGCTTAAGGTTGCCAGCGAAACCGAATCAGTCTGATCTGGGTTCCCGGCCATGACAATATTGAAGGTAATAAGAAAGCAGATGCACTGGCTAAGGCGAGAGCTTCACAGCCCCTGATTGGCCCGGAACCCTACTGTGGTATCTCGTAAACATGAAAGATATTGGAGGGGAAGCAAAAAATGGTGCAATCCAAGAAATGCATATATGGTATATGTACTAAGAGGACTAATGCACTCTAGAACATGGAATGAAGACAGAATAATGTCGTAGTAGGGATGCTTACTGGATACTGCAGACTGAGAAGACACTTGAACAACATGAGGATTGGAGACAACCCTCGTCCTCAAAAGTATGATTTTCGTGAGGAGACAGCTCATTACATACTTTGTAAATGTGATGTACTGACTTGCTTCAGAAGCGAATATCTGCGGGATTATTTTATCTAACCGCAAGATTATTATGTCATCTCCTGCAGATCAGTGTATGCCTTTATGGTAAAGACTGAGCTTATGGAAGATAGTTAAATTTTAAGGTATAGTGCAATAGGTTTTACCGCAGTGCTATGGGCAATTATTGCCCTGCCCTCACGCATAATGATGTTAATGAATACAACTTTTTTTAGTACCATAATACTCTAAAATGTAATAAAAGACACATCGATGAAATTATTTCTCTATTTTTCTCCGTATACAATGACTTTTTCCTAAGAAAGTAAGTACAGAGACTTCTTACTGAAAAAGTGACTAAAAAGTGACATGAGAGAAAAAGTAACTGAAAGTGACATCAATGACTGTGTTTCTGTGTTTCAGCCAAAATTCAAGGCCTTGTCTTGGAGGCTTGAGTTGCTTCCAGCACATATGCATCCTTTCCGAGCACCCGGGAAGGGGGAATAAATTAAAGCTCTCATAGGATGATTGTGGATGCAAGTAATTACACAAATCTCAATTTAGCAATTATAGCTAAATACTTGATTTATTTTGCTTTAATGTCGAGATTTTTTTAGCAAAATGAACATTGTGAAATCTTGAGTTCAACTCTTTGCCAAATGTAGGAAAGTGTTCCTAAAGATTTGGAAGTATCTACAAACCAAAAGAAAATCCTACTCTTTACATTCAATCCAAGAACACGATTAAACATTATATAATTGCTCAGTATTTAAAATAAATGTTTATAATGTGTAACTTCTGATTAAGTTAGATATTCCTTATACGAAAATGGAGGTAAACGACGATTGTCGGACTTTTGGCTCCCAAAAATTTCTTTTGGGTTTTGGTTGATCTCGCCAACGGCAATATCACGCTGGAAACACCAGTTCTCGTAAGACCACTGAAGTTAAGCAGCGTTGGGCGCGGTTAGTACTTGGATGGGTGACCGTTCGGGGAATACTGCGTGGTGTTGGCCCGTAATGGGTGTGGTGGACCCACACTGGTAGTATTTATCCACCTAGAAACACTACCCGAACCGGGTAGTGAGGCAATGAACTTTCGAGTTCGAAATGCTATTCAATTTTTTTTTTTTTTTTGGTTGATCTGGTTGAGCACAATATTGCGCACTGTCGAGTGTAGCCATATATATATATATATATATATATATA
>CAKNXH010060982.1:70631-129603 GCA_932178445.1 Andricus quercusramuli
ATTGCAATAGGAGCATTTTGTGGTGGTTGTCCAAATTTTATCGTTGAATTCTTGTTTTATTTTTAGGAATTCTATATATTGACTTCATTATTGGACGCTAAATGGGATATTGAATTTGATTTTAGTCTGATTTAAGATTCTTGAGTTTAAAGTTTTAATTGTCATTTCCTGTAATAAATTGTTGAAACTCATTAACGCAACCAATACGACAAACCCAAATGCAAGCAACCAACACTACGAAATCAAATGAACGCAATCGCCAAAGCGAACCAAAACTAACGAAACCAACACATCTAATCGAAACGAACGTAAGCAACACAATCGATCTAACCCGAACGAACGTAAGCAGCATAACCAAACCACCCAAATCAAAGAAACTTACCCAGAGGGCACAAAAAACTCCGTGAAGGTTTCCTGAAACTTGCAATTTAAGGATGGAATATTGCATGGTAAGGTTAGGACAAGGTTCGGTCAGCCATGAAAATGTCCGCTTGAGAGGGAATGTTGCACGGCAAGTTTCACGAAGGTTTGGGAGATTTATTTGAATTAATTCTATGCGCAGTAGTTTTGTAGGGGACCTACGGTCGCAGTAGTTTTTTTACCCTCCTAGTATACCACCAGACACAGTAGGGTGGCCCAAAATATATATTTTGGAAGTTTCGACCCGCGTCGACGCCAAATCGTTCTCACGTAGAAATAAATAAATACGTATTTTTTTCTTTTGAAATAAAATGATTTTTGGTACGTTGTAAAATATTTTGAAATTTTCTCCTAACGTACAAATTAAAATAGAAAAGTTTCAAGAGAACCTAAAGCGAGCCCTGAGACTTAAGCCAGATGGCAGTTTTAGTGTTATTACTCTGTTATTCAAATCATTGAAGTCAAGTGTCCCCCTAGGGTTGGGGTATTGTAAGCAAATTAGTTGGTTCGGAGAAAAGCTGCTGTTGGACTGAAATGTTTAATTTTCACTCATTTTCGTAATCGCTTCAAAACTATAATTTAAAAAATAATGAACATTTTTTCACAAATCTCTTCTCAATATCCTTATAAATGCTTCTTCAAAATTTCAAGTTAAAGAATCATATCAAAGGCTCGCTAGTTTATAAAAGGGTAAATAAATTCACATGTAATTTCTTGAACAAAGTCAAGTAAAAAAAGTATACGTTTTACGTGTTAAACTCCATAAGACACAAAAAATGCTTTACAACGTACTAAAAACACACACGTATTATATTATTTCCCATATTTATAAAAAAAAAAAGTAAAACCAAAAAACAATTTAAACTTGTATTTATTTTTTGGTTTTTCTTTTTTTATAAATATGGAAAATAATCATGATACATCTGTCTGGTGGTATACCAGGAGGGTTATAAAACTATTGCGCAGCCAAAGGTCCCATAGAAAACTACTGCGCATCGAATTAAGTTAAATAAATCTTACAAACCTTCGTGAAACTTGCCGTGCAACAATCCCTCACAAGCGGACATTTTTTTGATCAACCGAACCTTGCCCTAACCTTTCAATGCAATATTTCAAGCTTACATTGCAACTTTCAGGAAATCTTCACGGAGTTTTTTGTGCTATCTCGGAAGAGACCCAACCCAACCCAAACGAACGTAACTAAGATACCAAATCCAATTCAAACAAACGCAAGCTACGTAACGAACCTAAACAAACCGACCCGTACTAAACAACCCAAAGAATCGGAACGTTTAACTTTTTATCTTTAGTTCTTCTTTATTCATAATGTGTCCCCTACGGGTTTACATGACTTCCATTTCTTACAACACTTCCTTCTACATGTTTTATAAAATCTTATCCTTACTATTTACAGTCATTTACACCTATTTACAGAAAATCTTATATCCAAAGCCTTAATTCTATTTTTGACGATAGCGCAATTTGGGACGTGTTAGCGAACGAGTGAGCGAGTGATCGAAAGCGAGACTGCAAGCGAGAGAGAGAGAGAGAGAGCGGTAACGCAAACGCATCTTAATTTACTTATGCTATTACATAACCATTACTTACAAATCTTCACAAATCTTACGCTTCTAATTTAGGCGACTTCCGTTTCTTTTTCCGTTCACTTCTCTTGTACCTCCATTTTGCCATTTTTTTTGCATCCATTCTTTCATTCTTTTTCACTTGCTCCCCTAGCCCCTGTAACTCCTTCATCCACTCTTCCCCCAAACCATCCTCCCCTAGAATCTTTACCACATTCTCTTGCCACCTTCCTTTACCTTCCCTTCCTCTCCTACATCCTTCCCATACATGCTCCCATGTTTCCTCTTCCCATTCACAGATTCTGCACTTCCTGTTATCTTTCTTTTCCCAATACATACTTACCCTTACCTCGTTTCGTATACCTCGTAAAATATAGGTTCCCATTTGAAATTTTAAAGTTACCCCCCATCCTTCCTGCTCACAGGGGGTGAGGTGTGAGGTAAATTTTTGCAAAGTCGCTTTTTCCCCTCGAAAATAAAAAGTTTTTATTACGGACATTTTTTTCCTTGGATGCATTTTTCATGAGACATTTCAATGTCTTAAGATTAAAAGAACACCCCGTATAAGGAAGATATCGTATTAGCTCTATGCCAGCTAAACCATTCTTGAATGCCGGGAGAATATTTTTTCCTAGAAATGTAGCTTTTGAATTTTTCTCGTACACGGCAAAAACATTTTTGAATGCCGGGAGAATATTTTTTTCCTAAAAATGTAGTTCTTATAATGTTCTTGTACACACTGAAAGATATCGCAAAAGAACAAGGGGTATTTTTCATTAAGCTTTTTTGGACATGCAAACTTTTATCTCCAAATTTTTTCGTATCTTTCATTGCTGACGAGAAAAATTATAAAATGCGATTGTATGAAAAAATTCTCCTGGCTACAGGAGTTATTAAGCCCCCATAAAACTCACAAGACATTTTTCTTATGAGAGTACAAGTTCAAAAAAAAATGGCAAAAAATATAGGTAAGGTTGGATTTTTTTAGAAAATCTACTTTTAATTTTTTCCGAAAAACCACCGCCGTTTTATTAATTTTGAAACTTTTTAAAATTTTCCGGCGGATTTCGAAAGAAGACTATAAATGCTATCATAATTAAAAAGAAATCGGTACATGCCTCTATTAGGTCAAAAGTTACCGGGGTTCGAAGAAAAAAGGTTGGTTTTTTTGAAAAGCAAAGCACAAAAATTCAAAGACGCATTAATGCTTAAAATAATTTTTTGACACATCAGAAAAATATGTTTCGCTTGATTTCCTCTAAAAACAACATATTCCCTCCCCGTGAGATTCTGCGACTTCAAGTGTAGAACTAGAACCTGTTTGATTTGAAATGGATTCGAACTGTTCCTAAGATTAAGCACATTCCATTTTTAAACTTGCTTAGACAAATTACATATCCCGGGAATCGTGAAAATTTGTAGATTTCGAATATTATATTTACATATCGTTGAATCAAAAATTTAAAAAAATGCATTCGTACTTTCGGCCAGCTTACAGGCAAAAGACCCCTTCGGGGAGGGGAGGCTGGGGCCTCAGAATACGGGATTTTCATTCAATAATGGTGTTCCCATATCTGACAGGGAAAACTCAAGCCCCCAAGGTAAGGCCTGGAATTTCGAGGCCTCGGCATTTTCAAGGAAAACCCAAGACGATCAACTCAAGCTTGGTCAACTTGGTCAAGTCTTGGACTCTCCCACACCCCTGTCGTTGAACGGCCTTGCTATTCAATGCACTAATGCTGTCAATGACCTTGCTTTGATATACAACAGGACTCTTTCTTGGAAAGAGTAAGTTGAACTGATATCGCGCAAAACATTTAGGACTTTACACCAGCTTAGTCGAAGTAAGGACTCTCTATCTACAGCTACGCGATTCCATCTTGTTTTGATGATGGATGTGTAGTATATGATGGAATCTGTTATGTTCGTAATTACGAAGCAGAAGGTGCCCTCAATGCCTGCATTCAATTCATTTATAAATTATGACAATTGCCAAGACAAGTCAATATTTTATAGGTAACCTGCTCTACGTGATCTTTAGAAATAGTTCATGAATCAATGACGAACAGGCGTGGGGCAGCGAGGGAACAATGTATTGTCACTTTAAAGTCAATTAAATGAGAAATGCTAATTTACCAAAAATCAAACAATATTTAAATAGGATAGTTGAGATTCTACTCATTTACTTTCATTATAATCTAATTTAATCTAATTAAAGCATAATCCGAATTCTATCTTGGAAGTCATTTCGCACATATCACTTTTGATATAACAAAAATTTAGATATTTTTACAAACTGAGCCCAGACGTAGGCTCCGGAAGCTACGATCATGATCTTTCTCGGAACGATTTATCCCGAAGCGACTGGAGTTATATAACATCCGGCTTGCAATTCCCCACAAAACCAGAACACAATCGCGTCGGAAAAATCACTTCACAATAACCCAAAAATGTAAAAACACTTGATACTGTGATAGGATCACTTATTTAAATTAGGAAAACTTTGTTGTAGAGTATAAACTTCGACTTTAGGATTTGCAATTAATCGCGAGCGCGGTACAAAAGCGACTTATGTCTCAATTTGGTATTTTCACGACCTCTCCCAGTGAAAGTCAAAACCAGACCCACATACAAAGGTCGGAACATGTACGTACACGTGATATATATCAATTTTGTAGAATGTAGCGTGTTGGACTTGGTCTCAGAAAAGATTACAAGTACCTGGCATGCAGGCTCGAAGTGGCCATATGGAATTTGGGAAATTTCCCGGTGGGCCGCGAGCCTTGAGGGCCGCCGAGGGCATATCCAGGGCCGCATTTAGTACAGGGGCCAGCGGGATCATGGCCTCAGGGCCCCCACCGATTAGGGGCCCTCAGCAATGCGGAACCAATTGAAAATTTGTAATACTCACACTTGTCCATCGGCTCCTACTCACAAAATGCCAGGGCCGCTCCCGCTATCAACCGTAATTCGAGAGACTATAAGTAGCCAAGTGAGAAGCGAAACGTGGCAGACGGTGGACTGAAGGCAACTGAAGTCCACAACCGGATAATCTCTCCGAGTGACCACCTGGGCTCACGCTCTGGCAGGATCCAAAATCGTTGTTTTAGATCTGGGTACGCTGACACAGGCTCTAGATATTTCGTTTTCTCGGGGTACGCTTTTCAGGCTCCAGATAACCTTTTTCTGATCTCTGTGGGGTGCGCTGTACATTGGCTCCAAGAATTTGTATTACTTGCTCTTCTGGGTACGCTGCACAGGCTCCAAACTTTACCTTGTTTTTCTGGGTACGCTGTACAGGCTCCAGACTTTTGAACTCTTTTCGGTAAGCTGCAACAGGCTCCAGACCTTTTATTTTCTGTTTTATTTCTTCTGAGTGCGCTGACACAGACTCTGGACTTTTTTCACTTTCATTTTCTGTGAGCGCTATCTCGTCTGCCGTTAAAACTATTTCAATTTACATCTGTTTTTCCTGGAAATGTGATTACAACGAAGACTGATGAATACTCGTAATTATTGTATTGTTAGATGTAAGGTTGTGCTCTCACAAATGTAAAAGACTGAATTTCGATTATTTACACCAAATCATCGTTATTAAATTAAGTCTAAAGGAATCATTATTGCTCTCCAAAATGTTAAGAGACTGAGTTATCGTAGAATTACTACTTGATGATCAATGATAAAACGTCGTTATAAAAATTGAGTTAGAATAAATGAGTATTTATTGGTTAAATATTTTATTGTTCCATTTATTTTCTTTCTGTGTCTGAAATAATTTTACCGAGATTAAGAATAGGTAGAATAAAAATATCAAATATACGAACCCTTTCTAGCTAGATACGGGCGCCGATCGAGCGAGTCACCACACTAAACACCATTACTGCTACACATCAGCGGTTGAGAGGGTTTGAGCGACAGACTCTACGAAAAGTAACCGCGCGAAATAATAGCGTTAGAGACGAACTTCAAACAATCACAAACCTTATTAGGAATAGTGGAAATTTTATCATTAGAATACCCATTTTATATTTAGAATAAGAAGTGATAGTTGTCTCCGCCCGCCGTGAAACATCAAGCTGAACAAAGCGACATCTAATAAGGCGAAAAATTGTTTCCGGTGGCCTCGTAACGTTAATCTGGACCGGGCAACACTTGATTGGACGAAAGATATCTCCACCTGCGTTGGACATGAAACTGAAAACATCGGCATATGACTTTCGAACTTGGTTCCGCCTGCCGTAATACATCGTACTACACAGCAGCCGATGCAGCATGCAATATCGTTTACCATGTCATTGGCAACAATATAGTCTGGCAACTACCTCTGATGCGTGACTTTGCCGCGTGGACTTTGGACAGATTAATTTATTATTTTACAGGCCATCATCTGAAAATCAACAAGTGCACAGTGGCCTGAGAGACCACCAAAAGTAGCCAAAAGTCAACTTCACAGTTATTAATGGAAGAATTATTTGTCATAATATAGATGAGTTAAAGAAACTTTTCACCAAATTTGATATTTTAACTAGTCCTCTTACTTCTAGAGCGTTATGAATTGAAGAAATGTTTCTTTTTTTGTTACTGTTTTTTGAAGAAAATCTTTGAAAAACTCATCCATAATGTAACGAACCAAAATATTCCAATCATTGCTTCTTATTAGAGTGGTCATATATAATTACGTTATAGAAAAGAAATCAGAATTTTAGCACGGTTTTGAATCCTCTCACTGTGTACTCATGAATTTAAGGAATTTACAGCAATAGACAATTTTTGAATCAAAAGTTCCCCGAGGTTACACCTGGTATCTGAAGTTCTATAGTGCTTTTAGGTTCATTATGATGTTTACTATCAGGTTATTTGCCATCGTCTGTCACCATTGACATTTGACGAAGATATTATTGAATGAAGTTGAACGTACACAGTGGACTGAGAGACCACCGAAAGTGGTCAAAAGTCAAATTTTTGTTTGGATTTATATGAAACTTAGTAAAAGAGGGTTTTTGAGGTCGCTGATTTCGAATTTGATATAAAAATTAATAAATTCAAAATGGCGAATCCAATATGGCCCCTGAAATTTCTAAATTTTTCCTTATTTATATGGAGCTTGCTGTAAGGAGGTTTTTGAGGTCGCTGATTTCTAAATTGGCATCAAAATTCATAAATTCAAAATGGCGGTTCCAGTAGGGCGCCTGAAATTCCTAAAATTTTACATATTCATATGAAACAGGGTACGAGGGGGTTTCTGAGGTCGCTAATTTCAAATTTGACGTCAAAATTAATAAATTCAAAACAGGGGATCCAATATGGCGCCTGAAATTTCTAAATTTTTACTCATTTATATGAAACTTGGTGTGAGGAGGTTTCTGAGGTCGCTGATTTCGAATTTGACGTCAAATTGCATAAATTCAAAATGGCGTATCTAATTTGGCGCCTGGAATTTCTAAATTTTTACATAGACGAACTCGAATTAACCGACACCTCACACCTCACACCAAGTTTCATATAAATAATTAAAAATTTATAAATTTCAGGCGCCATATGGGATCCGCCATTTTTAATTTATGAATTTTGACGTCAAATTTGAAATTAGCGGCCTCAGAAACCCCCTCGTACCCTGTTTCATATGAATAATGTAAAATTTTAGAAATTTCAGGCGCCATATTGGAACCGCCATTTTGAATTTATTGGTCTCCCAGCCCACTGTGAAGTGTATACACTGCCTAAAAGTAAAGACATGTCAATTTTTACGTGGGAACCCCTACGAGTGCGCCCCTGCCACTATTTGCGTTATCTGGGCAATCTACGGATTAGCGTAATAAATGAAATCCTACACTGTAAAGAAAAGTGGTTGAAAATTACCGCATAAATCAGTGGACATAAAAATACCAGTGATTACCCTCGTGAAAAAAAGACCAACTTAAGATCACAGTATAGGCAGGTATATTCTTGTCCCAGCAGTTTGAACCCCCAATATCCCATCATTATTAGGCTCATTACGAGTCAGGACTCAGGACTATAAGATAAGGAGTCAGACTATAAGGACTATAAGACTTAAGGATCTTAAGTTGGTCTTTCTTTTCGCGAGGGTAACGTGCTAATTTTACTGCAATTTTTGAAAATTAATGTGATACTTTAAAATCACATGCAGACAGGAAAATTCTCGTAACGTCACTTTCAGACATTGTAATTTTACGTTCCTCTAGCAAAATTTAACTGTCAATGTAAAATGGCAAAGGCATGTTTCATTGCGCATTACTACATGTTTTTCTTTTGGAAAAAAGCTATACTTTATATGACGCACAAAACAATCAATGAAAATTAAGGAGAAATCTCGAGACAAAGAGATACATAACTTCAAAATTGACATAATATTATAACTGTTTAATTGAATAAGAACATTTATAAACAGTACAGTTTCAGCTTGTCTAAAGGAAGTTTTTTTCTCTATTTCTACACAAATATCACACTCAAGCAAGAACCTTTTCTACTTACCTTATATACCAAATATCAGTATTAGCCTACGTGCGTAGTTATAGAAAACTCAAAGAATATATTACATTCTTCGATACATTAAAAAACACGCACGCTAATGCGTTAACGTCGAGTGACACCGGCCGCGCCAATTTGTTTTTCTCTGCAGCGTCATCAGCGCGCCATCAAGCGGTTAACAGTGAAATTACAAAATTCTGGTAAAATTTCCATCGTTCTCCTTTTTTACACTTTCCATGTGAATTGGATTAAAGTACATTTTGTGATTTTAAAGAAACCTGGTAAAAGTGCATGATAACATCTGTTATAATATGGTTCAAATTTATCACGTTAATCACTGGTATTTTTATGTCCACTGATTCCTGTGGTAATATTACACCTTTACGGTAAAATTGATACAAATATTGTGAAATTGCACTGTTAATCACTGCAAGTTCACAATAAACTTGTAGAATTGACGCATGAATCATAGTAAAACGTTTACAAACCGATTTGCAATTTTCAACCACTTTTTTTACAGTGTATCTTATGTGTTGAGAACTCGAGATCTGTGAGAATCCTTTCCATAAGATGATGGCCTGATTGGGTTCCAGGCATATCCAGCTAACAGCTCGTAATCGAAACCGCGTTGCCAACGATTTCCCTGGCGGACCGGCCGAACGCAAACATTACGCTACAGCGTAACGGTAAAGTAATGCTAAAGTAATGGTAAAGTAATATGGCATTATAATCAATAAAGGAAACAAAATTAATATGTAAACTGTTGCAATTATAATAAAACGTTGAAATTTACATTCAACGGTCATGCCGCAATTGCAACAAGTTGCTTTTGCAGCATTAAAAAATAAAAAAACATAGTGACCGTCATTGCAGTCGGGCCCCTGCATATTGGCAACCCGCTAACGTGGCTTTAAGTGGGTTGCCAGTCTGCAGGGACCCGACTTGCATGACAGCCACTTTGTTTTTTTATTTTTTAACGCTGAGAAAGGAACTTGCTGCAATTACGGCATGACCATTTAATGTAAATTTTAACGTTTTATTATAATTGCAACAATTTACATATTAATTTTGTTTCCTTTATTAATTATAATGCCATATTACTTTAGCATTACTTTACCATTACTTTACCGTTACGCTGTAGCGTAATGTTTGCGTTCGGCCGGTCCGCCAGGGTTTGCAAAGTTAAATCTCCCAGCAAAACACAAAACACCCAGGGATGCTTCCCAGAGGTAAAGCGCGAAACACACTGTTGCAGCAAATTATTAGGCACAATACGCAATAAACTCCTGATTATGGAACGTTTGATTAAGCCATGAGGACCATGATGACCATGATCAATAAGTGACTTACTTTATCCAAAGTGAACAGTTCTAAGCTCAAGCAAAAATGATGAGAATGATCGAAACTCAATCAATGGCCATGCCGGGCCACAAGTTGCAGACACAACAAATAGACATGCTTTTTCCAGGAGAGCATTACCAGAGATGACATAAAATAAACAGGCCGAATACTCTTAAAGAATATTTGTCAATGAATCACAATAACAGGGAAGTCATTATTACATCACCTCACTCAAGTTGTAAATTCGAGCACCAATGATAAAAAGAATCGAGACTCAGTGGAAGGTCACACTGGGATGGTAATCACGCTGACAACTCGGTCGGACCACAATTGTCCTATTCAAAAAATCTCAAAAAGAACAGTGACACAGTTGTACCTACTTTCCAACAATTAAATCTAGTTATGAGAAACGGGGTTTCACTCAATGACATTTTTTAAATCCTGAACGACCGTAGCATGGATATGCGCTTAACCTTAATTAATTGGCACTTGAAATATCAAAATGCTTCCAAAAAAGACGAGGACGATCCCATGAAAAAAGGCACCCCGCTGGTTTCTTACACTTGCTTTCCAGTATAATAAACTGTCTTCAAATATCGCAATTTTCACGAAGATAAAAAGAAACATATACTTCTTTTAAATTGTAAATAATTACAAATAGTTCAACTAATTACCTCTAATTGAAATCACTTCATTATCTTCATTAGAACGGAAAATAGTACAGTTGTATATTTCTGTACAAAAAACGAACAATTTGTTATATTCTGGACATTTTTCAACGGCAATTTGTTTAGAAAGGTTTAAGGTGCCACCATGAATTTTTTTTAGATTTTTCCTATTATTTTTTTATTAAAAAACTATGTTCCAAAGTTCACTGTCTTTAAAAGCTGTAAAATTTCCTTACTTTTGAACAGATTTTCGGGACTGTAAGCTATACATTTTTTTGGCTTATTCGTTACAGGCTCATTAACGTACAACATTTTGACCTTTAAAATGATCCTTCATTCATTGAGCTACCATTTTTCTTCACTCACTTTTTTAACGTCAAAGCCATAGGACTCGAATTTTCTCGCCAATAGTAGAGGCGTACGCAAACAAGCATCAGAACACTGTCCCCGGAAGTTATAGCGTCCCGGGCGACCTTTTGATATAAGACTGTCCATGGAAGTGATTGCGTCCCAGACGATAATTCACTGTAAGTTAGTCGGTCATTCAACTTGTCAGTCATAGCAAGCGTCAATGTTACAAATTCAAAATTTTAAGTAACCATGTATAAGAAGTTAATGTCGATCAGTTTCTATTGCCGCTCAGGCGTCTATTTTATTATTCATGGCCAACGAGGCGCAATCGTATAGCATCTGGCTTACGAGGGGCAATGCACATGCTACTCAAAGTCACAGTCGATCAGTCGAGTCTGAGTTTAGTCGTAAAGAAATTTAATGTAACCATGTATTAGAAGTTAATGTCGATCAGTATGTATTTGCGCTCGGGCGTGTATTGTATCAGTCTTGGCCTATTGGGAATGAAAACATCCACCGCGCCAAAAGGGGCGCTGCGGTGTCCTCTACTAAAAAAAAGTCAGGAATCGTCAGAAAAAAAGTCATATTCTCTTTTACTTATAATTAATTAATAATATTTATATATTGAATGACTCTGAAGGTGAATCTGAAAATTTTGTCCGTTTTGACGTATCTCTTTCTCTTTACAAGATACATTATATTTGATCTAATTTTAAATTTTGTAGAAAAATGTTTAGGTATCTGAAATCGTCGAAACCCGTAGATTCTGAATTTATAACTTTTGAATCTGTATATGCAACATTGAAAAAAAAATTATTTTCAATTTTTAATTCTTTTGGGTTGCCTACCTGCGGTCCTAGCCGATGAGCTACCTGATGGGATGTGAATTAGCATATCTTCAGAAATCGTCAGACTCGTCAGGAATGGTCAGGATGTTCAGGAATCGTTAGAACTTCTGACCATTCGTGACGATTCCTGACTTTTTTTTAGTAGGATCATGTAAACGTGGCTGCGGAAGCCATATGGATAATGTGCAGAAGTAGCAATAATTTAATTTAAAAATGTGTTAAGGGTTAGAAAATTGTATTTTTGGACTTATATAGTTTGTGTAGTTATGCAACAGCTACACCTGCATCCAGAAATATGATTAAAGACCAAAATATCCTTAATTCTGATATGATTGTAATATGCGGAACTACCACAAAAACTCTCGAAAACGTTGAGATATATTCATTGTGCCTTGAAACTAGTGCTTCAACTTCGGAACCACACACAAATAATAATATTAAATATTATTATTTAATTAATATTTAGTATACCATGCTGGAAATCAGTAATTATTTTTATTAAAATGCAAGGAGCAGACAAGTAAATTCTTAGCGTTATGCAATCTTTCACATTTAAAATTCTCAACCACACACTATGTTTATCTACAACTTCAATTTTTCCAAACAAGTTTCGCCTTTTTATTTTAACACTTCCAATCCGTGGCACTCTATGCAAACTTAAATTGAGGTTTTTATTCTCTTTGGAGTCACAACCACTGACGCAACAAACTCCGAAACTTGTTGATTTTTGATACTGATGTACAAATTCCATTATTGGAGCAAATAATTATCAGCTCGGAAGTATTTTGCTCATCAGAGCTATTTATTAAAGCATCTATTCAATCAGTTGGACGATCATTACACTTAAACGCTATGTTTTTGCTGGGTGTCGTGATGTTTTACGCGTATTTCATATGTCATACACGGCCATATTGGTTATTTCGCGTAGGGGTCGACAGTGTCGCATAGCATGTTTATATCCCCAATAAGGCGCAATCACATGGCATCTGGCCTACGAGGCGCTATGCACATGCTACCTAAAGTCACAGTCTGTGTCAGATTAGTCATACAAAATTCATGTCTAATAAAAATGACATTTACAGGTCGCTCAAGACTCATGAAGTTTAACACGTATTTCCCATAAGAAAATAAGATGTTTTCGTAAATTTTGTTCAGAAAACTCAATATTAAGTAAATCGAGTTGAATTTTGTCCATTTCTCTTCACACTTAGCCATAGAATACGAATAGAATATTGCTTTTTAGATATCGCCCCGACAAGTCTGTTTTATAGAGTCGCAAAAAAACCCATAAGTGGACAAAAATGTTTTTTTTTAGTTTTTCGAGCTAATTATGATTTTTTAGCGTTTTTTAAAAATGCAAATTGTTTCTAATACATAAAATACTACTTTATGCTGCTTATTAGATATTCACATATATTGAGCCGCCGGATGCAAGAACCAGCTCGACGCTCGAAAACACGTAAAAGTGTTGTCCGATCGTCTCAAAAAATGAACATTTTCAAAATCGAAATCCATTTTTTTTTTTAAAGCAGTATTGTAGAGAATAAGGAAATGAAACTTTTTCCAATTAGAATTTTTCTCGTCAAACATTTATTTTTAATAAAAACCAAATATTGAAAAAAAGTATCTCCCTAATTTAATTAAGTTGTAAAACTTAAATTGTCCTAACTCGGCCAAACATTATTGAAATGAGTTCATATTTGCAGGACATATTCAAAATACTCTAGCGATGTCTAGGAAATCATGTGTTTGAGCATTTGATCAGTCACTTAATTTCTAGTGGAGTGTATTGGGGTTCAAATAAAAACAGGCAAGTTCTATTTGCACAGGAAAGAGTTTATTCTTTGGCATAAAAAACCTCCACTTGAAGAGTGGAGGAAAAAGCCGAGAATCAAATAGTTTTTCACAAGGTAAATCAGAAATTACAGACCTTATAAGAGAATGTACAACTGTAAGGATGGCCAACAGTCCGTTACACTTTAATCCATACCATTGGCAAACAGCCAGAATCCAACACAGAAACTCCTTCATACCCAATCCAGCACGAGACTCGTTCACACTGAATCCAAACACGACACTCGCTCACACCGAATCCAAAACACGATACCCGTGCACACCGAATCCAAGACACGACAGTCGTTCACACCGACAAATAGAACCTCTCATCACGAAGGCTTAACTTGAACTGACTGAACTCTTTAAGAAAAATGATAATCATAAAAGTCAAAACAAATTCCTTAATCCATTGCATATAATGTCGTGCGAAAAGGTTCCATTCTACCTGCTCGGCGCTCACCTTCGAGCTACGCGCAGAGCTTACAGTTTTATTTTTAGGTGCAGCCCCCTTTTCCGGAAATGAATCAATTAACGAAAGAAAAAGAAACTAAGTCTAACGCTCTACAATTTCAAATGACAGTAAAAAGAGCCAAACATCATGAAAAGGTTAACAATCGCTTATTGCTCAATAATTTTTTATTGAAAATTGAGGTCAAACGATAATGGTGTTTTCCTGGTTTCGTCGGTAAACAGTATCTAGGTAACTTCGACTTTCAAACAACTTCCAGTGAGAGATTTGTTCAGCAATGTTGATTGAAGTTTTTTGGAGAATCTCATATCTATTCGTTAAAAATTCACTGAGATATTCACATTTGGAAAAAGTACTCGACGTGTACCCGCGCTGTTAGCTAATGCGTCGCGATGACTGCTCTGTCAGGCAGCGTTCTCGAAGTTCAGTCTGCGCGGGTAGACATCGAGTACTTTTTCCAAATGAGAATATCTCAGTGAATTTTTAACGAATAGATATGAGATTTTCCAGAAAACTTCATTTAACATTGCTGAACAAATCTCTCACTGGAAGTTGTTTGAAAGTCGAAGTTACCTAGATACTTTTCAATTCGAGTGAGGTCAATAATTAACTACATTTAACAAAATTAATAGTTTAAACAATTCATTATTATTTTTAATAATATTCAATTTGAACAATGTTATAAAGATGCGGTTTTTCTGAGATTTTCAACGATTTGTCTACTTTTCAATTAGAGTAAAGTAATAATTAATTTAAGTTAACAAAAATAGTTGGTTAAACACTTTATTACTATTGTTTATAATATTCTCTTTGCTTAATACTAGACAATTGCCGTTTTTTCTGAAATTTTTAATTATTTGTCTATCTTTCACTTGGAGTGACAAAATAATTAATTGAATTTAACGAAATAATGTTTTAAACAAATTATTCTTTTTTATAACTATCTGCCCCTATATTAATGCTTGACAGTTGCGTTTTTTTCTGAAATTTTTAACTTTTTGTCCATTTTTAACTCAGTGAGGTAACAATTCATGCAAGTTAACAAAAATAGTTGTTCAAATAATGCCCTTTTTATTTCTGAACAAATAATAAATTAACATTAGAGAGAAGCATATTTCAAAGAATCTCTTTCTTTTTTGTGAAAAGTTTTTTCCAAAATAAAACAGATATTTGAAATATGCTTCAAATTTTCTACATGGATCATATAAAATATAACTTTTCCTTGAAGTAGGTAGTTATTGAGAGACTTCGGTGAGGTGCGCTTATCTCCGTAGATTCAGAGATGTAGGAATTGTCCGAAAACTTGTTTCTACACCTTTTGCAGATTATACCTGGATAATGTGTATATCTGAGTTCAGGAAACATTACCTAGCTTTGTAAAGGATTTTCACAATCTATCAAGATTTTGAGTTAGTTTTCCATTTTCAGTTTGACTGCAAACATTTTGCGTGGATAATTATGGCTGCGCGGTTAGATATCGAACGCAAATCGCGTGAAAAAATATGTATAATTGATTATATGGATCGGCAAACCACGCTTACCTGTGCAAAGTGAACAACGCTATTAAAAAAAAATTAAGGATTTATTTGAGAAATGCCAGATTCTTAAGAAGAATTTAAATCGTCAGTCAAAAACACAACAAACGAAAAAGAACAACTTCAAACAGTTATTAAGTGTATTGTCTTGATACAGCCTTATCAGACGTATGTTCTCGCACTGATGTTTTCGAAGAAGATAAACAATTTATGATACTTCAAAGAGAAAAAGGACGTAAAGGATACATGGCTAAAGTTGATAAAACCTTACAAGAGAAAATCGAAAAACAGGATAAGCGTATCGAAGAAGAGGAGGGCAGACGTAGACGAGTTTTTGGAGAACGAAAACATGCAGGTATGTAATTTAATAATTATAAAATAAATTTTATTCCAAAATTAAAAATATTTCAATAACTACCAGTTAGTGAAGCACCGAATTTTATTAAGATTTGAAGTGAAAATAAAATAAAATTGAAGCTTTCTGGTAGTTTCGTCCTAAAAATTATTGAGACCTTCTAAGGATTACCATAAAATGAAGTAAGACTTTTGGACTTCCGTTTCCCGCGTGAAAGTGTGTGGCAGCGGTGAAATTTGGTGCAGAGTTTTTCTGCTAATTGTGGTGAAATTTGAGGTGAGTGGATTGTGGATGTGTGTAGAGGGGTTCGTTTGTGAGGGATTGATTGAGAGATTGAAAGATTGACAAGGGGGTGAGGATATTTTTGGGAATCAAGACAGATTTGTGTGGAAGTTGAGGTTAGGTGGGTTTGAGGTTTGTGACAGGGTGGGAGGACCAGGTTGGTCGTAGCGTGTCGTAGCAGGGCAGGGTAGAGAAGGAGAAAGGCAAGGCAGGTAGACGCGACGGTAGATGGAGATAGAGAACGATAGAAGGCGGGATTGTTTGAATTGGATTCATGGCTAGCGGAGCGAATACTAATAAGGAAAGCAGGAATTTGGATCAGGAAGTTTTAAGTACACCGAAAGAGGAGAACAAAGAAAGGAGGGCAAGGGGAAAGTATAGGAAAACGGTAGAAAAGGATAGATTGAGGGCGAAAAGCGTGGGATCAATTGAGGCATTCCTTAAAAGGAAGAGAGAGGAGCGGGCAAGCAGTGAAGACAAGGAAGATATAGGGGCAAGCTTGAAAAATCCAAACATGTACAGATCGCCGCCAGAAAAACATAGCTTTGTTGGGAAGGATGAGAAAAATAAGGGGACAGAAAGAGGCAGAGATGAGGATAAAGGTCCGATGGAAAAAGAAAGATTGAAAGAAACGCGCGAAATGATGATAGAAGTAAAGGGGATGTATGAGGAAAGGCAGGAGAAAAGGGTGGAGGAAATAAGGAAAGAAATTAGACAGGAAATGGCCGAACTTAGGAAAGAAATGAGGAAATGGGAAGAAGTCAGGGAAAAGCTAGAGAAAAGCATGCAGATGTTGGAGCAAAGACTAGAAAAGAAGGAAGAGCCTAATGAAAAGGTAGAGGAGTTTGAAGGTAGAATAAAAAAAATTGAAATCTCAAACCGTGAGTTTGGAGGTGGGGAGAGTGAGAATAAGGAGAAGGAAAGGCTGAGAAAAATAGAGCAAAGAATAGAAAAAAAGAGAAAGAAGAAAGAAAAAGAAACATAGTGATAAAGGGTCTAAGATTAGAGGGAAGGAGCTGAGGGAAGGAGTGGAAGAAGTACTAAAAAGGATTGATGCTAAGGTAGAGATAGAGGAAGTGCGAAGTGTAGGAAGGGAAGAGCGAAGAGGGGAGAGAATGTTACTAGTGAAACTGAAGAAATGGGAACATAAGAGGGAAGTGATGACAAAGAAGAGGATGTTATATGGAAGCTCGGAGAGAATAGAGGATGATTTGACATGGGTAGAAAGGAACATGCAGTATAGGTTAAGGAAAATAGGGGAAGAGTAAAGAAAAAAAGGAAGAAGAACATGGGTTAAGTATGGAAGAATACAGATAGAAGCTGTATGGTGGAATTGGGATGAGGACAAGGTAGAGTTAGTAAAAAATGAGGTATCGGGAAACTAGGAGAGAAAGGAACAGGAGGTAAAGAAATAAGAAATAGTGAGAAACCAAAAGAGACAAGAAACGGAAGTAGGGAAGATTGGAGGATATGCTACTGGAACATAGCAGGCTTAAAAAGAAAGGATAGGGAGTTTATGAGAAATTTGACACAATGGGATGTAGTGGTAATGATGGAGACGTAGCTAGATGAAAAGGGATGGGAAAGAGTAAGCGGAAGATTACCAAGAGGTTACAAATGGCAGGTTCAAAATGCAAAGAGGAAGAATAAAAAGGGCAAAGCAATGGGAGGAATGGTGATGGGAGTAAGGAACGAATGCACAACAGAGAATGATAAAAAAGAGTTGAAAGAACATGAAGAAGGATTAATAGTAGAAGAGATAAATATGGGAGGAGAGAGGTGGAAGATAGTGGGGGTCTATGTGAACGGTGATATGCAGGAGAAAACAGAGGAGATGAAAGGACTGATGGAAGAAAATAAGCAAGAAAGTAGGCTAATAATAGGAGGTGATTTTAATGCGAGAACAGGAGATAGAGGAGGAAGGGAATGGGATGGAGAGCGTCTAGGGGAGATGGGATGGTTTATCCTAAACGGAAGTATAGAGGGGGATGAGGAAGGGGAATATACACGTTCAGGAGGAAAGAGGGGAACGGTAATTGATTATGTAGTAGTGGAAGACGAAGTAAGAGAGAAGGTTTAGAAACTAGAGGTGGGGAACTATGTAGATTCGGATCACTTTCCCATAATAGTGACGGTAGAGGGAGAAATGAGTAATAAAAAAAAGGCTAAAAAGGAAGCAAAAGTGAAAAGAGCAGGAAGAGGGGATTAGTCAATGGAAGGTAAAGAGCAGTTTGAAGAAAAAGTCAGGAATTTCAAAATGGGGGAAGGAAATGTAAACGAGGAAATGTAAATAATGGTAGGAGAAATAAAAGGAGCATTAGAGTGCACAAGCAAAAAAGAAGTTAGTGGAGGAGGGGATAGAAGTGGATGGGATGAGGATTGCAAACAGAAGAAGAAGGAAGTGAGAAGGGTATTAAGAAAATGGAGAAAAGGGACAAGTAGTGGAGAAGAATATAGGAGAAAAAAGAAGGAGTATACTGAGTTGTGTGATAAAAAAAAAGAGGAGGAAAATAAAAGGTTTGAAGAAGAAGCGGAGAAGGCTAGGACGGAAGAAGAGGTTTGGAAGGTGGTAAATGAAGAGAGAAGAAGAAGGAAAAGAGTAAACCAGGATATTGAGATGATAGAATGGAAAAAATATCTTATAGAATTACTAGGAGGGGTAGAGAAGAAAGTTAGGAAAGGAGGAAGAGATGGTAGGGAAACAGATGAGGAGAAGGACATTACAAGAGAGGAAATAGTCAAGGCATTAGGGATGATGAAAGATGGAAAGGCACCTGGTATAGATGAGATTCCAAATGAAGTATGGAAATATGGGGGGAGGAATGGGCATGGATAATGTGCAATAGAGTATGGAGAGAAGAGGGGTGACCAGAGTTATGGAAAGAAGGAGTAGTGATACCAATAGTGAAGAAAGGCAAAGGGGAGGAGGTTAAAGATTATAGAGGAGTGACACTAATGCCAACACTGTATAAAGTATATGTGACTGTTTTATCGGAATGGTTAAAAAAAGAAGTTGTGGAGAAAAAGATGGAGCCACCGAATCAGACAGGGTTTAGAAAAGGGATGGGGGTAATGGATAATATATATGTTCTGAACTACTTAGTGAATAAGAGGATTAAAAAGGAGAAACGGGTAATGATAGCAGTGTTCGTGGACTTAAAGGCGGCGTTTGACTCATTAGACCGAGGCGAGATAGAAAAAGTCATGGTGAAAAAGGGTATAAGAGAGGGATTAATAAAGAGAGTATCGGAAATTTTTAGAGACAAAAAGCAAGGTAAATGTAGGAGAGCAAGTCGGAGATAGTTTCTGGTTGGTGAGAAGGGTAAGGCAAGGGTGTCCTCTAAGCCCACTTTTATTTAATATACTAATATCAGAAAGAAGAAGAACTGAAGAGAAAAGGGTGGGGAGGAGTTAGGATAGGGAACGAAAGGATATATACACTGGCGTACGCAGACGATATAGTGTTGATGGCAGAGGATGAAGAAGGGATGGATGGCTTAATTACCGGATGAATGTGGTTATTTGATACGCTGGTATGGCCGGTATTCCTTCCCTGGGAGCTGTATCATCTTGTAGTTGGTGGGGAGGCTTAAGCATGTGGGACATAGGGTTCAAAAGGATCTCGGCCTGCATGCGCATGGATATGAATGAAAGGATCCCTATAAACGGGCTCTCCTGGCATGTGTGATTACGGTATCGTAGAAGGGTGAAAGAGCCTAGCTAACATTAGCCTCTGGATCCCTGGGTCGAGGCCCCTCCCAGACCGACTTACAGTTGGTAATCGGGACAGGAATGACCTGGGGCCCATATAGCGACCAAGAAACAGCCCTCCGTTTTTGTTATGGTGGTTTGCAAGCGGATATTTACACATTGAGTATCTCACTCAATGTGACCACCCCCCTAAGCTGTGGGTGTAGAGCGATCGTGCTTATGGCGCTTTGGCACCTAGGGGTTACGAAGGTGTCTTAACGGCCTCTCGGGGACACCGGACTACCTCCCCGAGTAATTGTAGTCTTACCCCTGCATGCGGGGCTCTGCAGGGGCGGACCTTCATTTCCCTAGCTTCTCGTGGGATAAATTATGAACATGCTTATCAATATTGGAAAAGGAGGAGGAAGAAAAAGGGAGGCGGCCGAGGGAGGTGAGGGGTTGGGCCTTTACGGGCCCAACTTAACCCTTACCCCTCTATCTTTCTCTCCGGCAAGCCCAGTTCAGTTGATGGCTGTGCCTCCAGTTCTCTCGGGAGCTGAGGGATCGACGGTCCCTCTGAAAGAGGCTATGGTATTGGGAGAGGCCATTCGGCCCTCCAATAATAAAAATGGAATCAACGGTTCCCAGAATAGGAGATTGAGGAGAAAAGCGCGGCAGGCTAGAGAAGCAGCTACGGGAGCTGGAGCGTCGGCAGTTGAAGGGCTGACATCCAGCACTGAGGCCCAGAAGAGAGGTAGAGGCTCGGAGGGCACCCCACCGGGGGTGGCTGGGCCTGTGAAGAGGCACAAGCCGGCCCAGCTGCCGACGAACAGAGAGTCGTCGGGAGCTGGACTGACGGCCGCTCAGAGGACCAGCCCCCTGACGGTGGTGGTGGCTGCCACCAACTACCCGGACTCATTGCTCACGGAGGAGCAGTTTGAGATCTTCTGGGAGGCTACCTGGAGGGCGCCTGGAAAAGTGTCCCCAGAGCAGTGGCCAAAATTTGTGACCTCCTTCTGCAGAGGCGGGGTCTCTGTATTTGTGGCAGCCAACACCGCGGCTAAAGCTTGGCTACTCGAAGCGGTGGTTGAAGCAGAGTCGTGGGTAGGTGCGTCGCTTAAGGTGGGTGGGGTTGAGTTGCTCCAAAAGATGGTAAGAGCTACGGCGTGGTTTTCGGGCAGACCGGAAGACCCGCCTGAGGTGCTCCGTCGCTTGGAGGGATTCAACCCCTCACTGAAAACAGCGTCCTGGCGAATTGTCAGGTACGAAAAGCCTCAGGAAGGAGGCACAATAGGAGGTACTAGGCATCTCCTAGTTGTGTATATTCTTGAGTCTCAAACAAGGGCCCTTTCGGCCCTCAACAATAGGCCCTTCTATCACTTTGGACAGGTCAACTTTAGGGTTACCGGCCAGGGACAGGAGGGGCCTGTTGAGACGCAGGAAGATCGGGAGCAGACCTAAAAGACTGCTCCTGGTCGCACCATTACCCAGATTAACTTGCATCACAGCAAAGGCGCCTCTGCAGTTTTGCAGAGGGGCATGGCTGCGAGGCATACAGGTATCTCGCTAATCCAAGAACCATGGTTAGTTCGAGATACCATAAGGGGATTAGGGGGGGGGCTGGTCTTTTCTGTTACAGGGACCCCAAGGCAGCCAAACCGAGGGCATGTATACTGACGAAGGGAGTTAGTGCTGTCCCGCTGCTTGAACTATGTTCGAGAGACCTGATGGTGATAGCCATGGATCTCAAAGGAATAGGGAGGCTAGTTCTAGGATCAGCTTATTTTCCTTATGACAGCGATACTAACCCACCAGTGGAGGTATGTACATTGGTGCAATATTGCAAGGTAAGAGGCATGCCTCTTCTGTTGGGGTGTGATGCTAATTCCCACCATACTTTGTGGGGTAGCACGGACGTCAACTCGAGAGGTGACCTACTGGAATATCTAATCACTACATACTTAGATATTCTTGACACAGGGAACACCCCGACGTTCCGTAATTCGGTCAGGGAAGAAGACATTGACATCACTCTCTGCACCAGTAATTTTAGGGATAGTATCAAGAAGTGGAGGGTTTCAGATGAACCCTCTCTCCCAGATCACTCACAGATAGAGTTCGTGTTGGAATCCGTTGTACCCGATGGTCCTAAATGGGTCAGAAATCCAAGCAGAACGGACTGGGATCAGTTTTCCACGGAACTAAGATGTGCACTTTCAGAGGCTCCCAGGTCAATTCGAGACGTGGACACTCTTGAGATGGCAGCCAAAACTTTCACGGAAGCCATCAAAGCTACTTATGAAAGTAATTGTCGACCTACAAGAGTCCGAAAGGCTAGGGAGACATACTGGTGGAATGGGAAACTCGAAGAGCTTCGCAGGGTAACCAGAGAGAGGTTCAGACGTGCCAGTATTGGCAAAACAAAGGCACTGTGGACGTCATTCATAACGATGAGGGACGAATACAGAGGTGCAATACGTAAGGCTAAGCAGGAGAGCTGGACAAACTTTTGCACAGACATCGAGAAGGGAGTTGAGGTGGCTAGACTGGACAAGCTGCTTTCTCGAAATCCGGACGCTATTCTCGGCACTCTGAAATCGCCAGGAGGGAGATACTCAGAGTCCAACGGGGATACCTTGCCCCATCTGATCAGGGCACATTTTCCAAGCTTTTCAAGGTCACGAGAAGGGGGGACGGCAACTCAGAGGCAGGCAAAGTCACCTGTGGCCCAATTGGGCCTCAAACGACGGCTTGCCAACGAGATTGTCACCCCTGCCAGGGTCAGGTGGGCCCTGAAATATATATATATATATATATATATATATATATCCAGCCCTCTTACACAGGGCTGGAGAGATCATCATAGGGCCGTTAGTGAGACTTGCTAGGGCTAGTTTGACGCTGGGATATGTCCCGACGTCCTGGAGGGGTACGACAGTAGTCTTCATTCCGAAGGCAGGTAGGATCGGTTATACTTCACCCAAGGATTTCCGGCCCATCAGCCTAACTTCTTTCCTATTAAAAACAGTGGAAAGACTTGTGGATGGATATATCCGCGATAAGGTCTTGTCAAGCAGACCGCTCCACAAGGAGCAACACGCCTATAGGGCTGGTCACTCGACGGAGACGGCCAAATGAAGGAGAAAGGCCTTGCGATTGGAACCTTTATGGACATCGAAGGGGCCTTCAATAATACCTCTGGAGAGGTGATCAGGGCGGCCATGATTACACATGGTGTGCCTACTACAGTCGTGGAATGGACGTGCCACATGTTGGCCAACAGGAATCTAACCACGACTAAGGGTGATGTCACTCTAAGTGGAACCATTGACTCAAGATGTCCGCAGGGGGGAGTTTTATCGCCCTTGCTGTGGTGTCTCGTAGTGGATGAATTGCTTCATCAACTCTCGAGTCAGGGCCTTCACGTCATAGGCTATGTGGACGATATATTGGTTATCGTGCGCGGTCAACATCTGGATGTGCTCTTCGGAGTAATGCAGCAAGCACTGATGATAGTAGACTCATGGTGCAAGAAAACTGGTCTATCGGTTAATCCGAGTAAGACAGATGCGGTTGTTTTCACCAGAAGGTACAAGTGGGGAACTACGAGTAATTTGAAACTTGGAGGACAACAACTGGAAATCAAGGAACGAGCTAAATATCTAGGAGTGATTCTGGATAAGAAGCTGTCATGGAATGAGCACCTGGAAAACAAGTACAAGAAGCTAGTAGCTAGTAGCTGGGGCTTGAAACCGAAGACACTTATGTGGATTTATACAGCGATCTTGCGACCCAGGTTAAACTATGCGGCGGTAGTCTGGTGGAGCAGGGTCGAACTGTCCACGGTGAAGTCTCGACTGGACAGGATCAGGGGACTGATTTTGAGAGGCGTCACTGGAGCCTCGAAGTCGACATCCACGATGGCATTGGGGGCACTAATAGGCTTAGAGCCCCTCCATCTTACCATTAAGGCCGTGGCTGCGAAGGCGGCCTGGAGGCTAAATTTGGGGAATGACAGAAGGATCTCGACAGCAGTGAAGATCCCAGTCGACATCACGAGAAGGCCGACCCTGAACATGCCCAGGGACAAGATGGTCACTCGCCACCTCTTCGACAAGAAGTATCGAGTTAGCCTATCCACGAAGGAGGAATGGGTTAACGGCGACGCATACCTGTCCCGTGATGGAGACAACTGGTTTACAGATGGCTCCAGGAACGAGGAGAATGCAGGAGCCGGCGTATATCGTAGAAGGAATGGAATGGGCTTCACAATTGAGATGGGGTCCTACGCCACAGTTCTACAATCTGAGATTATGACCATACTCCAGTGTGCCTACAAGGCAAGGGAGTACGGCGATAAAAGGAACATCCGTATCTGCTCAGACAGCAGGGCTGCTATATTGGCCTTGAATGGAACAACGAATACGTCGCTATTAGTATGGGAATGCTTTGAAGCACTAAATACGTTAGCGACCGAAAACCGAGTCACTCTGCTTTGGATCCCTGGACACAGTGGTATCAAAGGCAATGAGATATCGGATAGGCTAGCCAAGCTAGCAGCAGGAAGAAATTTTATTGTACCCGAGCCAGTGGTAGGTATTTCCAGCAGGTTAGTCACTGAAGTAATTAACAGTTGGCTGACTGAGGAACATCAGAGTGAGTGGGATTTGGTTCCTGGTTGCAGACAGGCCAAAACACTTTTGGGCTTAAAGCTTAAATCCAACCGAGCTGGGGAGATACTCAAGCTCGGGAGGAATGAAATCAAAGTCCTAAAAGAACTATTCATAGGACACGGGAACTTAGGATATCACAGACATAAGATAGTGCTTGCAGAAAGTCCCCTCTGTCGTATGTGCGGGAAGGATAGTGAGACATCCACTCACATCCTTTGCAACTGCCCTGCGGTTGCGGGGAAACGTCTAACACTCATAGGTAATTATTTTATCAGTGAGCTGCAGATATCAGCCAATGGCGTGGCTGCGGTCCTCTCCCTATGGAGAGGGCTATGGAGTCATGCTTGGGCTCACAAGGGGACGCAACGGGATTACCCAAGCGTCAGGGGCCGCTCAGGTCTCAACCCAGAACTAATAATCGCCCGAGAGCTCCTAATCACCCCATCGCCCGAGAGCTCCTGCTCTCGCAGTCAGCCGCGTTGCTTTGGGCTAACTCCCCAATGCAACGAATTATGCGGTTACGACACAAGTATCGCGCAGTGCCACCCACAATCGGCCTCTCTCGGATGGAGGCCATGGTTCAGTTGGGAGTGGCAATAGGAACGAACCGAGGTGACGACCAGGCAATGACGCCGGACAAACGCGAGAACATCGATTTAAATGGTCGGACCAACTATAGAGGGACCTTCTTACCTGTTGGCAAAGAAGCTCACCGGCGCGGAGAGGATTCATGAAGAGGTTACATGACCGTTGGGGCAATATGCACCCGGAATATGCTCATAAAACGCCTCAGTATTTAAGAGATCAGGTATCCTTCTTGCGAAAAAACGGATATGAAGCTGATTATCAACATGAAGAGAAGCAACATCCTCCAGCGAACATTCCACCCGTTCCAGCAAGACCACCTTTGCAGATAGCCGATAATGTCAACATGAGAAGTAGGAGATCTATCCACCAAAAAGTCTTCCTCAGGATGGACAAATTAGCTGAAGCTAATACTGCTCTCCGCGATTTGCTCCCCGAAGATGTTAATCTCTGGAATCTGAACTGTGTAGTTTACGAGAAGGCGGTCTCCCTGCTTAGCGACGATAGAAGTAACGAAACTTCGGTACGTCTGAGTAAGACACGCGAGCGTATTGCACAGCTTCAGTTCAAAATTGAAACGGCGAGACGGCATGCATCAAATGTTCAGTGCGTGATTAGCTACATAACATCAAATGAAAAGTTCACTCCAAAAGTTAGGGCACTTGCTCGAAACTTGAGGAAAGCAAATCACACGCTGACCATGTGTAAACTGTCGACCATCAAGCAGCACTGGACGCAAAAAGTAAGATCTCTTTCAACAGCGAAACAGCGCCTTGAACGGCGAGTTAAGTGGATTCAGGAAAATTCCACCTTTTCTACTAATCCTTCCCGTCTGTTCAATAATGCGTCATGTGTAGTTAAAAATCCGCCTAGTCGAGAAGAGATTCAAGTCTTCTGGGAGCAAGTATATGGAGATACTTATCAGCTAAATGAAGACGCTTCTGATATATCACTCTTTCGTAA
This sequence comes from Andricus quercusramuli, assembly GCA_932178445.1. NCBI lineage: Eukaryota > Metazoa > Arthropoda > Insecta > Hymenoptera > Cynipidae > Andricus > Andricus quercusramuli. The sequence goes on from CAKNXH010060982.1 coordinate 96,720, forward strand.
CTTTTGCCAAAGGCAAAGGTTACAAGATCCAGAGGACGAGTGTCCACTAATTACTGCTGAAGAAGTGAAGAAAGTTATCGCTAGAACTAAGAACTTTTCGGCGCCAGGGCCAGATAAAATCAACAACTTTTGGTGTAAGAAGTTTACTTCTACGCACCAACATCTAGCTCGTATATTTACTACTTTTTTCAACGGAGAACAACCCGTCCCGCAGTGGTTAGTGGAAGGACGCACGGTATTGATCCCTAAGGCCGGAGATTTGTCATGTCCAAAGAACTACAGGCCCATAGCTTGTTTAAACACCAGCTACAAGGTATTCACTGGCATCCTCAAAGAGAGGATATTGACATCTATCGAGCCGGTATGGAGTGTAATAGTCGAACAACGTGGATGCAAGAGAGGGCTGGCAGGTTGCAGGGAGAACCTGTTAATAGACAGGTGTATTACCCAGGACTCGATCAGGTATCGACGCAATATGTCCATGGCTTGGATTGATTACCGTAAGGCATTTGATAACACGGACCATGAGCTACTTATCAAGCTCCTTGAGTGCATGGAGGTGCATCCAAAAATAGTGAGATGCATAAAAGAGCTTATGCTCTTGTGGCGGACAAGATTTGTCATAACATCTGACAAAAGACAAGTGACTACAAGCTTTTTCACATATAAGAGGGGGGTCTTTCAAGGAGACTCTCTAAGTCCGATACTTTTCTGCATTTCCCTCTTGCCTCTATCTATTGTGCTCCGAGGCAAAAGCTCTGGATACCTATGTGGCCCGCCGAACAGAAGAGAATATAAGGTTAACCACCTTTTATACCTGGACGACCTTAAACTCTTTGCTTCCTCAAAAAAGAACCTTAACATCCTTGTAGATGCGGTAAATAGGTATTCTAAAGCGATTGGCATGAGCTTCGGACTGGACAAATGTGCCTGCGTCCACCTACACCAAGGAAGACTAGAAACTACATCATCCAGTGACGATCAGGATGTTAAACTCATAGGCGGAAATACCATTCAACATCTTGGTATTGGAGAAACATATACATATCTTGGAATACCGCAAGCGGAAACCCAAAATGTGCATAACTTGAAAACGTACCTCGAATATATCTCCCTCGCGATAAAGGGGATGGAGGATTGCTAAGCTTAGAGTCTCTTCATCGAAGAACGGTTCTGGCTACAGCCTGTTCAGTTCTAAAAAGCACGGATTCCCTTATGCGACTCGTACATCAACATGAAGTCGCCAATGCTGCGGTGTTTCTATACCATGCAGCAGATAGGGCTGCAGAGGAGCTTGACCTCCCATTTAATTCCAGCGACATTACACATGGCCTAGCATCACTAACACCTCTGGTGCTCAAAAGTCGTATACAGGAAGCTGAACATACGCTCCTACTAAGAGAACATGCTGAGAAACCCCTCCATGGTAAGTTCCACGGCATCCTACGTAGAGAAGAGCTCTCGGTGGGTCTGTCCAACATGTTTCTCAAGTCTGCTGGATTGAGATCGGAGACAGAGGGATTTCTTTTTGCCTGGCAAGATGGCGTCATAGACACCTTAGTTTACCGGAGCGCATAATGAATGTACCTGTACGCGATACCAACTGCCGAGCGTGCAAGCAAGAGCCCGAAACACTTGGACATGTTCTCAGTGGATGCTCTAAATATGCACGCTGCGCGTACATAGAGAGACACAATGGGCTTGAGCTTTCCTCTCATGAATTTGAAGGCTATGTTGGCCGTAGCATTGCTACTGACAGGGTTTCCCATGCCAGACAGGCAGAAAACGAAGAGGAAAGTGACTAAGAGGAACACCAAAACCCATAAATGATAATGAAGAGTATTTTAAAAATTTTGAAACGCTTGTCGCTACCCGCGGATCGTCGGGCGCCCCTGGAGCCACCGCTGGGGGCCACAGCATGCGAGACGGTGGTGATGGTGAGCTGCGAGATGGTCAGGCAGATCTCACTAATCAAACAGCTGGCCAGCAAGAACATCTGGACATACGGTAAGCAGTGAAACATCAAGTGCGTCTGCTGAGGATGCTTTGGTTAGCGTGAGCTATTTGCAGCCAACCACTTCAACAGAAATACCCTGGGAGAGCATCAAGTGGGATACCACAATGAATGAGGAATTGATGCGTCTCTATTATGAAAGTGCGAAGTTTGAAACATCACGCAAAAAAGGACAAAATTTCAGAACGAAATTTGCCGCAAAGTATCCTCAAATAGAGAAAGTCGCATTGAGAGATCTTATCGCTAAGGTGAAGGACATCAGGACTAATCTACTCATCTCAGAAGATCGAGAAATGGAGATTAAACAGCAGGTTGATTTGGAGTGGAAGAACAACGGAAATGAACAGCAGTTAGAGGAAGCCGCGTCACACGAACAAGCAGTGGCAATTGATGTTCTTCCTCAACCTGGTGATGATCCAGCACCACCACATCCTCCGGAGGTAGATGGCCTAATACAACCAGTGCCAGAAACCGAAGTTCAACAACCAAGGAAGCGATTAAAATGGACATACCATACGAACAGAGATGTGATGCGCTTTTATTTTTTGGCAAAGAAAAGTGGGCAAAGTGTAAGGAGAGAACATCATCGTTTCTTCTTACTTAAGTACTCAGGGCTAGCCACAAGACTAAATGAGCAGAATCTAGCAGATCAAAAACGCTCGATATCTGTAAACAAATTGCTTTCGGCTGTTGAAATAGCTGCCATCGAAATGAAAGTGGAACAGCAGCTTCCTATTGATGAACTTCCATTGGAAGATGTGGAAAACGAAAACTTGATTGCAGCTGAAGACATAGGTGCTAGGGATAATGAACATCAACTACCGGATGGACAAGAACCACATCCGGATATCATAAACGATGATATGAACAGCGAAGTCCCAGAAAATCTACAGCACCTTGAAAGGAATTTTGGTCATGCTCTACTAGAGTTCAGACATGTAGAACCAACACAAAGGCATTCACTGCCCAAGATGAACATCACAAATGATCTGCGTGCACTAATAGAACACCTAAACAGCAAGGTTTTACCTATACATTTGAACGCAACACAAAATGCGTTAGAGGTGCAAACTCTTGTATACTGTGCAGCTGTGGCAACCGTTAGAACGTTGGGCCACAGAACAAGGCCTATAAATGCAGTCTTCGCCCCAAGACAGGAGCGAGATCCGCCATGGAAGATCAGGTTGGATATGGATGTCAGCAAAGTAAGGTGCAAATTGGGTCGACTGACTCAATATAAAAAAGGAAATCGAACCAGAAAGTTGATACACCATGTTATTAAAATCATCCACCCTCGGTACATCGAGACATTGACACCAGCAATATTGGATGAGATTATAGACTCCCAGCGGCAGAGACTTGATGTTCTTACTGCTAGACTGCGTCGGTACAAGAAAAGTAGTGCAAGAAGGCAACAAAATCGAACCTTTCAGACAGACGAAAGAAGGTTCTATCGTGAACTGAGTGTAAAGCAAAATAACCAGCAAGACACCGAAGTCCCTCAATTGGAAGAAATGACTAACTATTGGTCAGACGTTTGGGGAAAAACTAACAGAAGCAATCTGGACTCTGCGTGGTTCCAACTTGAGAAAGCAAGAGCAAGCAATAACCCTGAAATGGAGCTGACGAACATCACAGCTTTAGATGTTTCAGCGGTTTCGAAAAAAGCATGTGACTGGAAAGCTCCAGGTCCGGACATGGTGCACAATTTCTGGTATAAGTACCTGACTAGTGTGCATCCTGCGTTGGCACGGTGTTTTCAGAAGATCATCGAACATCCAGATCTGATGCCAGGCTTTATGCTGCAGGGTACTACGTATATGTTGCCTAAAAAACCAGACACTCATAATCCATCTGAATTCCGACCGATAGCCTGTCTTCCAACAATATACAAATGTCTCACAGCTATCATAGCAGATAAGGCTTATTCTCACTGTGACGAGAATGACATCCTTACAGAAGAACAAAAAGGATGTTGTAAAAACTCCCGAGGCAGTAAAGATCTAGTCACCATAGACGCTGTTGCCATGACGCAAGCTCGTAAACACCAAAGGAACTTGCACATGGCATACATTGACTACAAGCAAGCGTTTCCTTCCGTACCACATGACTATTTGCTTGAAGTCTTAAAAGTATACAAAATTTGTCCACGCATCATTGACTTCCTAAGTCGTGCGACGATGCTTTGGGGTACAAGAATCAAGTATTTTGATCATGGACAACCGAGGATAACTAGATCAATACGCATTAAGACGGGTATATTCCAAGGAGACTCCTTCAGTGCATTATGGTTCTGTTTAGCGTTGAACCCACTGAGCAAAACTTTAAATAGCATGTCTCATGGGTTCCGAGTAAATGATAATGAGGATGGTCATCGAATGACCCATCTTCTATACATGGATGACCTGAAGCTATACGCTAGTTCGGACGAGAAACTGCAGCAAAAGATTGATGTTACAAAGCAGTTTTCCAATGATATCAACATGGAGTTTGAACTAGATAAATGCCGAACAGTGCATTTAACCAGAGGAGAATTAGGGACCGCAGATATAGAGAACGATTTCGGGAATGACATCGAGGCAATGGCTGAGGGCGAGTCATATAAATACCTGGGTATTCTTGAATCTAAGGGTATTCAGCATGCGATAGTTAAGAAAAGCCTAACGGCTGCCTTCACTACAAGACTCAGATTGGTTCTGAAGAGTCCTCTTAACTCGGCAAACAAGATCAGGGCAATCAACACCTACGCCATCCCTGTTCTCACGTACTCCTTTGGGCTCATCAAATGGTCGAACACTGACCTCGAACGATTAAAACGAATCATCCGCGTAGAAATGACGAAACACCGAATGCACCACCGTAATTCAGCGAGTGAAAGGGTAGTTCTACCACGACATAGAAGGGGCAGAGGCATTGTAGATGTCAGAAAACTGTGTGAGTCACAAGTTACACAGTTGCGAGACTATTTTAACAGCAAGCGAGATGTTACGCTTTACAACACCATCTGTAAAGCGGATCTTGACTACACGCCCTTGAATTTGTCCTCGGAGGAGGCCTTGAATATCAGGGCAGAAACCATAGAGGAATTAGAAACGCAATGGAGACAGAAAGCCATCCACAGCGAACACCCGAAAACGCTAGATCAATATGAAGTGGATAGTGAGGCATCCAATATTTGGCTGAGAAAGGGACTCCTGTATCCAGAAACGGAAGGATTCGTCATTGCCATTCAGGATAGAGTTGTCAGCACCAGGAATTATCGCAAACACGTGTTACATCAAGACGTGGTTGACCGGTGCCGATTATGTGGAGATACCAACGAATCCATCGAGCACATTATTGATGGTTGTCGCGTAATGGCTCAAAGAGAATATACGCATAGACATAATGATGTGGCGGGCATTGTACATCACCAACTTGCCTTCAACCTAGGACTCTCAACAGAATAGATGCCTTTCTACAGATAAATTCTAAGGTCCGTTTTAGAAAATGAAGATTACATCTTATATTGGGATGTGACTATCCAGACGGATCATTACATCCGAGCCAATCGACCTGACATCGTGATGCGAGAGAAAAAAGGTGGAAGAGTCTACATCATCGACATTGCTTGTCCGCCCAACCGAAATTTGCAGGCAACCTATACAACCAAGATTCATAAGTATAGCGAGTTAAGGCATGAAGTTAAGGCAATATGGAGGAATGTGAAACATGGTTTGGGTCGCGTAAATAATTGTAAGTAATGATTATGTAATAGCATAAGTAAATTAAGATGCGTTTGCGTTACCGCTCTCTCTCTCGCTTGCACTCTCGCTTTCGATCACTCGTTCGCTAACACGTCCCAAATTGCGCTATCATCAAAAGTAGATTTAAGGCGTTAGATATAAGATTTTATGTAAATAGGTGTGAATAATTGTAAATAGTAAGGATAAGTTTTTATAAAACATGTAGAAGGAAGTGTTGTAAGAAATGGAAGTCATGTAAACCCTTAGGGGACACATTATGAATAAAGAAGAAGTAAGACTTTTCTGGGTTTTCTATAGGAAGTAAGTCCTTCTGAATACTTGATCCTTTATTAATATTTTAGCAGTCCTTTTTTGAAACAAAATTACATGAGAACTTTTGAAAGTTCTCAAAAAAATAAATGAAACTGAACTTTCTTTGTACTTTTTTTGTATTTTTTTTAATGAAACTACTTTCTCGAAACTGTTCTTTTTGGGATAAAAATGAATTTTTGTAATTGAAAATTTAACTACTTGGCTGGAAATTAACTTTTTTTTTCAAATTCATATTTTCGGGTCGGTAATTCAACTGTTTTGTTTTGTATAAAAAATTCGTCTTTTTGTCCAAAAAATTGAACAATGTAGTAGAAAATCCAACATTTTTTTTGTAGAAGATTCTTTTTTTTTTATTGAAAATATTCGTTTAATGAAAATTTATCCTATTTATTTTCAGTGAAAATTAAAATTGGCGAATTAAATAAACTAGTAGCAAGTCTTTTTTATAAATACTTACTTATTTTGAAAACATTTTTTCAAGAGTATTGAACCTTAATTGAAAAAAAAATTGAAAATATTCTTTCTTCAGATTTCTTAACAAAATATTCTGCATGTGAGTTTAAATTAACTGTACTTTCAATTGGTTCCTCACATCGGTGTAAGATATTTACAAATTATTTCTAACGATCAGTTATGTCAGTCGATCTTCAATTCGCAGGTTTCGAGAAGAATCTCGCGCACTGTATGCCGAAAATATCCGACAAAAGTACAGAAACATTAAGGACAAAGCATTTATCGTGCACTGGGCGGAAAATGACTTTCATCTCTAACAAGGCAAGGAAAGATTTATCGATTACCCGTAATTCTTACTGCTGAAGACAACGAAATTCTGCTGGGAGTTCCAGAGCTGGAGAGTGGATCAGAACAGTAAGAAGCTGAAGCTGTTTTTGAATGCCTTCAGGAATGGAGATTTACTGCACTTGTACAAGGAATTTGCTGTGATACGGATCCCTTCATGAGATTCTCACAAAGAATATCGATGATTTTATCTAAAAAAATCAAAAGATTTTTTCACTCACTTTCGGTAACAGAGTACCGGAAGCAATTTCCTGACAAATATAAGAATATATGTATATTATTATCGACGGAAAGTGTTTTTTCTAGGGTGGAGGAGGGAGGGGGGCTGATATTAAAATACGTGCAATTCCAAATTTTCCTTTTACGCTTTACAATAAATTTCTTGTTGTAATTCAAAACAAGACTTTTACAAGTCATAACAGATCCAGTCCACATACCTACTCTTATTCTAAGAGAATATGATTAACAATAATAATAGATTGTTTAAACAATTATGTTTGTTAACATTAATTAAGTATTACATTACCCTGATTGAAAATTGGACCAAAAGTACTTTTTTTTTTAAACCGCGACTTTCTATCTCGGCTCTAAGAGAAAATTGCTAAAAACAATAAGGAGCCGTGCACATAATATGTCACACGTTTACCCTTTGTTTAGATGAAGACGAGAATAAAATTTCCTTGAAGCCAAAAGGAATACGACGACATAAACAAAAGAAAAACGTTGTATGTAATATGTACACGACCCCTAATACATTGTTTAATCAATTTATATGAATATCTAATTAGCAGTATAAAATAGTGTTTCATGTATTAGAAACAATTTGCAATAAAAAAACGCAAAACAATCATAATTAGCTCCAAAAACTCACAAAACCCATTTTTTTACTTATGGGGTTTTTTCAGGACCCTATAAAACAGACTTATGGAGGTGATATTTAAAAAGTAACATTTTATTCGTATTCTATGGCTAATTGTGAAGCAAAATGGACCAATTCCAACTCGATACACCTAATCATGAGTTTTGTTAATACAATTTACAAAAACGACATTTTTCTTATAGGAAATACGTGTTCAACTTCACGGGGCTTGAGCCACCTCCAAATATAATTTGTTAAAAAAAAATGGATTTATTTTTGTGTGGATTCGAACAAATTTCTCGTAAATGCATCGGCATGTTTTTGGCACGCCGGTATGGTTTTGAGGTTACGAACCAATGATAGCTCCACTACTCTTAGAGCACTGATCACGAACACACTTATTATAATCGAAGGTTTTGGGTGCAGTCACCGAGAATTTTATCACGAATATATTTCGTTTCTCGAAGTCCTGGAGAACAATGTCAGGCCTCAAGTGTGCAATGGAAACAGCTGTCCGAAAATCGTAGATCCAGACAATTCGGCTCTTCTCGTTCTGAACAATTGACTCTATTTCCCTCGAAGCGTTTGGCAGGGCAGGGTGACGGCCAACACCATGAGTGCGACAAGGATGGTAGCAAAGGACACTGAAGGCCACATTGTGTCTGTGGAGATACGTCGTTCCGGCGTGAGTGGGGCACCTGGATAGTATCCCTGCTAAAAATTTAGGATTCCGAAATTGATCCGAATTTATCCGAAATCAATCCGATTCACGATTTTTTTTCCGAAATCTGAAATTATTTTCGCTGAACTAAAAATGGAAAATACCCCGGTCTAATCCGAAATTTATCCGAACGTAAACTTTCACTCCCGAAAGAGCCCGACTTGATCCGAAATTAGTCCGGAACTCGGTACCTGAAATTATTTTTGTTGAAGTAAAACCGGAAAATCATCCGCTTAAATCCGGAATCCTTCCGGTCAAAAACGCCGACTGTGGAAATAGTCCGATTCTATCCGAAATTATTCCACAGGTTTTAGTTGTCATTCGGTGAAATTACAGTGAAAATGGAAAATCGTCCGCTTAAATCCGATATTCGTCCGGTCCAAAATATTGACTCCGGAAACAGTCCGATTATATCCAAAATGTATCCGCAGGTTTAAGTTGTAATTTGGTGACATTCAAGTGAAAACGGAAAATACTACTACATAGTAGGGCGTATCGGAACAATTACAAATTTTTCTTTTGTTTTTGGGTAGCGCGTCAGAAAAAAACCACAAAGAATGAGGATAATTATATGGTTCCGATAGAAAATGAATCTGTTCATGAAAGTGAATCTACTGCTCTCTTGGAAAGAAGGAGCAGTTGATGGGAATGATGATGGATTTGATGACGATGTGGTAGGAGCAGTTGATCGGAATGTTGATAGAATTGACGATGTGTGAAAAAAGGAGTTTATGGGAATGATGATGGAATTGACGATGATGTGGAAGGAACAGTTGATGGGAATGATGATGGAATTGACGATGATGTGGAAGAAGGATCAGTGGAGGGGAATGATAATAATTGATTCAAATAGTTTTTGTTTTACTGTTCTCTAAACTGTATTCTATTATTGTACTTAATATTTTACTATTCAACATACTTCGTTCAAAAGTGTTCTAATTTTTTTCCTAAAAGTGCATTAAAAATGTAATGAAAAATGACTTATCGTACAACTTTTCAACATCCTGTTTTCGCTCATTTATAATTAACTACTCTATAACTGTCGAATTTCATTTTTTTAGTTCAGTTCGTTATACCGGATAAGATTAGGGTGTATTGCGTTCGCGAATAACTAGACAAATGTCCGGCAAATACGGATAAGATCTAAATTATTCGCATTCGTCAGAAAGGACAAATTTCGGAATCAACCGGATGAGATCCGGATTAATCGCATTCCTAAAAACAGTGGCGTAACTGTCGGTGTCCCATGTGTTCCAGGAACACGGGCCCCGCAAGCTAGGGGGCCCCTAAAGCTTGAAGTCAAAGAAAAAATTTTTAACAGAGGAATGAACCGTGAATGACTAGTCTAGCGTCCGAACACAAATTTTTTAAACTGAGTAACGCCACTGCCTAAAAATCGTACAAATTTCGGACTTAACCGGATTAATCGCCTCCGCCAGACCGTACAATACATGGACAACACGACCGGGCAAAAGTCGGACTGATCCCATCCGCCATACCATATAATACACGGTCATGACCGGACACGATCTTCATTCATCATGTTCGACAAACGGTACAAAACACGGACATGACCGGACACAATCCAGAGTGATCGCGATCTTCAGACCGTACAAAACATAGACTCGACCGGACACAATCCGGATTTATCACATCCGGTAGACCGTACAAAGGACGGACTTGAGCGGACACAATTTGGACGAATCGCATCCGCCAGACCGTATACATAACCCTGCTAAAAATTTTGGATAAGTTTCGGATTCCGCAATTAAAAAATTAAATCTGACTCGGGGCACCAAAGATTTTCAGCCCAGCACGGGTCGTTTCTCACAAGCGCTAAAAATTGTCTTGGTTAGTACATAAAGACCGTTTTGACCGATGTACTCAACGTGCGATATTCTGCGTTAGTGAAGTGCGTTATATATGTAGTGGTGTTAAGTTAAGCTATAGAAATAGGTTTGTGTGTGTCAAATAAATGAGGAATGCATTTCTCGTGTGTAAGCTGCTTATATAACCTTGTTATATATAGCATTTAGGCGGTCCGTCAGACAACATAATAAGCGGACATGATCGGATACAATCCGGATTGATCGAAACTGTCAGACCGTACAACATTCGGATTACACCGGACAATATACAGATTTATTATTTTTTCGTTCTACTTCACCCGGAAAATATTTAAATACACCGGAATAGAATCCGGATGACGTCCCGGACACAATCCGGATTGATAGCATCCGTTAGACCGTACAAAATACGGACTCAACCGGATCTAACCCGGACTGATCGAATCCATCAGCGCGTACAACTTTCGGATTCTACCACACGGAAAGAAATTTTGTACAGCAGCGGCACTCACGCGTACCTCTGCTGCGTTAAAGTGTAGGGCTACAATGCGCCCTCTGCTTATGACGACTGCTCTCACAGTCAGGGAACGCTACGTTCCCTGTGTGGCGCGTATGTTGCATCAAATTTTTGAAACAGCAACAGACCTGAAACGTGGTATAGTAGTCGCGCTTTCGCATTGTTTTGAAAGACAGACGGGCGGTTTCGCGCTTCTCTCGCTTTTATTTTTAAGTTTTAGAGTAGTTTAAATAACTGTAATGTGGTAAAGTCCACAGAAAAGAATATCAATGGAGCAGTTTTTAAAAAAATATCAGTATTTTCGTAGCCTTCACGAAATCTTTAGGGGTAACTAATGGACATAACCTACAACATGTATATTATAGATATGTTTGTTTGGATATAATATTTACGTATATATTAATGCTTATATGGATTTTAAATTCTTATTTCAATATTATAATTTATAAGTGCATGTTTCATTAAGAGACTGACTTCATATATTCTAAAACAGTTATGTTTGGTTCGATTGATTAATTTGTCGATGGATTGCATTTTTCTTCACTTGCTACAATAAATTATATTTTAAGTACTCTGATTGGGGAAAGAGTACACTGATTAACTTGACTTCGCTTTGAAAAAATTAAATGAAAGTATCATTATTTAACAACAGAAATGTACAAAAAACATAACCTCAAAAATTTAAGTGATGTTCCGTATAGTTTTAGGCTCATTCGTGTCTTCATTTAAAGACTTTAGTATACGTAATGAATTAGAAACGTACAGTAAATAATTCAAATAATTTAAATGTTAATTATGATGAAAAATTAAGATCGGCGCCGATCGGCTACTTTAGTGACATTAGTCGACTGCGTTCTCTACTCAGGGACAGCAGTGTGCCCTGATAGAAGAGAGCAGCGCTGTACTGACTTTATGAGGCCGACACGTTCCCAAAGTTGGCGTTGCCGTCGCTTCGACATCGTGGTTGCGCTGTTCTACCACTGCGAACGCCGTAACTGCCTAAAATTTCTTTCCGTGCAGATGATATTCGGATTAATTTCCGTGCTCCTTCGACCGGACAATTTTCGGACAAATTCCGGATTTTATCCGGTCGTGTCCAAAATTTTTCCGATCGAAGCTTCGGTTCTTGACATGTACTCCGCTTCGTCTCGCTCTATTCTTGCCATAACTTGTTTATTAGGCAATTTTGTACTTTCTATTGTATTACAGTGATTATTTGTTTTCGGAGTGCAGTTTACATGTTGTACTTGGTTATTCTTAGACTCTTTAGTGCTTAAAAGACTGTTTTCCAGTTTCGGAGTTCGACAGCTCTCGGTCAGCTGATACGTATATAACTATGGGTGTTTGTCCCGAGTGCAATAAGTCAATATCCAGAGGATCGCTCCGCGCTGTTTCATGCATGAAGTGTCGTGTATTTAGCCACTTAGCCTGCGTCAATTTCGGATTGTCAAAAAAATCATTTGGTGATCTGAAAAAGGGATTACTAGATATTATTTGCGTGAACTGCAAAAAAACTAATGCTAGCGACACATCTCCAGGTTTAAATCAAAGCTCCTTGCTAAGTAGAGATATCGACTCTGCCGGTAAGGATCAGGTAGCTAACAGTTTACTCAAAACAGTTTCTCCTAACCCTATCACAGCTGCGGACCTGCTGCCTTGATACATTACCCTTACGAAAAGATATGACAGGGAAAAAATGACAGGTGTTTCATTTTTTCCCTGTCATTTTTTGTCTGTCATTTTTTCGCGACCACAAGAAAATTACAGGCAAAATGACAGGAAAACGACAGACGAAAATGACTGGCCCTAATTGGCCATAATTTATAATAATATTGTGTAACATTATAAATTCTCGACGGCTTGCAGACTTATTTGAACTTTCCTGTAAATCTTAAAAAATCATTAGCAAGAGAAAATTATTATGGGAATTTTCATGATGAAACACCTTTCTGTAGCCTGTTGCTAATTCCGAATTATCTTCAAACACATAAATTGTGGAATGTGTTCGATTTGCCATTTTAATGCCTTCTTATCCTTACAAAGGACTAAACTTCAGTACCACGGGCAACAATTTCAGATTATTTTCAACTTTCTTCATCCCTCAAGAAGTTCAATGCGTGCTCCTAATTCCATGATCCAACAAAGAATGGTCTCGCTACGCGCATCTAAAAAAAGTGAACCAATCAAAGGGTCTGTAGGTTGCGCGTGGCGGAACCATTCTTTGTTGGATCATGGAATTGGAGCACGCAGTCAACCCAGTCAATTCGTTAAGAGAATGAAGAAAGTTGAAAATAGTCTGAAATTTTTGCCCGTGGTACTTAAGTTTAGCACTTTGTAAGGATAAGAAGTCTTTAAAATGGCAAATCGAACACATTCCACAATTGATTTGTTGGAAAGATAATCCGGAATTAGCAACAGGCTACAAAGAGGTGTTTCATCATGAAAATTTCCATAATAGTTTTATTTTGCTAATGATTTTTTAAGCTTTACAGGAAAGTTCAAATGGCTTACGAATAAGTCTGCAAGTCGTCGATGATTTACAATGTTACACGATATTATAATAAATTATGGCCAATCAGGGCCAGTCATTTTCGGCTGTTGTTATCCTGTCATTTTACCTGTCATTTCCCTGTCACTTTCTTGTGGTCGCGAAAAAATGACAGAAAAAAAATGGCAGGGAAAAAATGACACACCTGTCATATCTTTTCGTAAGGGTAGGGCGATTTACAATGCGGTCTTACAAGCTCAGAGAAAAGCGGATCAGGCCACTCAGATAAAGACGAAGGAAAGCTCGCTGAAGTTGAAGGTCGTCACACTTGAAGCTTCCCTCAACTGTCAGGAGCAAGCTGCGCTTCAAACTACCCTTGAGATCAACGGGTTACCTGTTAAGGGCCCGGGAAATCGAGTGTAAATCGCAAAAGTCGGATTCAGGCCATACGGCGAAGCCATTTTGTCTGATTTTTTGTATAAATAATCTAAAGGGCATAAAGACTCGCGGTACAGGTGGCTTTTTAAAAAAAATCTGTTTTTCATGTAAGAATTAAAAGAAATAATTTTTCCTTGACTTCATTCAGGGGCGAACACACGATATTCGAAAACTAGGGTCTCCTAGCCAAATGAGTGGGTGAATTCCCAAAAGGATGGGTGGGTGTAAATGGTTGGACTTGGATAATATCATGAAATGCAGACTTCAAGTAAAATTGAACTGTAAACAATATAATATCTTATAATCAATTCGCCCTGAATTCTTGCATGCAATATTCACGCTGAATCAGTGTAACTGTACAATTTTCGACAAATTACTCCGAAAGTAGTACCTTGTACATTACATGACAATATACAAGCTCTTTATGTATAAAAAGGAAGATTATACTGAGATTATTTTTCAACTACAATTATAAATTTTGAAGTGGGAGTCAATTTTTCAGTTAAAAAAATAAACGAATTTCCAAAAAAAAACCAATGATTTTTTAACAAAATACTTATATTTGCAACCAACCAATAGTTATTTGTGATACAAGTGCGTAAAATAGGTGATTGTGTGCGAGTGTGAATTTTGCAGCATAAGCCGGAGATTAGAAGCATGAGTCGGTGGTTAGCGCACGAGCGAAGCGAGTGCGAAAACGTAGACGAGTGCTTCGAACCGCAGGCGAATAGTGCAATCATACGAGTTAACAATCACCTACGCGCACGTGTATCACACTCTATTTTTTGCAACGCCTGTCCGAAAAAGTTGTCAAGAGGTGGTAACGAAAAATACAAATTTTATATTTCATAGAGTGGAGTTAAGAAATTACAAAAAAAAAAGTTTTCAATGTTTGAAAAAAAATTGAAAAAAAAATTTTTGAAAAAAAATGTTCTGAAAAAAAAATTTGTGTGAAAAAATGTTTTAAAAGAAATTTTGTGAAAAAAAATTTTGAAACAAATTGTTTTTTTCTTTAAATTTGTGAAAAAAAAATTTTGTAAAAAAAAATTTTCGAAAAAAAAAAATTTTGTGAAAATAAATTTTGAAAAAAAAAATTGGTTGAAAAAAATGTTGTGGAAAAAAAATTATGGAAAAAAATGTTGACGTTTATGCTTTTTTGCCCCCCCCGGGGGGGGGGGGGATACTATACCCTAAAAACAAAACTTCAATCATTAAAACATTTGTTCAAGTTAAATGTAAATTTATTTCAAGAAGATACCAACACCAGTGTTTAAAGTTACCTATGCCAGTGTCTAAAGTACCTCATCTCGACTGTGCGCATGCGCAGCTTTTCCACCAGTGTCTAAAGTAAGCCATCTTCAAACTGCGCATGCGCGAAAATTTTTTCACGCACAGTCTGCTCAAATAAGGTACTTTAGGCACCATCTACATGCATGCAAACGTCAACTTTAGAGGTGGGTGTTGTAAAAATGAATTTTCAAGTAAAGCGAAGAATTCTCATAAAAAATGACTTCTCGCCCAAATTGTTAAATTTGCAAGAAATTAGAATATTTTCAAGCAACGGAGATGAATTTATGATCAACAAACCAGTTGATGACTTGTCAACCAAAATTGATACTTTTTTAAAAATTGTTCACTTTTTGAATGAAAGTAGATTAAGTTTTGACAAAACAGTGAAAGCTTCAATACAAAATATTAATTTTTGAAGAATAAGAATTATTTTATGCTGAAAAATACGAATTTTCAACGAAATAATTGAAGTTTCAACTGAAAATGATTAATTTTTCAGAAAATAGTTCAATTTTCTAGCCATGAGATGAATTGTAAACAAAAATTATGCATCTTCAGCCAAAAAATTAATGTTTAACAAAGTAGTTCAACACTCAACCAAGTAATTGTATTTGCAACCGAGAGGATTAATTTTGCACGGATAAAAAAATGAATTTTTAACAAAATACATGATTTTTCAACTGAATATATTTTAATTTTTAAACAAAAAACACGAATTCGAAAAAAAATGAATTTTAAACAAATTTGTTGAATTTTTCAGCAAGAAGATTATTAATTTTGTACAAAAATATATGAATCATCAAGTAGTATAATTATCATATTGAATTCGGGGGCGAATTCATTATGAGATATTATATTGTTTACAGTAGAATTTTACTTAAAGTCTGCATTTCATGATATTTTATCCACCCCAAGCACATGCACCCACACAAACTTTTGCGAATTCACCCACTTATTTGGGAAGGGGCCCCTATTTTTTGTATATGCTGTGTTCGCTCCTGATTGATGTAGAGGAAAAATTATTTCTTTTCATTGTTACACGAAAAATAGATTTTTTTCAAAAAAAACGACCTGTACCGCGAGTCTTTATACCCTTTAGATTATTTATACAAAAAATCAAACAAAATGGCTTCGCCGTTTGGCCTGAATCCGACTTTTGCGATTTACACTCGATTTCCAGTCAAGGCATTCAATGCTCCCTTCGCTAAAGATGACCTTCTGAATGTTTATCGCATTCGCAAATCCCCAACATTCAATCCACTGTTTGCACCCATCATCATTGCCAAATTCAGCAGACAGTTGGTAAGGGATAAGATAATCGAGCAGAAGAAAAAAGTACGACACTGCTCTACGACCAATCTTGGCTGGCTAGATAATGAGAAAACTCTAATTTTTGAACGTGAGGATTTGACATCCTTTAATCGAAGGATTTATGCTTCTGCATTCGACTTAAGGAGACAAAATAAAATATCTTTGGATTCCAGGAGGAATGATCTTTTGTCGAAATTATGATGGCACGTCTATGATTCAACTGTCACTGCTGCAACACATAGAACTATTCCAATAGCAATTAGGATATCTAAAGAATGGTTACACATACAACATTGTGATATTATTATTGTTTGGCTACTCGATGCTCGTTGGTAAATATATCTTCAATATTTTCAAGTTCTTTATACCTTGTACATATGTATCTTCAGATAGCAAACTTCATCTCATATTTAAACTAGTAGCTTTAAAACTTCATTTTGGTCTTTTTGAGAACAATTGTATAATAGTAGGCTTGATTGTGAACTTTGGATACCTTAATTGTTCTAAATCCATCCCAATATTCACAGCTCTCCAAGAGATCTACGCCACTGTTTTTTACATTGTTAATTATCCCTTAGTATCTTCCTTACTTGTATTTATTACCGATTCTCTAATTTGAATTGTAATCACTTAGTTTGGGGTGTGTTGATAATGGTTATTTGTCTCAGTCACTTTGCACGCGTGCTGCGTGAGCTTTCTATTTTTGAATTGTTCTGCTATAAAATATTTCTCTTAATATATCCACGGATACCTTAAGGGTCTTCCCCGGGCTTCATTTTTAGCCAACGTATTACACATAACAAGTTTTCTCCTAGGAGGATTAATTGTTTGGCGTAATATTTCAACCACATAATCGAAACGTCAAAATACAATCCCTCTTGTGTCCTTTTTCGAAAAATGATCTTCTTGTTGTGTTTTTTTAATTAATCGAAAATAGGCTGGATATATGCGCCTGGTAGAGAGCAACCTGCCACCGTAATATTACACATGATAAACCGAAAACAGGCGCTCCCCATTTCGAGAGTGACACAGCAGGAGGTGTGGCGTGACATTTTTTGACGATGCTTAAAACCAGGGGGTAGAGTGACTGCCTGCCATAACTCACCGGACCTTCCTATAGTTATACGATTATAACCGGTTGAGAGAAATAAAAAATTATTAAAATATTAAGGAATTGAATTTTAATATGCTGCATTACGTTGATTAGACAATGACGAGACGATTAAAAAAAGATAGAAAGAATCGGTTAATCTTTTTAATTTCTGTTGAGGGTTTTGGTAATTTTGCGTTCACTTTAAGATTACCTTCTATATTGACAATATTGACTGATTTTCCTCATGTTTTTTTCATTTTTTTTCAAATTACGTCAGGAAATTTATTTAGCTAATTAAAATTTAATGAAGCCATTTTATGCGTAATTTAAGAGATTTTTACAGGTAGTACGGTTACTGCATTCATGTACGTGTTCATTATCGACGGATGATCTAGTTTATTCTTTATCGAAAGACAAAAGCAAATGCAAGGAAATCAGATATTCACACATCGGATAAACTAATCCATTACTTAATTGGTGATTGGTAAATTATTTATTATACAATCAAGTAATATCAAGCAATTAATTAATTCATTCATTGATTAATGCTGCTCGGTGGGTTCCTGTCACCACTACGCAGCGCGTCCTCGGGTTGCGGATAGAGGAACGGCCCGTTAGGCTGAACAGCCCCTCAGGTTAGCTGCGAATACAAGAATAAGCAGCCGCGGACAGCCGATAGGAACCAGTCGTGGGTGTGGTGAGCCCAGCCTAAGATGTTGGCCTAGCACTGCCTAGCACTGGTAGAAAACACGATGACCATGGCTTGGGAGGACCCAACCATTCACGTTCATACGCAATGGGTGGGTCCTGGCAGGCCGGGGTGCGGCGTGTATCCACCTAGAAACACTACCCGAAACAAAACTAAAAATCTTGTAAGGGAAAAATCCTGCTGCCCATTGGACACCGCAGCGATGACACTGACCGCAAGGGATGTGTGGAATGATTCGCATGTATAGGGTCAAAGGGGTATTGATGCCAGTAGGCGCGCTGCCTTGCAGGGGGACGTTAGGATACGAGGATGAAACTGTAATGTGTCTGACGACAAGTTGACATGGTCCTTGTCAGAGTCGGAAAGCTCCCATACTTAGACCTAGGGAGGTATGGGGGTTATCACTCCTGGGACAGTGGAATCACCTACGATCAGAATAGGATCCTAACGTGCGGATTATCTTGAAACTATCATGGCTAACTTGCAAAAACAAAAAACTACAGTTAAAGATCTCAGGGTGGGAACTCTAAACGCGCGTAGTCTATATACTGGCGGATTTAGCGAACTCATTGAGATAGCAAATGAATACAGAACTGACTTAATAGCACTTCAAGAAACCTGCTAGCCGGGAGATTTCGGGTCAATTTCTAAGGAAAACTATACTTTTCACTTTGGGGGAGGTAAGGGGCGCACACTGGGGACCGGTTTTCTTATTAATAAACGAATCTCGCAAGCGGTTATCGACATGCAATTCATTAACGATAGGTTATCATACATTGTACTGAAGGGTATTTTCAGCAAACAGGTATTAATCAATGTGCACTGGCCCACCGAGGACAAAGACGAAGACACTAAAGATCTCTTTTACGAAACAATCGAGCAGGTTGTTGACAAGTTCTGAACTTTTGACGCAAAAATAGTATTGGGCGATTTCAACGCGAAAATTGGAAAAGAACCAATGTATAGGCCTAAAATAGGATCAGAAAGTTTGCATGGCGTCAGTAACGATAATGGAACTAGAGTAATAAACTTTGCAGCTTCAAAGAACCTCGTTGTCAAAAGCACATATTTCAAGCATAAAAATATACATAAGGCCACCTGGAGATTACCAGATGGTAACACTCACAATCAGATTGATCACGTTCTAATTGACAGAAGACGTCATACAAACATCCTCGATATAAGATCGTATAGGGGAGCGGATTTAAATTCAGACCATTTTCTCGTGATAGTAAAACTAAGATCTAGGCTGGCGATAACTAAGAAAACAAGCCGCACAGAGCCAACAGTTCGTTTCAATATAGATAAGTTCAAAACAGCAACAGAAACATTAAATTATCAAGTTGAGATTTCTAATAGCTTTGGCGCTCTCCAAGAAAAGGGAGACGATAACAATAATTACGAAGAGGATCCAGAAACCCTGTGGATCAATATAAAAAAGGCGGTAAAGACAGCCGCGAAGCTTACGATAGGTTTAAAGAAAGTAACAAAAAGCAAACCATGGTTTGACGAAGAGTGCAAACTCTGGTTTGAAAAACGTCGGAAGGCCAGACTAAGTAGTTTACAAGATAAGTGCGATCAAACACATAAGAAGTATCTCGAGATTAGTAAAAGTACAAGAAGGCTTTAAAGATCCAAGAAAAGGGAGTGGGAAAAGAATAAAATACTAGCAATAGAAACGCATAATAAACAGAATAACCCGCGCGAGATGTACAGGGGAATCAATTTTATAAGGAAAGGCTTTCAAAGTAGAACGGAAGTAATGAGGGACGAAAATGGCAATCTAGTAGCCGATGCGACAGAGAGACTGAATTTATGGAAAGACTATTTCGAGAGACTATTAAATGTACGCGAAGCCCCCGTTGAAGGTAATCTCGGCGAAATCCACACTGCTGATCTATTAATACGCACAGTTTGGAAAACAGAACGCATAGCTGAAGAATGGAATACCTCTATCGCTATTCCCATCTTTAAAAAAGGCGATAAAACTGACTGTAACAATTATCGGGGAATTTCACTTGTACCTTCGTGCTACAAGATCCTGTCTAATGTAATCCTAAGTAGACTGACTCCTTTTGCCGAGGAAATCATAGGGGATTACCAGTGTGGATTCCGCCGAAACCGATCTACAAGCGATCAAATGTTCACAATTAGACAACTGCTAGAAAAAAAATGGGAATTTAAAGAAGTAGTGCATCAGCTATTTATCGATTTCAAAAAAGCTTACGACTCCATTATACGCGCACGAATGTACTGGATCCTAGAGTTCTTGGGTGTACCAAGAAAATTGGTTAGACTTATCGAAATTTGCTTAAGCGGCAGTAGGGGTAGACTACGCGTAAATGGTAGTTTATCTGAAGAGTTTTCGATCCGCGATGGCCTGAAACAGGGCGATGCACTGTCGTGCGTCCTTTTCAACTTCGTTTTGGAATACGTGGTTAGGCAAGTGCAGGCGAATCCGACCGGTGCTACCCTCAATGGGATAATAAAAATTCTTGGATATGCGGATGATCTCGATTTACTAGGGGATGATAAAGAAACGGTAGCTAAAAATGCAGAAATCTTGATCACAAAAGCCAAAGATATTGGCTTGGAAGTTAGCGAATCGAAGACAAAATATATGACCGTCGTCAGATCCGAACAAAGTAATCAAGACGGGGATCTAATGGCTCGAAATATGAAATTTGAAAGGGTTAGCGAGTTTAAATACCTCGGGTCTATCATAACTAACGAAAATAAGATTAAAACGGAAATCAACGCGCGGCTGCACGCTGGCAATGGGTGCTATTATGCAGCAAACAAGCTACTAAAATCGCGATCCCTATCTAGAAACATCAAAGTAAGAATTTACAAAACGATAATAATGCCGGTCGTCATGTACGGGTGTGAAACGTGGGCGCTGACGAAAGGGGAGGAGAATAGGTTTAGAGTTTTTGAGAATAAAGTACTTAGAAAAATCTATGGTCCAAAAAGGGACGAAGAGACAGGCTCTCTACGAGTCAGAAAATATTAATAGAGTAATGAAAGCGCGTAAATTAAGATGGGCGGGGCATGTAGCAAGAATGGGAAATGAAAGAACAGTGGCGCAAGTTTTAAGAGGGAGACTGATTGGTAAGAGACCCTTAGGCAGACCGAGAAACAGATGGGAGAAAAATGTAAGGGATGATTTAAAAGAACTAGGACATGATTGCTTAAACTGGATGGAGGATGCACAGGATAGAGATGTGTGGCGGTTTCGAGTAGATGAGGCAATGAACTTTCGAGTTCGAACTGCTAATCTATAATAATAATAATAATTCATTGATTAATGAACTAATTTACTATTTAATTGCGTTGTTGGTGATCAATCTATCAATTATTATATCAATAAACAATAATAATTAATCAATTAATGAACAATTGCCGCATTCACGTGTGTATTCATTATCGAAGGGTGATCTAGTTTCGTCTTTATCGAATGACTCAAGCAAATTCAAGGAAATCGGATAATCACACATCGGATGAAGCAATTATTTACTTGATTAAATTTATAAAATTGATAGTACTCAATTATATAATAACTTTTTGCTTATTCATCAATCAATTAACTATTTAATGGATTAATTAAACAATCAATTTATTAATTCATTCGATGTTTAATTCTCTCATTTCCATGCATTTGCATTTGTCTTTCGATGAAGATCAAACTAATATCTGTCAAAAAAGATTAGGCACCTCGATTTTTGTACAGATTGTTGAAAAAATCTCATCAGAAAAAAATTTATAAAAGTATGAGACAAAATGCATGTTGCAGGTGAGGGTTTTGCCAATACTGATACAGACTTTCAAAATTTTCAGATGGTTAGCAATTATTTCCTGGCGAGTGAAAGATAGAAAAGCACAATAAGCATATAATCATTTCAGAATACTCAACTTTGAATGACTGTAAGTCACTGAAAATAAATTATGCAAATTCCCCAAAAAATACATGGGGTTCATTGATCCTTTCTGTGCACAGCGGTGCAATTTAGAGCCTAAAATGATCAATTAATCCATTAAATAGTTAATTGAAATAATTATTACATAATGGAGTAGTATCAATTAATTAATTCAAGCAAGTAATTAATTACTTTATCCGATGTGTGATTATCCGATTTCCTCGAATTTGCTTGTATCTTTCGATTAAGACGAAACTAGATCACCCGTCGATAATGAATACATACGCGAATGCAGTAACCGTACTACCTGTTAAAATTTCTAAAATTATGCATCAAATGACTCCAGTCAATTTTAATTAGCCGAAATAATTTCCTGATATAATTGAAAAAAAATGAGAAAAAAGATTAGAAAAATTGGTGAATATTGTCAATATAGAAGGTAATCTCAAAGTGAATGCAAAATTACCAAAACTCTCAACAGAAATTGAACGGATTACCCGATTTTTTCTATCTTTTTTCAATCGTCTCATCATTGCCTAGTCAACGTAATGCAGCCCCAATAGCACGGAACGTTCCGCGGGAACTTTCGGAACGTTCCAGGAACTTTTTCGGGACGTGTAAAATGTCCACCACTTGGGAACGTTCCAAACCTAAATTAACATTATTATTATTATTATTATTATTATTAAATAACGCGTAAACCGTAAGTGATAGGTCGAAATCGATGTCAATTTATGATACGGATATCATATTATAGTGTAGTATATGCGGTACTCAAAACTCAAAAATGACATCCATTCTTACCTACCTCTTACGCACGGTTTACGAGATAATTGTTATTAAAAATAAGAATAATGGAAAGCTCCCCGCAGGTCCCAGTGGAACGTTCCTGGCACGTTCCACTGGAACGTTCCCAAGGGGCGGGCATCTTACACGTTCCGTGCTATTAGGGAGCATATTAAAATGCAATTCCTTAATATTTTAATAATCTTTCATTTCTCTTAACCGGTTATAATCGTATAACAATAGGAAGGTCGGGTGAGTTATGAAAGACAATCACTCTACCCCTTGGATTCCAGTATCGACAAAAAATTTCAAGCTAAACCTCCTGCTGTGTCACTCTCGAAATGGGGAGCGCCAGTTTTCGGTTCATCATGAGTACTCTCCCGGTGGCGGGTTGCTCGTTACCAAGCGCATAAATCTAGCATATTTTCGATTAATTAAAAAAATACAACAGGACCATTTTTAGAATTATATTATATTTTATATTATATTATATTATATTATTATATTTTGACCTTTAGATTATGTGGTTAAAATATTATATCAAACAATTCATCCTGGTAGGAGAAAACTTGTCACTTGTAATACATGGGCTAAAAATCAAGCCCGGGGAAAACACTCAAGAGGATTTATCAGCGTTAGAAAATGGATTGGTAGTTTAGGGCCGCACGGTTGAATATTTTGGTCTGATATTTTGCATACCTCATCTAAAGATTGTTCTCTTTTGTTGTGAAGTCTCGGTTTTTTGTAAAAAAATTTTATATTTGACGTTATAAACAAAAGGAGCGGAAACTCTGGAGCGCGTCGAATTACCCGAAACGAATCACCCTCCTATTGTTATGAAATGCAGGCCGCTTCAAGAAACTGAGATTATGAAAGCATCGCGTTATTCAATTTTAATTAGCAGAAATGGTTTCTTCATATAATTTCAAGAAAGAGAAAAAAAGATTCATGAAAATCGGTTAATATTTGCAGTAATAATAGAAATGTTGAAATGCTCACGACAGTATGCAAAGATACACCGCATTATCATCTTTTTCGTTCGAAAGGTCTACAGCCTTCAATTTTGCCCCAATCCGCAATTCTTTTTTTTTTTTAAATTGAAGAGCGCCAAATTTCCCAGAACACCTTAGTCAGAGATTGCTGCATTTTCATTTTTTTATTTATTATATGTTTACTCGAAGTATGAGAATATCGAGATTTTCCACAAAATCATTATTTACTCTTCAATAGCGGTTTGCATGTAATGAAACTTAAATCGACGCAAGAGTACTCTCAGAATGCAAATAATTTGATTTTGGTCTGTTTTAATTGTTATAAACAAATGACATTAACAAACAGCCACATATTGTAATTTTTGTTGAAAAAAATTTGTTTTCGGATGTTCAATGGGAAAAGGTTTAAAATGCAACAAATTGTTCGTATAATTTTTATTCAATATACTTTCAAGAACTTTTATTTACAATTTTTCATGTCCTAAGATTCATATGCTACTTACATAATGTGATCACTAAGTATTACTATCTCAACAATGTGCTGTTGCAATTAATTAATTGAGAAAATTGTATTTATTAATCAATTTATTTTGCCGGCGTATACATGTTACATTAGGGTGGACCAAATATTTTTTAATCGAATTTTCATGCATATCAGCCGGAAATTTGGTCAGATCCACAAAAAAATCATACTGTGTCGTTCCCGCAGCGAAAAGAAGACGAAGAACTTGTTGGCAAGTACGATTCCTAAGTGCTGACAGTACTTTGCTCAATATATCACAGTGCATGCCAGTGCACAGGCGTCGCAATGCTGAATTAAATTAAACGCAGTGGAGGTGAACTTCGCTTTCTTTCATGACCGAAACAAGATTATTTTCTGAAAAATCGGCTTATAATGTTTTAAAATTCATTTTTTGAATGAATTTTCATCATTTGAGAATTCACCTTTGCAGGTTGATATATTAAGTACAGTAAGAGGGGGGGGGGGGGGTAAAATTTCTTTGTTACGATTCGTTACAGGTGGAGGAGGAGAGAAGGTCTTGGAGAGGGCCTACAATCTGTTAACAGTTACGTACTTTCCTCATATTTTTATAAGCTAAATAAATGGTTCAAAGAAATATTTCTTAAATACAAAGAAATGAGTTCCTTGACTCAAAAGGTCTGCATGCATAGAAATCTGATTAGTCATTCAAACAAATACTTATTTGATTCAATGAGTTCAATTCTTTTAATTAACTAGGGCGCATTTCAACCAATTAATTTGTCCACACATGAATCAAGTCTCTAGGGTTTAAAAAAAAAAATTCTTGACATTCAGTTCAGAGGCTTTCTTAAACATTTTCGAATTTCATTGCACATCTTTTTTCCCCCAGGCAAAAAGTTGTAGCTTTTTTAGTTTCCTAATTAAAGCCAAAAAACTTTTTGGGAAAAATCGATTTTAATTCGTTTTTCACTTCAACTCGCGCTCAGTCAGTCAGTTTTTGGAATTTTTCAATAAAATTTTCAGGGAATGTATTTCGAAATGTCCTCCGACTGAAACAACAAAAGGAATTCAAAACTTTATTTCAAAAAAATTGTTGATAATTTTTTTCTGATGCTTGGCGCACATTGGACTTCTCTAACTTCCAGCGTTTCGTTTATCGAGCGAATTTTCAGCAACAAAAAACTTCCAGCGAGAAAGTTGTTAACAACAGTACAAAGACGTTTTCTGGAAAATTTTAGCCCAATCGAACTGATGTTTAAGAAATTATTAACGTGTAAAGTCGCTAGCAGCTGTACGACTCGCGCGCGGACCGTAGGAGAGTCTCAGATCCGCAAAAATAAAAAGTAATCAAGAAATCAGGTAATATAAGAGTATTATGAATGAATAAATAAATATATTTGAATAATGTAAAATATTCTATTAATTTCATATTGGTTCTATTTTTGAGACGAATTGTGCAAAAGTGAAACAAAACAAGTTGACGCTTTCCACGTCAAAAAAATCAATCTTGGCAGCCATCTCATCGATTTTAATGAAACACAGTGTTGTTGTGGTACTTTATGGGTAATGCTTTTTGGCAGAAGGATTTTCGAAAATTTTGAAAATTCTGGGCGTGACGCCATTTTGAAATTTGGGGTGGTTTTTTTTTAAATTGTAATATTTCCGACAATTTTCTTCGGATTTTGATGAAACTCATAGGCACTTTGTAAAACAAGATGCTGTTTTATATAAAATATGAAACAAAAAAAAATTAAAAAATTTTCACAAAAAAAAACTCAAAAAATTTTTTGATTTCATTTTTGACAAATTTCGCTATTTTCGATTTTTGATTTTTTTTTAGAATAATATTCCTTGTTCTTTTATCTTTCATTTCAAAAAAAAAACTTGACGGACACTCATCTGGTTCGCGAGTTATGAATATTTAAAGAACGACATTCCAGTCGAATGCTTGAGCTACGCAGCAGCTAGGCGGGTAGTGCAGACATTGTCATTACACAATGTACCGTTGAAACGCTGCAGTCTCAAGCATTCCTGTTTACTTAGTTATTTTTCTCTCTCGCTTAGAATATTTTCGCTTAGGAGCAGATTTTTGTATCTGAAATATTTTTGATGTTGTGTCAGGAGCAGCAGAATATATTTTGCAACGGATTTGATGGCTATTGATCGGTATGAAGGAATGAAATCCTCTCGTACCATCAATTGTCTGAGCTTTCAGAAAACGATCGCTAAGGAATTTCGCATGATTTTCATATTCGCTTGTGGCACAAAAAATGAATTTCACTTTTGGCATAGCGCTGATGGCCCAATCATGAAACAAGGATACCGTCGTAATCTGATTATCTAGTGGTCTTCGCAGACTCGCTGTTGTAGCATCGCGCTTTAGTGTTCCAGATAATCCGTCACGAGGCCCTTTTCCATGAGAAGTGGCATAAAAATGCCATTCTCCTTTGATTTTGAAGTCTTCTTTGAAGTGGGCAAGATTAAGAAAATTAAATTTATTCTTATATTGCGAACCAGCTCCATCGGTGAAATGTATTAACTTTTCTACGTGATATCGACTTTTTAGTTCTGTGATTACTTTCTTTGAAAACAAATTAACGGCAGTTGCATCGTAGTGAAGGCAATCCGAAATAATCATGAAACTGTCGTGCACTACTTCCCCATTTTCTTTATCATAAACAACAAAGGGGTGGATCGTTACTTGTGTCTGACACCAGTAGTGATTTTGGATGGCGTCCTGAATTACATTAGTAAAATTTTCACCAAAATCGCATAAAACCAAAAACACTCCTGCTTGAAGGGATTGTTTGGTATCATCAATATATTTACTTTGAACCTTCGCTAGGAAATCATGTTTCAACAGATCAGGTAAATCTTTTGTAATTACATGAACGTATACGTCGCCGGAGTTTACAATAGTTTCTAACATTGAGCGATCTGTGTTTGTCCATCGTTTGTACGTGACATTATCAATGCAATTTTTGTCAGATAATTCATGTAACTTTTCTGTTACTATTATTATACCAGGGCAATTTTTGCAATAATTTAAAAGGCAATCAGGTTTTGGGTTCTCGCATACCATGGTGCCTAAAATGTCTTTATACGATCTGAGAAAATCATTTCCAGGTTGTGCATCTGCAAGCTCTTTCAGTCGTGCTCCAGCTATCATCAGTTTCATATTTTGATGAATTTTACACACAAAAACTGAATGTGTTCCATTACCGCCCGCCAGAATGCATTCCTTTGGTCTTAATCCCGCGAATTTGGAAAACCCAACCTTACAGTCAGGATATCTCTCTTTATAAGCTACGTATAACTCCTTCAAATTTCCCAAGAATAGTCGTTTCAGTTCATGTACTCGAACTCCATTCTTCTTTACTGACACGTAATCATTTTTTCCAGGCATTTGCCGACTAAAATCGCTGTGGCGATAAAAATTATGAACAAGCGTTTCTGCCTCTTCAGAGAGTCTTTTTCCAAGTTTAGGATTAGGAGATGAACCGATTCCATGTTCGGTGTGAATGACTTTTGCCAAACGAGCCATATTATAAGGAACACTAAACGTGTGTTGTATACGCCGAATTTCCCAACTTCTTGGCAACATCGTTAAGAACTGAACTTTTTCTGATTTTTTTGTTGTTTCAGAGATTTTTTCTTTCAACTTCTCAACGAGTTCATTTATTTCATTCTCGTTTTTGTTTACAACTTCAAATATTTTCTGCAGCTCAAAGTCTATAGCTTCCCTTATTTCTTGTACCTTTCGTTTTTGGGCTTTTATTGATCTTTGATCCTTCCGATTTTCAATTGGAGGAATTTGCAAAATTTCAAGTATTTTGTTGAGCTTTATTATTAATTTTTCATCCTCGGAATTCAGATACAAGTCTTCCACTTCTCCAGGAACCACGCCTTCTACTTCATTTTCTGATTCATTGCTGAGGTAATTTTCATTCTGATCTACTGAAGGAAGATCATCAATACGGTTCGGTAAAGAAGAAGGGGGTGGTGCAGAGTTTCCTAAAACAGCTTTTACATTGTGATTGGTTTTTGGGGGATGAAGACGACATGAATTGCATATAAGCTGCCCCTCTTTGGCTTCGTTAATATCTATTCTTTTACAAAGTTCTTTTGTAATTTCGCGAAGTACTGACATATTCAAATTTTTGCAGTGTCTTTTTTTACTAAAAGGATTACAACACCGAGAAAACGGAGCCATTTTACCTACTTTTCATAGTATTTTACAGCTAAGTATTTTTACAGACTTCGATTGAAAGTTTAAAATATAATAACGTATGTTCGATTAAGCCACTTATAAAGTTCATTCGAGAATGCTGTTACTAACTAATAAACTTGTCACTTTTGGAAAACACACTGTCAGTGAGAAATTTAAAGGTATATCCAATAACGCGATCACGTGAGGAAATCAATTTTTTTACAGACACTTATTAAAAGCTTAGAGAAACTATTTGTGTACACTACACGTAACTCTATTAATGCTGACTAAGGAATACCGTACTCAACTCTGTCAACAACAATAGTGTCCAAAAAGCATAGTAGAATTGTACATCAGTGTCTGCTTGTACCAAAAATTTGTTTATCAACACCGCTGGATTGAGTACACTAGTCCGAGACTGCAGCGTTGCAGCGGTGCATTGTTTAATAACAATGTCTGCACTACCCGCTTAGCTGCTGCGCGGCACAAGCATTCGACTTCGAGAAAAAATAAAAAATTAAACATAGCGAAATTCGTCAAAAATCGAATCAAAAATTTTTTTTGAGTTTTTTTTAATGAAAATTTTGAAATTTTTTTTTCATCCATATTTTATATAAAACAGCATCTTGTTTTACAAAATGCCTATAAGTTTCATTGAAATCCGAAAAAAATTGTCGGAAATATTACAATTTAAAAAAATGTCGACCTCAAATTTCAAAATGGCGTCACGACCAGAATTTTTAAAATTTTTGAAAATCCTTCGGCCGAAAAACATTAACCATAAAGTATCACAACAACACTGGTTTTCATTGAAATCGATGAGATGGCTGCCAAGATTGATTTTTTTGACGTGGAAAGCGTCAGTTGAGATTCAACGGATTTCTAATTCCGCTAATTTTTCAATGCTTCAAATTCGTGGAATTGAAGAAAGTGAGCGGTCGAGAAAGTGCACTTGTTTTCACTTTGTTTTGTAATAATAATAATCTAAATTTTTTTAAATTTGAATCAGTGAAATTTAATTGAAAATCAGTGACAATCAGTGAGTGAACGATTCGTCACTATTTTATCAGCGAAATTTCCGTTTTTTTCTTGCAGGGTAAAGAACAATGGCGTAACTACCAGTGTTCCATGTGTTCCGGGAACACGGGCCCCGCAAGCTAGGGGGCCCCCAAAGTCATGACCCCAGGGCCCCCACCAATGCAGAAACAATTGATAATTTTGCATGCACAAGCTTCTTCACCGACTTCGATGACCTTTTTTTTTTTAATATTTATAATAAATATTTATATTAAAGACGTCAATAAATTTGTTCATTAATATTAACTAAATAACAGAAAAAGACTTTTAATTAAAATGGATTATTATAACGCAATGTTATGTATATTTATTTAATGATTCATAATAATTTAAGATTACCTGATTTCTTGATAATTTTTTATTTTTAGCGCCGGTGGGGAATCGGATCTGAGATTCTCGCTACAATCCGCGCGCGAGTCACATAGCCGCTAGCGACTTGACACAATAATTTGTTACATTTTTCCAGAAAACTTCTTTGCACCGCTGCTAACAACTTTCTCGCTCGAAGTTTTTTGTTGCTGAAAATTTGCTTGTAAACGCTGGAAGTTAGAGAAGTCCAATGTGCACCAAGCGTAAAAAAATATTAACAATTTTGTTAAAATAAATTCCGTAATTCCTTTTATTGTACCAGTCAAAGGACATTTTGATCTACATTCTGTGAAACTTTTATTGAAATATTCCAAAAACTGACTGACTAAGCACGAGTATAAGTGAAACACGAATTAAAATCGATTTTTCGCAAACAGTTTTTTCGCTTTAATTAGAAAAAGAAGAAAGCTACAACTTTTTCCTTGGAGAAAAAAAGATACACAATTAAATTCTACATCTAGATATAGTGTTTAAAAATGAAAATTTGAAAATGTTTCAGGAAGCCTCTGAACTGGAATAGTTAAATTTTCAGTTGAAAAATTTGATTTTCAATTAAAATGCTGAATGTTCAACGAACAAAAAAATTAATTTTTAACAAAAGATTTATACTTTTAACCAAGAAGTTGAATTTTCAACTGGAAACGATGCATTTGCAACGAGCAATGTAATATAATTGAAATTTCAACCAAAAAAGACAAGTTTTCATGAATAATTGAGTTTTCAATTAAAAAATACTTCTCAGTCAACAGATAACACTAAACTTAAACAAACTGTTGAATTTTCAAGAAAAAATATTAATTTTCAGCCAAGAAGATTAATTTTCTACCAACAAGGAGGAATAATCAACAACACACAGGAAGTTATTATTAAGTACAATAAAAAAAACGAAAACTTTTATTTAATTTATGTACCTCTATGAACGATTGAAATAAGATTTCGTTGTACTATTTAGTAGAAAATAATATCAAATAAGCCATATTAATATGAAAAAGGCCGAGTATTGAGCTCCGGCAAATTTTGCCGTATTTAAAGTTTCTGGTCCAGCAAATTTTTGTGTCAATAAGGAACTTTCTGTTCCGATAATATTGTTTGCTACTTTGGAAAAATAGTAAAATATTTTATCCTAGAATAAGGAATATTAAGTAATAAATACACCGAGTCATATAATCAAGAACATTAAACACCAAAAGTACACTAAAGAATTGCTCATCGCATTTTTTTCCGTATTCTAATTTTGTAGTCCCAGGGGTCGTATTGGCGGGCCCTTATACGTAACTTTGAAAATTTAGGATTCAGGCTGATGCAAACTCCGGAACCGAGGAGTCCCCCCCCCCCATAAGTCACACTTATCTGATTTACCTGTTACACGAACCATAAGCAAACTTCACTTCAGCGATCAAAGCTAGTGGCTTCCAATTTTCAACACGGTGGTGACAACTTTTATGAGAACAAAAGACAGTTTCTGCCAATCGAGGGTAATATTTGTGTTTTATCAATACGAACAGGTAAAAATACGAAGTTACCTGCAACACCATTTACCCTAAGTTTTTTCTGTGTACTCATGCAAATACACTAGGAAAAAATTTGACACGATAGAAAATAGATAATTTGCAAGAAAAAAAAAAATTTAAGTTATAAATCAATAAATCAGAGCAATGAGATAAAGAACAATTAAAAATTACAGACTTAACCTATCTAGCTAGGAGAGTTTCATTTGACGTAAATAGCGGACTTACCATCCAATTGAAACCTGGATCTAATCCTTCTTAATATGGAATTTTTCCACTTCATTTTGCACTTTATAGCCGCCGATTGCCACTGAAGCACCACTGAAGTACCTTAAATGTGGTACAATTCATACACAGTACACTTCACACACATAAGCACTCCAAACGCGCACGACGGTCGCAGCACAACAACTAAACATTGTTTTGCTTAATGACAGAACAGACGCGATTACTAATGTCGATATACGACCCGCGCGGCTTCTTCTTGCTAACTGACAGTAGGGGTGTTCGATTCCGATTCGATTCTGGCAAAAATCGATTTTTTTTATCAGAAAAATCGATTTTTGAATCGATTCTTTGCTATTCGATTTTTTGGTGAATCGATTCTTTACCCTGTGAATCGGCGAACCGATTTTTTTACCTTTTGAAATTCATTTATCTCTTTGTATTCACCCATGACATTTTTTTAAACCGTGACACCAAGTCAAACCATATCTTCTTTACAGTTTACACAGTCTAAACTATAAAGGAGGTTTCACATCCCAGACTCAGGTTCAATTACTTAAGTGAAAGGTGAAGGCGGGAACGATGAAGCCTTTATTTGAACTTTCTGCTAGCGAACATATTTGTCACTAACAGAAAGACCAATGAAACAGCTCCTCTTTGTTCGCTGGTGGCACTGCCTGAATGCAGTGCAGTGGAATGCCATAAGAATACTTTCGTGCACTCTTGTATCGACTGACGATTTTAATGAATATAGGATTAGCAAATTGGTATGTATTCAATTTTCAACATTTATAGCACAAATATTTTATTCTTCAGTTTATTTAAACAAATAGTAAAAACATATTGAAACTTATTCCCTATTTGAAGTAAAATTATATTTATAATTTAATTTCTTATAACTTTAATCATTTTTCACGATTTTTTAGATCGATTCTTGAAAAATCGATTCTTTTGTTATCGATTTTTAAGTGAATCGATTTTCATGATTCGATTCAGAATCGATTCAAAAATCGATTTTTCTGGAAGAATCGAACATCCCTAACTGACAGGAGTATAGGCATCATAATCATAGGCATCATCTAATACTCGAACCAGGACCTCGATGGGCGTTGATTGCATGAGCACCAATCAAGGAGCAGGCTTTAAAGTTTAAGGGGTGAGATCCACAGCACA
>CAKNXH010060982.1:129703-170972 GCA_932178445.1 Andricus quercusramuli
CCCCACGTCCTCAAGGACGAAAAAGTCGAAGAAGAAGATGCTTGTGCAGCCTGTCCTCGTTCTGACTCCTCAACAAGAGGAAGCCGCGCGGGTCGTATATCGACATTGGTAATCGCGTCTGTTCTGTCATTAAGCAAAACAATGTTTAGTTGTTGTGCTGCGACCGTCGTGCGCGTTTGGAGTGTACTGTGTGTGAATTGTACCACATTTAAGGTACTTCAGTGGTGCTTCAGTGGCAATCGGCGGCTATAAAGTGCAAAATGAAGTGGAATAATTCCATATTAAAAAGGATTAGATCCAGGTTTCAATTGGATGGTAAGTCCGCTATTTACGTCAAATGACACTTTCCTAGCTAGATAGGTTAAGTCTGTAATTTTTAATTGTTCTATATCTCATTGCTCTGATTTATTGATTTATAACGTAAATTTTTGTGTTTTTTTCTTGCAAATCATCTATTTTCTATCGTGTCAAATTTTTTTCTAGTGTATTTGCATGAGTACACAAAAAAACTTAGAGTAAATGGTGTTGCAGGTAACTTCGTATTTTTACCTGTTCGTATTGATAAAACACAAATATTACCCTTGATTGGCAGAAACTGTCTTTTGTTCTCATAAAATTTGTCACCACCGTGTTGAAAATTGGAAGCCACTAGCTTTGATCGCTGAAGTGAAGTTTGCTTATGGTTCGTGTAACAGGTAAATCAGATAAGTGTGACTTATGGGGGGGGGGGACTCCTCGGTTCCGGAGTTTGCATCAGCCTGAATCCTAAATTTTCAAAGTTACGTATAAGGGCCCGCCAATACGACCCCTGGGACTACAAAATTAGAATACGGAAAAAAGTGCGATGAGCAATTCTTTAGTTTACTTTTTACTATTTTCTCAAAGTAGCAAAAAATATTATCGGAACAGAAAGTTCCTTATTGACACAAAAATTTGCCGGACCAGAAACTTTAAATACGGCAAAATTTGCCGGAGCTCAATACTTGGCCTTTTTCACATTAATATGGATCATTTTATATTACTTTCTATATTAAATCGAACTAAATAGTAGAACGAAATTTTATTTCAATCGTTCATAGAGGTACATAAATTGATTAAAAGTTTTCGTTTTTTTTATTGTACTTAATAATAACTTCCTGTGTGTTGTTGATTGTTCCTCCTTGTTGGTAGAAAATTAATCTTCTTGTATGAAAATTCATATTTTTCCTTGATAATTCAACAGTTTGTTTAAGTTTAGTGTTCTCTGTTGACTGAGAAGTATTTTTTAATTGAAAACTCAACTATTCATGAAAACTTGTATTTTTTGGTTGAAATTTCAATTATATTGCATTACTCGTTGCAAATGCATCTTTTTCAGTTGAAAATTCAACTTCTTGGTTAAAAGTATAAATCTTTTGTTAAAAAATAATTTTTTTGTTCGTTGAACATTCAGCATTTTAATTTAAAATTAATTTTTTCAACTGAAAATTTAACTATTCCAGTTCAGAAGCTTCCTGAAACATCTTCAAATTTTAATTTTTAAACACTATATCTATATGTAGAATTTAATTGTGTATCTTTTTTTCTCCAAGGAAAAAGTTGTAGCTTTCTTCTTTTTCTATTTAAAGCGAAAAAACTAACTGTTTGCGAAAAATCGATTTTAATTCGTGTTTCACTTCAACTCGTGCTTAGGCAGTCAGTTTTTGGAATATTTCAATAAAAGTTTTAGAGAATAAAGATCAAAATGTCCTTTGACTGGTACAATAAAAGGAATTACGGAATTTATTTTAACAAAATTGTTAATTTTTTTTACGCTTGGCGCACATTGGACTTCTCTAACTTCCAGTGTTTATCAAGCGAATTTTCAGCAACAAAAAACTTCAAGCGAGAAAGTTGTTAGCAACGGTGCAAAGAAGTTTTCTGGAAAAATTCAAGAAATTATCGTGTCAAGTCGCTAGCGGCTATGTGACTCGCGCACGGATTGTAGCGAGAATCTCAGATCCGATTCCCCACCGGCGCTAAAAATAAAAAATTATCAAGAAATCAGGTAATCTCAAATTATTATGAATCATTAAATAAATATACATAACATTGCGTTAAAATAATTTATTTTAATTAAAAGTCTTCTTCTGTTATTCAGTTAATATTAATTAGAAAATTTATTGACGTCTTCAATATAAATATTCATTATAAATATTAAAAAAAAAGCTCATCGAAGTCGATGAAGAAGCGTGTGCATGCAAAATTATCAATTGTTTCTGCATTGGTGGGGGCCCTGGGGTCATGACTTTGGGGGCCCCCTAGCTTGCGGGGCCCGTGTTCCCGGAACACATGGAACACTGGTAGTTACGCCACTGTTCTTTACCCTGCAAGAAAAAACGGAAATTTCGCTGATCAAATAGTGACGATTCGTTCACTCACTGATTGTCACTGATTTTCAATTAAATTTCACTGATTCAAATTTAAAAAAAAAATTAGATGATTATTATTACAAAACAAAGCGAAAACAAGTGCACTTTCTCGACCTCTCACTTTCTTCAATTCCACGAATTTGAAGCATTGAAAAATTAGCGGAATTAGGAATCCGTTGAATCTCAACTTGTTTAGTTTTACTTTTGCACAATTCGTCTTCAAAAAAGAACCAATATGAAATGAATAGAATATTTTACATTATTCAAATATATTTCTTTATTCATTCATAATACTCTTATATTACCTACGCGCGCGAGTCGTACAGCTGCTAGCGACTTTACACGTTAATAATTTCTTAAACATCAGTTCGATTGGGCTAAAATTTTCCAGAAAACTTCTTTGTACTGTTGTTAACAACTTTCTCGCTGGAAGTTTTTTGTTGCTGAAAATTCGCTCGATAAACGAAACGCTGGAAGTTAGAGAAGTCCAATGTGCGCCAAGCATTAGAAAAAAATTATCCACAATTTTTTTGAAATAAATTTTGGAATTCCTTTTGTTGTATCAGTCGGAGGACATTTCGAACTGCATTCCCTGAAAGTTTTATTGAAAAATTCCAAAAACTGACTGACTGAGCACGAGTTGAAGTGAAAAACGAATTAAAATCGATTTTTCCCAAACAGTTAGGTTTTTGGCTTTAATTAGGAAACTAAAAAAGCTACAACTTTTTGCTACGGGGGAAAAAGATGCACAATGAAATTCTACATCTACAACGAATCGTGACAAAGAAATTGTAATCCCCCCCCTCACCCTCTTACTGTACATAATTTATCGTTTCCAGAAATAAAACAATATGGGACTTGAAAGCGATGGACATTTATTTCTGTATTCAAGGTAATACATGCTTTTCAGGATGAAAGATTCAGTTTACTAGCATTTTAATCTTGTAATATTTTTAACATAGAATCTTTTATTAGGGGATTAAAACAATATTTCAGATCCAAATTTAAAATTTGCAAATTTATGTATTTATTTTTAAAAAAACTTTTCTGCTGTAAGAGATGACTTTTTAAGAAAATACTTGAATTTTCAAGAGAAAAATTAAATTTGCAGACAAAATAATTGAATTTTCAACCTGCAAAGGTGGATTTTCAAATGATGAAAATTCATTCAAAAAAGGAACTTTAAAACTAAAAAGGCGATTTTTCAAAAAATTATTTTTTTTCGGTCATAAAAGAAAACGAAGTTTACCTACACTGCGTATAATTTAATTCAGCATTGCGACGCCTGTGCACTGGCATGCACTGTGATATATTGAGCACAGTACTGTCAGTACTTAGGAATCGTACTTGCCAACAAGTTCTTCATCTTCTTCCCGTTGCGGGAACGACACAGTATGTATGATGGATTAAGGAGAATCATTTGGTTAATAAATCGTATCAATGTTTCCAAACAAACAAAAAAATGGATTTATTTTTTTGTGGATCTGACCAAATTTCCGGCTGCTATGCATGAAAATTCGATTAAAAAATGTTTGGTCCATCCTAATGTAACATGTATACGCCGGCAAAATAAATTCATTAATAAATACAATTCTCTTAATTAATTTATTGCAACAGCACATTGTTGAGATAGTAATACTTAGTGATCACATTATGTAAGTAGCATATGAATCTTAGGAGATGAAAAATTGTAAATAAAAGTTCTTGGAAGTATATTGAATAAAAATTATAAGAACAATTTGTTGCATTTTTAATCTTTTCCCATTATATACCAAAGAGCAGGTATTAAGAACATGAAGAATCGACATTCGTGATATTTCCGAAAACAACATTTTTCACCAAAAATAGATAAGAAAGTTACATAACTGGCATAAGCACAGCCGAAAGTTTAAGACAAAGTGTCGTTATTTAATTGTCGTATCTATATTTTAGGATTTTCGAAAGATGTGATTTTCAGACATATATCAAGAATGTCAAATTTGTTCACCTTTTTGACTCTCTGACACGAAGGAAAAGTTATATACTGTTTATGTGCAGTGGACAAAACACTGATATTTTTCATTTGTTTTGTACAGACAAATTTATAAAGCAAACGTAACATATCACTGTCTTGTCCACTATATAATTATAACAAAGTGGCAGCTCAGTCCCACCCCCAACCGATTGCACGGAGAAAAATTAGTCTGTTAAAGTTACATGACTTTCAGTTTTAAAATAGGGACAGCATAGTTTCTCTGTAATGCTTACCGACTTTTATGCAGAGTTTACTGAATTTTCACTAATTTTACAAATTTACGGATGCTTTCTGTAAAATGTACAGACTTTTTGATTAGATTTTACAATTTGAAGTTGTCAATTTGATAGAAAAGTTCCGTAAATATTACAGAAAATATCCGTGAATTCATCAAATAACTGAAAATTCTGTAAACTCTGCAGGAAATTCAGTAATCTTTACAGAAAATGTATGCTACCCCTATTCTAACTGAAAATCCTGTAAGTTTGACAGACTTTTTTTCTGCGGGTGTGGGCCACCCGCCACGTATTCAGCAGCGACACCCACGTGGGCCGTACCGGCGAAACTTGGGAGAAGTGGCAATCACAACTTTCACCCACGCTTTACTCAAGCTTGTCACCAACATTGGGAGACTTGGACAAAATTTTCACCCAACATTGACTCAAGCTTTGCACGCGCACCTATCGCCACGCATTCAGCAGCGCCATCTATTGATCAGCGGCATCGATACCTTAGACTCAGTAGGTAAGAAAGATTTTGATTACAGTGTGCTCCTATACCACCAGAAGGCTTTAGACCGCAGCGACATCTCTCGGATCGCTGGCGTACTAAACGCGTCCAAATATCGGCCAAACTTGTGAAAAGTGGCCATAACAATTCTCACCCAAGCTTGACACAAGCTTGGCACCAACATTGAGAGACTTGTACACAATATTCACCCAAGCTTGACCCAAGTTTCGGTGCTGTTAGGGCCCCGCCCTCCAAAAGCTTATCACTAAAAAGATTTCTGTTGCTCCACCCAATTAAAAAAATATTAATATTTATTAATATTTTTATAATATTTATGCATATTCACGGTAATGTATTGAAAAAAAATTAGAAACAAAAAAAAATTGACGAGATTACGAGGACGCGGACGCATTACGGCAGATTCTGTAGCCTTGAACCTATAGACCATTACCCCGCCGCTCCTTACTCTTTATTCCTATAATTCAAACCGATAGTTATATTGCGCGGATTTCTTGTAACCCTTTTTTCTCGTAAACCGCTTTCCATCTTAGTAAACTGTTTCAGCTTTTTTATCTCAAATGAGGCCCTCTTCGCTCACAAAAGATGACCACAATCCGTTTCCCTCGTTACAAACTTTTTCATATAATTAATTTATAGTTGGACCACTTGATAAACTTGGAATTTATAAATAAATTTGCAGAGGGCCCAATTTCGAAATTCCAGAAATCGCATTTGATGGTGTCGGAATTTATTGCTGGATAACTTGATAAATTCATAATTTATAATTTCAAAATTTTCAAATCATAACTTCAAAGTTATAATTTGAAACTGGGTAAATTTACAAATTTACATAAAAAAAAAAAAAAAAAATTGATTAGCATTTCGAACTCGAAAGTTCATTGCCTCACTACCCGATTCGGGTAGTGTTTCTAGGTGGATAAATACTACCGTGTGGGTCCACCACACCCACGACGGGTCAACAACACGCAGTATTCCCCGAACGGTCACCCATCCAAGTACTAACCGCGCCCAACACTGCTTAACTTCAGTGATCTAACGGGAACTGGTGTTTTCAGCGTGGTATCGCCGTTGACAAATTTACATACAATCATAAATTGATTTATCTATAAAATTGGTGCATTTGCAGTTGCTGTCTTCAAAAACTTTTTAAATATTTGCGCCACGATTTCGCGAGTGGCAATGTGTGGTGCGGACTTCAGAGCATTGAAGATTCGGAGCGCGAATTTGACAGCCGGTCCGTTGGCGAGTTTGCTTTGCATCTTACCAATACAGTCTTATGGTCCTCACATACACAGGACATCTCAATTTTGTTCTACATTTTTCTCCATTTCGCGACGCATTGCGCGAAATTTAGGTTCGCCATCATCAAGATTTGGGTCTTCGAATACACGGAAAAAATTAGTCGTTGAAATTTTGAATGACTGAGTCAATCACTCTAGGATAGGGTTAAACGTATGTCATAAATTGGAAGAATCGTCTTACGAACCTTGATTGATAAATGTTTAAAAAGTAGAAAGAGTTGTCGAAAGTACAAAATAATTTCAATGAAAATGTGAAGACCAGAGGAATAGAGTTCTTGAAACACTGATACACTAATGCTTCGAAGCCAGTCAATGAAACTTTCGATGAATCCTAACGAGTTTTTAGAAAACAGTATAGCCAAGTTAAAAAAATATATATTTCGCGGTTATATTCACTATATTGTTATTCACATAGACTCACGCTTAAGTTATATTTATTTTTACAGATACACACGAACCTATGAGAAATCGAAAGAAATTTTGAGGCGGGATTCGAACTACCTAACACCTATCGAACGCAACTTATCCCTAACCACTAGACCCCACGGCTAACTTAACACATTGAATATTTTGCACAAATGTCAGCGAAAAGTCAAATTTAAATCCGCGCTCATTTGTTCATTGCCGGTGACCGAGACTACATTCAGACTGATACATATACCACTTCACCTGAGCATCCAATGTGACTGTACATTGTGAATATATAGATATGTAGAAGACAGTCAACGAATTCTTCGACAACTTATAAATCAGTTATTCGTTTCTAAACTAGAGTTATTGTATTCCAAATCGTTTGGAATCTAGAGGACTTTTTATGAACAATTGAATGTTTGCCTTGAACTTTGTCAAAATCTGCTGAATAAAAATTCGAAAACTGATGTTCGTAGATTGTCTTCCAATAATTCGATGACTTTTTTCACTTTTTCGATGAAGTCTGCGGTTCTTTAATCAAAATTATACGAGATTCTAAACAAAAAGTGGCCTATCCTAGAATGGTTGACTAGTCAAGTGAAGTTTCGACAACTAATTTTTTCCGTGTATCAGCTAGCCTCTGGAAATATTTCTGTGATGTCAGAATTGTGAGAAAAAATCAATTTGCGAACGGTTCGCGCCGTTCAAATGCTATCTTCTGCTATCCGCAGATTTCTCCCTTTCGAAAATTTAATCGTTTCCGCGAAAATAGTTATTCCCTCAGCAAAAGGCTTCATTCCTATAAATTTCGTTGAGCCGAGGAACTCGCAAAACCCCGGATATTTGACAAGTTTTCTTTCTTTCGCTCTCAAATACTTGGGAAAAATTATATATGCTTCGCGCTCGATTATGTATTCACCTCACGCTACGCGCTCGGACGTATTTACATCACGCTTTACGCTCGGCTTCTCTAGATTTTTAAACTTCGTGTTCGACTTTGATGGAAAGAAAAAGTTGATTTGCAAATATTATAAAATTATCAAAACCTCTACATGTGAAGTGATTGTTAAATTTGTTTTTATTTTAGAATGAAATGGAACTTTATTTACTCAAGGTTCTATCGACCTTAAGGAACACATTCTCATTCAGACACTCGCGCTTCGCGCTCGATATGTGATTTGGAAATCATTTGAACCTTGCGTTCCACGCTCGGTTCTGTGCACCGTATGATAGAAATGAAAAAGTCACGAATAAAACAAAAACTACACATCCTATCAGAACGTGATTTATAACAAATTTGTACTTCTTCTCTGTTTGAACAAATTTTGTCTCTGTCATTTTTCTCGTAGCTTGTGATATTCGTCTAAAAATTTAATTTCACTATTTCTAATGCTGTCTTTTACGAATAAAACAAAAACTACGCATCACATCAAAAAGTAAATAATAACAAATTTGCAGATATTTTTTGGGTGCATAATTTTGTTCCATTCATCTTCGGTCGCATCTTGCATAGTTTGACAGTAAAATTAAATTATTGATATTTCAATATTTCTTTGTGTGATCAAAATTTGGATTTTTGATTTTTCAAAAAATTCAGGAAGTTGTTACGAAAATATTGTAGGGTGTTCGAAAAGAAACATTTCTCTCCTCTTGACTTTTTTTCATATCGTGCGTTTTTCGGCATAAAATATTCATTTACGATTGTTTTTTGTAATTTTGAAAATGCTATAACTCCGGTAATTTTTTTTATCTGAAAAAATCATTTGGATAAACTGTTCGAATTTTGGATTACTATGAATAGCCATACATAGAATTTTTGAATTAAAAAAAAAATATGATCTCAAAAATTTTCAAAATGCTCTAACTTTTTGAATTTTGATCAAAATTAGCTGGTTAACGAACTTGTTTTTTCTTTTTATGCCCTAAAAAAGTGTGCGAAAGCACAACCCAATCTGATTATTTTTTCGTAAGTTATCGTGCCTACAGACAGACAGACAGACTACAGACAGACACCTTGGTGAAAACCTTTTTTTATAGCTCAAGGGGTCTCGAAACGTGGAGATTTGATGAAAACCGACCAAGTCAAATTTTGCATAAAACCAATACCTTCTCATTAAAATGAGAATGTAAAAAATTCCAAGTCGGAGTTAACCAACGCCCTTAAGCAAAATAATTAGTGAGTACATAAGTCTCATTTACTACCTGACTTTACATTATGAAGAAGAAATGGTTTTAAATGTCGTCAAATATGACGGTAAAACAGTAGAAAGATTTTTTAAGGTTAGAAAAGTTTGACATGTATCATAACAAACACTCCACTTCTGAATATAATAATGTCTAAGGACAATGTCTAGGTAAACCAAAAATACATAATTGGAATAAAGAATGAAAGAAGCACTGATATGATGTTAAAAAATAAACAGAATTTTGAAAGTAATATTCTCAAAAAGGTAATTACGTTTATGCCAGCTAAATATTATTATAATTTATTGCTAATACTTTTATGTTTCTAAAAATGATAGATATAATATTTAAACTATAATTTTTTGTACTTTGAAGTTTAACTTTTATTGCTAAACTGAACCGAAATTAAGAATTTAAAAATGTATAAAGTTTCTTGGAGATCTGAAGCTTGAGATAGGTTTTTTGTACATACATAGTCTTTTTAAAAAATTACAAAAAACGCTCCGGAAAATCGAATTTTTACTCGAAAAAAAAAAATTTAATTTCCAGATAAATAAGTGCTGAACAAATTTTTCTTTGATAAATATTTTTTTAAATTAAAATAATCAAATATTTAAACCAAATAAAAAACTTTTTGAATGATTAAAGTTTTAAAAATTTATTATATAAATTCGAAATAACAAATATTTAAGGAAATATATTTCTGGATAAAAAATTTAGGTTGAAAATGTACTTAGTATCTTTTTCAAATTACAAAAAATGTTCTGAAAAATCAAATCCTCAATCAAAAAGTAAATACAAAGAAACTTCGAGATAAATTAGTGTTGATTTGAATCCTGCAAAGATTGTTTGGAAAATGTTATTATGTTCAAGGAAAATTTAGGACGAATTTTTTTTTCCGTTTGAGGCGCATGTGTTTTAACATTAATTTTTTTACACAGGTTTCATAGAATTATTTTTATTTCACATTCAAACAATAATTTAATAAAACTTTAAATATTAAACAAAGATTTCTTTGATAAAAATATTTTGTTATCGTATTTTTAATAAATAAATAATATTTATTAGGAAGCTTGTCAAGCAAGGGGATGTTAAGAAGGTTGAAGAGTACAGAGGGATCACCCTCATACCAGTGGGTTATGAAATATACGCGGAAATTCTAAGAAAAAGGTTGGTGAGTCAGATAGAAGAGAAACAAAGTATCCCACACAATCAGACGGGATTTAGAAAAGGGATGGGAACAATAGATAACATTTACGTACTGAACTACTTGGTTAACAGAAACTTAAGGAGAAAAAAAGGCAGGTTCTATGGCAGGCAATGAAAGGGAGGGGAATAGAGGAAGGGTTAGTGAAGAGGATAAAGGACATTTTTACTGAAACCAGGATTAGGGTGAAGATAGGGGGAAAAAAGGGGAGGTTTTCTGGACAGAAAGAGGTCTTAGGCAAGGGTGCCCGTTGAGTCCACTGCTCTTTGATATGCTGCTGGCAGACTTAGAGGAGAAGCTAAAGGAGAAAGGGAAAGGGGGGACGATTCTGGGTAATAGCAAACTATACTCTCTAGCATACGTGGACGACGTAGTTCTATTAGCAGACGATGAGAAGGGGATGAACCTAATGATAAAGATTTTCGAAGAGTATGTAGGAGCAAAAGAACTGACGGTGAACGCAGGGAAGACCAAGGTGATGTGCTTCAGAAAGAGAAAGACCAAAATAGGTTACGGTTGGAAGATGAACGGACAAACAGTGGAAAGTGTGAAGGAGTTCTGTTACTTAGGTTTCTGGTTTGAGGCAGGAGGGGGATACGAGGTGCAGGTGAGGCAGAGAATCGAATGTGCGAGCAATGTAATGGGCCAAGTATGGGGTATAGGAAAGAGAAGGTTCAAGGACGATTGGAGAATGAGGGTCAGTTTGTTTGATGCGTTGGTATGGGCGGTATTGTGTTATGGGGTAGAAGTCTGGGGATGGAAGGCTCATAGGAAAGTGGCCAGGATACATGTTGAGGGAACAACTAGGAAGGGAGAAAATGGGAACGAGACAAATTAAGAGAGCCTGGAGGTTTGAAGAGAAGCTGAAAAGGGGAGAAGGGAGCAGAATAGCACAAATATGCTTGGACGAAGTTCGGAATAAGGAGACGAGAGGAAATTTGGGAAACTCGAAATGGGAGGAAGAAAGGACAAAAATGAGGAGGGTTTGTGAGATACAATAAGGGGTTCTGGATTGGCAGAACCTAGAATTAGAGCTATTAGTAAGACAAGGAGAAAAGAGATGGAGAAAGATTATAGATTCTAGGTACAATATATGGTATATGATGGTCAAAGAGTTGATGGAACCAGAATATTTGCAAAAGATTAAAAAGGAAGACAAATGGAATAGGGTGGTATGGTTCAGAATGGGAGAAGGAGTGAGAGCTTGTAGATATTGGATGGATGGAGAGGTCAATCTGTGCAGAGTATGTGGATACGAAGTGGAGTCATGGGCACATGTGTGA
Source organism: Andricus quercusramuli (assembly GCA_932178445.1). Taxonomy (NCBI): domain Eukaryota; kingdom Metazoa; phylum Arthropoda; class Insecta; order Hymenoptera; family Cynipidae; genus Andricus; species Andricus quercusramuli. The sequence continues at coordinate 141,244 of CAKNXH010060982.1, forward strand.
GAGAGGTGTACAGGGGAGGAAGATGGACAGTTGAGTGTGGATGAGTGTGTGAGATGGATCTTGGATGGTAATGGACAGGGAGTGATGTGGATGAAAAAACTGGAAGAATTAAGAGAAACCAAGGGATCATTGCAGAGCCAAACGGATAATCCTGTTTAAAGGAAAGTAGCCAGTAAAAATTTTAAATTTTAAATCGGTGAAAAGGCATTTGATGGTAAGAGAAAACGGAAGCCCTGGAAGATCGCTAATTTTATAAGTTTAAGAAGAATAGTATTAATGTTATTGTTATTATGTAAGGCGAAGCATTAGAATATAAGCAGCGGATAAGATGGACTAAGGATGAAGTGTAAATATATGTACAGGGAGCCGAGGCCCTCAAACCCATAAAAGGGAGATATTAAATATACATACGGGGCATAATTTCTGAAGTGTACCCACCTCAAAAATGAAAGTTGTCCGATCGGGCTAAAAAATTGGCCTAATTGTAGTCCTATTAGATAGTACTTCTCACACCATAAATTAATTTATTGTGATGATTATTTATCAAAGTGGAGGGGGTACAATTTATGGGGTTTTCAAGCAAAGCCTTACTTTCAAACGTTTGTAACTTTTGTCCTGTTGAATGAAACAAAATTTCACCTCCAATATTTTCGATAGATTTTTCCACAAACTTTCTGGTCGTGATAACGATTTAAAAAAAAAGTCAAAATTTGACCCGAATTTTTGAAAATCAAAAATAAATTTGACTTTTTTTCAAATTTCGGCACTTTTTTTTCTTCAAAATAGTTTTGAAAGAAAGCTGAGATTTTTTCCTATGAGACCTCCCATTTTCAGAGTGGCAAATGTATTTGTCTTTGAGTAATAGAACGATACGTAAACAAGATGCCGTGATAGGGTGAGTGGCGCGCGATTTCCCCTAGTGCGCTCACGCCGAGGATCTTTGTGCAACGCTTTAGTGCCAGTTTTTCAACTTAAGTAATATTATATGCTACTAAAATAACTGCTCTCTGCATTGCCAGGATGAATTAACAAGGCCTGCATTACGATCAGTGTAAAATTGATTGGGAATATACTTTATAAATTATAAGTGAGAATGCAGGTACAATAAGTGTTCTAGAAGGAATTAGTGACACACATAATGTGTGCGTTTGCGTGCATCATGAGAATGTCAAGTTGATGTTGAATGAAATAAATATTCCACATTTAACAGAGGATACTGACATGGTGCTCACAAATTATCACGACTGCCTATGGATGCTATTGTATGTCCTGACTCTTCAAGTTCCTGTCATTTAGGAGAGTGTGAAAACTGTCCAGGTACTGCAAACTTGAAAGATAACATCACAAAAGCTTTTGATGAACATTGTATTAATGAAGTGAGGTTTGAAATTTGGCTACAGACCGACAGATGTACTCTAAAGACTCTGGCAATGGATACTGATGAATTCGTAGATGATTTCTGTGAAAGGCTGTTGAAATTAAAAACTCATCACTTCATTTCAAAGGAGCAATCATCTTTTTTCAAAAACCTGAAGGAAAATTTATTGCCTGGGGAGTTCTTGATTTGCTTCGATTTCGCTGAGAATTACGCCTTCATAATTCAGAATGCAGCGCAATCATTCCACTGGAATAACGACCAAGCTACAATATTCACTGTCGTGATTTATTATAAAAAAGATGGAGAGCTCAAGGACGTAAGTATCGCAATCATATCTGATAACTTAGCTCATGACATGGTAGCTGTTCACGAGTATCAAAAGATAATAGTAGATTATGTGAAAACTCATTTCAGGCCAAAGAAAATCTACTATTCCAATGATGGTGCAGGGCAACATTTTAAAAATAAGAGTAGCTTTGTTAATCTCCAAGCCCATGAAGAAGATTTTGGTATCCAAGCTGAATGGCACTTCCATGGTACATCTCATGGTAAGGGTGCATGTGATGGTATTGGAGCGAATATAAAGAGACAAGCAGCACGATCAAGCTTACAATGCTCCCCATGCTTTGTTTCAGTGGGCAAAGAGTAACTGTAAGGAAACCGAAATTTTTTTCAACAGCAAAGAAAATCATGCCTTAGCCACCGAGTTACTAAAAGCCAGATTTGACGAAGCTGTCACGATACCAGGTACATTACAGTACCACGCTTTCATTCCCACTCAAGATGGAAAACTTCAACTCAAGAAGTTTTCTTCCTCTGAGAAATACGACATCCTCTCGAATGGCAAAAAACAGAAACCGCAAAAGAGGCCAGCAAAGAAAACAACTGTTGAAACTATCGCCAAGAAATCGAACAGTAAGACACATAATATTACCATATAATATTACTTAACTTTAAAAAGTGGCTCCTAAGCGTTGCACAAAGATTCTCGGCTTGAGCGCACTAGGGGAAATAGCGCGCTACTCACCCTATCACGGCATCTTGCTTACGTATCGTTCTATTACTCAAAGACGAATTAATTTACCACTCTGAAAATTGGAGGTCTCATAGGAAAAAATCTCAGCTTTCTTTTAAAACTATTTTGAAGAAAAAAAAAGGTGCCGAAATTTGAAAAAAATTCGAATTTATTTTTGATTTTCAAAAATTCGGGTCAAATTTTGACTTTTTTTGAAAATAATTATCACCACCAGAAAGCTTGTGAAAAAATCTATCGAAAATATTGAAGGTGAAATTTCGTTTCAGGCAACAAGACAAAAGTTACAAACGTTTGAAAGTAAGGCTTTGCTTGAAAACCCCGTAAATTGTACCCCCTCCACTTTGATAAATAATCATCAAAATAAATTAATTTTTGGTGTGAGGAGTACTATAGCACTATACATAATATACTATATAAAGTTTTTCAAATGCCGCAAGTGGGACTCTATCTTTGAAGGACAGAAATTTGCTGACAGGGCATCTACACATGCGACTCAACTCGCCCACGTGCCTCCAAGTGAAGTCTCAAAATTACAAAAAATTTACAATTACCAGCAAACACCTTTGGGAAAAATAAATTAAGCTCCACAAATCTAGCTCAATACAAAATTCATGATTTTAAGTATATCTAGTTTTAAACTCTGAGGGTAGCTTAAGTAGTTTAAGTAATAAAATGAGAAAGAATGAAATTCAATGCCTTGATGATGTAGCACAGAGTCAAGCGTTCGCCATCTCTCCCGTTCTCCATGCTATCCCTTCCGTTGAAACTACCCCGCGCCAAACCACCCTTATAATAGGCAGATTTCGCAAAGGCACAACTTTGGCAGAAATAGTCCGATTTTAATGAAACTAAAACTGGAAACAACATGCAAAATTTCAGATATGACAAAAGGGTTGAGTTTAATATATTCCTAATCGGGATGAAACACTTGACCCGTAATTTATTTTAGAAATGGAATTCATTGAACATAAATTCCATTCAAAATGAAGAAATAAATTGCGAATGTTCCAAACTTAAAACAGCTCAGCAAAATTCTAGACTATTGGCAACATCCTGTCCAATTCTGAAAAAGTGAACAAAGAAATTTTAGACACAATCCTTGTTGCAACAATTGCAAGAGTGAAGGTAACTGACCCAACTCAGGCCACTTGAATCTTGCTGTCATTGCAAGTAAATCGGCATGGTAACTGTCGCCACCGAAATCATGCCATCTCTCTAACCAATCAAACTTGTCCACCTCAAATTCCTTCCCACCATTTTCACCCTGCGATGCACCATCGAGGCGCATCGACCATAAATCAATATGGCAGTTTAACGGGGATCTTGGATCGATCAAGATCACTCCGGGAATTTTTACCTTTCCTCACGGGGAGAATTCTACTCGCCCGTCCGCGGTTCGGAACTTTTGTCACTAACGCGCAATCCTTCAAGTTGAAGTCCCGGATTCAAAGAAGAATTAAGAGATTAGAGTTTTAAACGCAACCTAAAATTTAATAGCTTGTCCCGGGGAAGTGTAAAGAGATCTTGTCGTGGGAGCGTGAAAAGAACAATAGGGCGGACGTAAATAAATCTCCCTCCGACGGGTTAAATCGAATCGGAAAAACGGAGACGGAAATTTAAACGTACTTCCTCTTCCTCTTTGTTCCATTCGTGCAAGGTCAGTTTAACGCTTGTATGTGTATGTATGTATAAATATATATGTATACATATAGTTAAAAGTTTGTCATAAGGACAACCGCAGGATTTCGCCGGGAGCGGGTGCTAATCTGAAAAATTGCACCCGCTCCCAGCGAAATATCGGTAAAATTTCAGCTGTAACCACGTCTCACGACCGTGAGATGGGTGGTTACAGTCTGCGCGAATTCAATACGATGATCCGGCGAAAGTCTCGTGCACCCTGAGGACACGGAGCGACCCAAGGACGACCGCCTTCTGCATTCTCCCTGCAAGTGCCTCAGCATTTTGTTGACACGCAGGGATGCTTTTCAGGCTATTAACAAGTGGAACCTTGGCACCTCCAAGAGCGCCAATGATCAGGACGATTAGCTTAACAGAATATTCCGGGTATAACCGTCGCAACTCCCTCATAAGGTCTTTATACCTTTCTTTCTTTTCTTTCTCCTTCGCTGTGACGTTTTTATCCGCTGGTGCCGAAAATTCGATAACGAACATGGCTCGTTTCTCGAAGTCAAGAAGAACCATGTCAGGCCTCGAGTGCGCAACAGAAACAATTGTCGAGAATATGAAGTTCCAATATATGCGGCACTTCTCATTTTCGACAATTGACTCTATTTCTCTAGGGGCGTTCAGCGGAGAGGTATTTGGGCTAATGCCGTAAGAGTGACAGAGATGGTAATAAAGCACTCTCAGTGCCGCATTGTGCCTTTGGATGTAGGTTGTTCTCGCATGAGCTGGACAACTGGATAGTATGTGTCCTAGATGCTCGGGGTGTTCATGACACGCTCTGCAGCTATCATCGGGAATATCTTGGCTCAAAATGTGGCGACGGTATGCTAGAGTGGAAATGACACCATCTTGACATGCCAAAATGAAGCCCTCTGTGCCCGACTTCAATCCGGGTGATCTAAGGAAAGCAAACATCAGCTCATACGACATCGACTGATCTTCCACATTTCTGTGGAAGATGCCGTGCATCTTCTTGTCGAGGAGCTCTTCGCGGAAGTTTTTCTCCTGTGCTTTCTTAATCCGGGCCTTCAGGAGTGAGTATCTAAGATGGATAAGATTTGATGCATTTCGCTCACCCCTGTTATTGAAGTCAAGGCCGAGTGTTTCAGCAGCCTCTTCTGCTGCTTTCTAAAGAAACGCCCCTTTGCCTACTTCTTCGTGTTTTCTGACCATTTTAAGAAGAGGATCTTGTCCATTTGCGACAATATGTGCTGTACCCAGAATAATCCTGTTGTGAAGACATTCAAGATTCAGTATTCCACGACCACCTTGATGGCGTGAGATGTAAAGTCGTGGAACAGAAGACTTAAGGTGCATGCTTTTGTTCATGTGCATAACCTTTCGGGACCCGATGTCGAGGGATCTGAGCTCGTCCTTCGTCCATGGAACTACTCCAAATGAATAGAGTACTACTGGGACGGCAAGCATGTTCGTTGCAGATACTTTGTTCCTCGCTGACAGTTCGGAAGACCATATCTGTCGGAGGAGACGTTTGTATCTGCATCGGAGAGTATCCTTTATAGATGTTACGTCCTGAATGCGGCTTTGTCGCACGCCCAGGTATATATAGGTCTCTCCAGCGCAAAGGTGTCGTATAGCGCTTCTGTCAACGAGTTCAGGATCTTCGAGGATGCCGTTAAGTTTTCCTTTCTTCAAATTAACCTTGGCGCATTTCTCTAACCCGAACTCCATTCCAATCTCTTGAGTGTACTCTGTGACAATTTTTAGAGCTAGATGTAGTTTCTCTTGATTTCTAGCATAGAGCTTAAGATCATCCATGTGAAATACATGAGTTACCTTATGCTTTCGATTTCCAGGTTTGCCACAGAGGTACCCTTCGGAATGGCGATGTGCGAGATATAGTGGCAATTATGTGAGGCAAAAGAGGAGAGGGCTCATGGTGTCGCCCTGAAATACACCTCTCTGAAAGGTGATACTGTTAGTGACCACACGATATTTTCCAGATAAGATGGTAAATCTGGTTTTCCAAAGCGGCATTAATCTCTCTATGCATCTCACGATGTGTGGATGAACCTTCAAGCTTTCCAACAGACAGATGATAAGTCTATGGGAGGTTGAATCAAAAGCTTTTCGGTAATCTATCCAGGCCATCCATAGAGATCGTTGATAGGATGCTGCATCTTCACAGACACATCTATCGATGAGCAGGTTCTCCCGACATCCTGCTACGTCTTTCTTCGAGCCACGTTGTTCATACATCTCTCGCCACACAGGTTCAATTGTCCGAAGAATCCTATCATTTAGGATGGCCGGGAAGATCTTATACAGTGTGTTCAGACAAGTTCTTGGCCTGTAATTCTTAGGGTCAGCTAAGTTGCCCGTCTTAGGCAGGAGCACTGTGCGCCCTTCCACCAACCACTCCGGAATAGGCTCTTCCGACTTTAGATATGAGGTGAAAATTCGGGCCAGATGCTGGTGGGTTGAAGGAAACTTCTTCCACCAGAAGGTCTTGATACCATCTGGTCCCGGAGCGGGAAAGTTCTTCATGCCTTTTAATACGTTTTTCACCTCCTCGGTAGTGATAGGTGGGCATTCTTCCTCAGGTGTTATGAGGGCATGGCACAGCTCCTTGAAGCTATTTATGTTCTTTGAGTCTTCTTGAAGTGGATGCTGGACCTCGTAGACTTCTCTCCAAAATTCTTCGACCTCCTCTGGTTTGGGCGGATGGTCGACAGTAATTGGAGGGTCTTGGAAGAATTTAGATGGATCAGATGAAAATTGTTGATTTTCTCTGACCCACCTCTCTCTCCGCTCTAGACTTCTCCTAGCGTTAGATAGTATTCGTATTCTGTCAACAATATGCTGTCTGATGGTCATTAGCTTTGATTCGTTGATTGTGTAATGACGGATCCGCAGGACGCGTACTGTCTAGCCCAGCCTATCTTTGTGCTGAGTTGATTCATTCTTCTTTTGGTCTTATGATCAACCGTTGGTTTTGTTTTACGGCTTGCATCTGCCAAAGTTCTCGCTGCATTGTACACACCACAACTGATGGTCCAGAGGTCGGATTCTTCGGAAAAATCTCCACGAAGTTCATCATCCAATTCAGTCAGATCTTTGGGCTTGGGAGAAACCTGAATGTTGATGTTTCTCCGGGTCCTGAAGCATCGTTCTTCCTCTATTGGATGCCTGTTCGCGGTTGGTCTCAGTGTCGCGTCTCTTTCTCTGTTGCCGGCTTGTTCTGGATGCGGTTGAGTAGGCACTCCGCTTATATAACCCCTTTTCCTAAGGTTCTCGGCACGGTTTCGCAGACGTTGTTGCGAAAAGTCTGAGAGCTCTGGGTGTTTCTCGCACCACAGAGCATGCAGTCGTGCCATGTAACCTTCTCGTTCAGGGACCATACTGGCATCGTAGCACTCCAGCAGGCCGTCATTGAGTTGATCCGTCCACCTAAAAGTAACAAGATTCCGCCGGTCAATCGCATTGACTCCGTCTTGATTGGCTCCCCCAACTGTAGGGTAGTCGGCATTGTTGTCCGACCCATTGTCGGGAGCCCTGCGCGTTCGATTGTTTTGAACCGCACTTACTACAACTATGTTTGGTGTTGTCATTGTTGTTCCCACGAGCAGCTAGGGAAAGGGTTCGTCCATCCTTGTAGAGCCCCGCATGCAAGGATAAGGCTGTATACTCTGATAGTCGCCGATTTCCCAGAATCACCGTTAGAGACACCTCACCCAGGTGACATTCAGCTTTCGGCACGGTTCTCACGCCTTCGCTTGGGGGTTATTCCTTCGGGACCATCCCTGGACAATTGTCCGCGACTGCTTATTAATTATTGTAACCATATTCAGCAGAAACCCTTGGTACAGGGACCTACTATCCGCAACCCGAGGACGCATTCGGAGGCTTTGTCATAAGCCCTTCGGTTCTATTCCAAAGGAATCAAAACCGAAACCGAATATATATATATATATATATATATATATATATGATATTATTATAAACGGGGCCAGAGGAAAATTGTTAACGACGGTTATTTAGGCGGAGAAGAATTAATTTTCAAAATCGAATCTCAAAACGATTGGGAAAACTATAGTTCCGTGCACCTGAATTACCTGACTGGGATATAACAACGAATAAAAGGTTAGAATTTAAATGCACTCTCCCCCTTTTGGTTAGAAGCGGTTCGTCGTTATAGCTCAGCCTAGTAATAACGGAAAAATAAGGTGTCGTGAGTGTTTATGTAACACACAAAGTGTCGTGAAATTGAGAGACTCGAGTCTCCAAGCAACGGTGATGTACAAATATCAAATTTAGCCCTATTAAGAAGAGCAGAAAATTAATAGAAAATTGTCTCTGCGAACCTCTGCTCTTCCTAATTGGTAGAAGTAGGACTAGGATTACAACTAAAAGGTAAGGTTGAAATGTATCGATTCAATTTTAATTTTGATGTCTTTTACCTGTAAAATTGCGAGTGTTGAGCAAGTACCGTTATTGAGCCCAAAAGTATACAGGATTGATTAGAAGAGTTTTCTTGTTGTTGAATGAACATTTGACGTAAATTAAAAGTCTCAGAGTTGCAATGTTAAAAACGATCTGTGATTCCTACCATTGATTTTAACCCTCTTCCCAATAAGGTACCACATTTTTCAGTACGAAAAAAGTGAAAAACGATCCTATAAATAAAAAGAATTACTTAAACAGTACTCTGCAGTTTGGTAGCCTCCCATCCAACTATTCAACGTGAAATTTAGGATTTCTTACCCGTTACATTCAAGACATAATTCTTATTATTAAATTGAAAAATTCTAAAGACTAAACAGGATACTTGGTTCGTAACACATACAATTAAGGAATATTCTAGTTAAGACATTTTATAATTGGGCAATTTTATATCGGGAATTTTATTGTTTGGTGATATCATAACAGGGATCACAGCGCAAAGGGAGCTCAAGAAAGGGGGAATAGGGTAATTTTCTCACGAAAAAGGGAAAAAGTAGGGGAAAGATTAAACATTTATTTTTGTATGTCGAAAAGAGCAACCAATCTTTTTATAATAAATGTTGTATTTTCAAATAATTTTCAATAATTTTTCAATGATTTCTGCCGTTCAAGAATTTATTCTTAAAAATTGGATATACCTAGTCTTAAATCGTTGGAAGTCCATTCACCATAATTAATACTTTCAATTAAAATTTAAGACTACACTGTTCAGTAGGGCGAAGTAAGATGCTGAAATTAATCGAATCGTTTGAGCTAAGGGATAACAATTTGTGGTCCGACATCTAAAACAAGTGAAGAAAAAATTTTTAAATCAGTTAATATCTTCTATCCTCTTTTTTAAATTTACAATTAAAAATTTTTTTAATCAAAACTTGTTTGAAAATGTACAAAAACATGTTTTTTGGATTAATTCGAACCTGAAATTTCCTCAGCTTGAACTAAAGAAACGTGTTATTATTTTTTTTTACGGGAAAAATTTCTTTTGGTGGTACTTATGAAGTTCAAAAATAGCAGAAAAAAAATTGTAAACCCCAAAAATCCTACCTTACGACAAAAGATTTTTTTTCGAAAAAATAAAATGATAAAAGGTTTCTTTGGTTCAAGCTGAATGAATTTCAGGTTCGAAATATTCAACTTTTTCAAATGTGTACATATAACTTAATCCAAAAGAACATGTTTTTGCACATTTTCAAAAAAATTGTTACTGCGCAAAAAATATTTTCTTAAATTTTTTATTTTTCTATTGATGTTTACTAGTAATAGCCGTAAATATAAAAAATTCATCATAATTTTTGTACCAATAGGAAATATTTTGAATTTGAAATCATTAAATTTTACTTATTAAAATTTGTTTTTACTTTAGTCGAATGCTTTAGGACCAAAGGGGAAAATAGAAAGACAGTCCAGGGAGAAACGGAGGAAGCGAAGGAAATAACAAGAGAAGAAGTGAATGAGGCGATAGATAGACTGAAAAGAAACAAGGCCACAGGAGAGGATGGTATGGAGAACGAAACGATAAAGTATGGAGGAGAAGGGATTAGGGAAGTGATGTGGAGGATATGCAACAAGGTCTGGAAAGGAGAAGGGTGGCCGGAGGAGTGGATGACAGGGCTGGTAGTACCGCTTGTTAAGAAAGGGGAGTGTAAGAAGGTAGAAGAGTAAAGAGGGATCACTCTCATGCAAGGGGGCTATAAAATATACACAGAAATTCTAAGAAAAAGGTTAGAGAACCAGATAGAAAAGAAGCAAAGTATCCCACACAACCAGACGGGATTTAGAAAAGAGATGGGGACAATAGACAACATTTACGTACTCAACTACTTGGTTAACAGAAACTTAGGGAGGAAAAGAGGGAAATTAGTCGCTTTGTTTGTAGATTTCAAAGCAGCTTTTGACTCAGTGAACAGAAAAGTGCTATGGCAGGCAATGAAAAAGAGGGGAATAGAAGAAGGGCTGGTGGAGAGGATAAAGGAAATTTTCACTGAAACCAGGATTAGGGTGAAGATACGCGGGGAAAAAGGGGAGGTTTTCTGGACAGAAAGAGGTCTAAGGCAAGGGTGCCCGTTGAGTCCACTACTTTTTAATTTGCTGCTGGCAGACCTAGAGGAGAAGCTAAAGGAGAAAGGGGAAAGGGGGGACGATCCTGGGTAATAGCAAACTATACTCCCTAGCATACGCGGACGACGTAGTTCTAATAGCAGACGATGAGAAGGGGATGAACCTAATGATAAGAATTTTCGAAGAGTACGTGGGAACATAAGAACTGACGGTGAACGTAGAGAAGACCAAGGTGATGTGCTTCAGAAATAAAAAGACCAAAATAGGTTACGTTTGGAAGATGAACGGACAAACAGTGGAAATTGTGGAGGAGTTCTGTTACCTAGGTTTTTGGTTTGAGTCAGGAGGGGGAAACGATTTGCAGGTAAGGAAAAGAATCGAAAGTGCGAGTAAAGTAATGGGCCAAGTATGGGGTATAGGAAAGAGAAGGTTCAAGGACGATTGGAGAATGAGGGTTTGGTTGTTTGATGCGTTGGTTTGGGCGGTGTTGTGTTACGGAGTGGAGGTTTGGGGATGGAAGGAACATAGGAAAGTGGAAAGCATACATGAGAGATTTCTGAGATGGGTAATGGGGGTTAGTTGGAGTTGTCCAGGATACATGATAAGGGAAGAACTAGGAAGGGAAAAAATGGTAACTAGACAAATTAAGAGAGCCTGGAGGTTTGAAGAGAAGCTGAAAAGGGGAGAGGGGAGCAGAATAGCCCAAGTATGCTTGGACGAAGTTCGGAACAAGGAGACGAGAGGCAATTTGGGAAATTCAAAATGGGAGGAAGAAAGGAAAAAAATGAGGAGTGTTTGTGATATACAGGAAGGGGTTCTGGATTGGCAGAACATTGAATTAGAGCTATTAGTAAGACAAGGAGAAGAGAGATGGAGAAAGATTATGGATTCGAAGTACAATAGATGGTATATGATGGTCAAAGGGGTGACGGAACCAGAATATTTGCAAAAGATGAAAAAGGAAGACAAATGGAATGGGGTGATACGGTTTAGAATGGGAGAAGGAGTGAGAGCTTGTAGATATTGGATGGATGAAGAGGACAATCTGTGCAGAGTATGTGGGTGCGAAGTGGAGTCATGGGCACATGTGTTAGAGAGGTGTACGGGAGAGGAAGATGGACAGTTGAGTGTGGATGAATGTGTAATATGTATCTTGGATGGTAATGGGCAGGGAGTGATGTGGATGAAAAAACTGGAAGAAATAAGAGAAAGCAAGGGATCAGGGTAGAGCCGAACGGGTAATCCTGTTTAAAGGAAAATAAAGAGTAAAAATTTTTAATTTTCAAATCGGTCTAAATGAATTTGAATGCCACTCCACAAGTTTTTTTCTCCTCAGCTCCAACGATTTAATTTTTATTAAGCATTTTCACTTCGCCCTACTCTTCAGTACTCTTAAACTCAAATTAAAAATTGCTCAAGTTAGAATATTTAACATTGCAGTTGATGAATTTGGAATATTTAATTTTTTAATTATGTCGGTATATAAAGTGTCCGGCTTCTAATACTTTTTTAAAAAGTATTGTATATTCTGTATTGTTACTGGTACTTTACTTATTCATGAATAATTTATTCAAGTGCTATACTTGCTTTAATTATTATTCAATAATGGGTACACTTACTAATTTCAGAGAATTTTGCGCGTAATTTAAATACTGTATTTTCAAATATCATATATTTAAAGAGAAAAGGGGAAAAAGGGGAAGTTTTTTGAGAATTTCAAGATTTGAGAATTTCAAGAAAAAAAGGGAAACTAATAAAAAAGGGGGGAAGACTGTGTCCCCTACTATAAACTCTGTGGGAATTTTATTGAACGGGAATTTTACTTGTGGTTTTATCATTTTTTCAAGCATGCGTGGATTGTTCAAGCATGAAAATACTCTACAGGAAAAATTGACCATTACATACAATTCGGAATTACATACGAAACTCTAAATTTTTGAAAGTTGCTGTAATTCTAATGTCGACTCCTAGATCTTGTCGATTTTCTCACTGTATTTATTTTTTTTCAATTTCATCATACACGAATTTGATAAACCACAAGTTATTATTTATTTTATCTCATCAAATACCAACAATAAAAATTTGCTATAAATCCAATTTTGATTTCTGATGGGTCCTGGCGATTTTTTTCCTAGTGCATGTTGATCACTGGAAAACGGGGATGAATTAAATAGGAATTATCTCTTCCGAAATAACTGTTTAAAATCAGAAAAAAATTGAGTAGACTTTTTTTCTTTCTTGGTGTGTAAGAAAATGTTAACTGTCTATCGATTTCGAACTAAATATGCTCTTTTAAAATTCCAATAATTTTTTTGGGTTGTAGTGATTTCAAATTCCAGAATTTCCCAAATTTTCGAGCTGGCTATGATTTCAATTAGAAATTTCTCAGTTTTATACTAAACACCTCTAAATAAAAGTTGCCTAATTTCAAAGAATAATCGCAAAAAAACATAATTTTTAAGGCTTCTATTCAACAACTCGAATTTTAACATGAAAATTTGTCTTTTCCGAATGCTGGCTTATGGTTTGAATTTTCACAATAAGTTATAAGTTAGGTCGAAAGTCACAAATTGCAAGCCAGCTTGTCACTTTCTTACTTTTAGTCGCATCTTTTAAAAGTCGATCAATGCTTTCCACTTCATTTTCGAAATATATCTTGAATTCAACGCATTTTATATTCAATGTCTTTAACTGCGTATAGATTGAAGAACCCAAATATTTATGGTTTAAAATATAAGTTAATAAAAATATTTTACTTATTTATCACAACAGAAACTTTTTGCCTTTAAAATTGAATAATTGTTGGTCAAACATGAAACAGTGGACTAATTTCAAATTTATAGTGTTTCTTTTATATGTTAAACCATTTAACCCTCTGAACTTTTTGAAAGCTTTTTGAAACTTTTTTTAACACTTTTTAAAACACTTTTTGTCTCTAAAAAACAACTTTCTTCCATCTAATAACTGTTTGAGAGTAGAAAAAAGTCAAAAGAAGCAAAATTATAAAATCTGATGTTTTATTTTTGTTCTGATATCGTGAGAAAGGAAAACAGCTGAAAAAATGGGAAATTTACTGAAGAAAATGATAAATATTTTTTTCGCATACGGTGAGAAAATAAAAAATGTGTCCACCTCAAATTTAAAAAAGAAAAGTGTTCATTATGTTACGATGTTCTTCAAATGACTAATCGAAATTTCGAAAATATTTAAAGCCTTAATAGTTGAGACATTTTTACCCATTAATTTAGGGCAGTGTTAGGGTGACCAGATGGGTCGCACCAACAACCGGGACACTCAGAAATTTTTCATGTTACCACTAAAAAAAAAAGGTCACGAAAAAATTGTTTATAGACACATTACATTAAAGGCAAAAATATTAATTGTATGATAGCTATATTTTCATTCCAAAATGCAGAATTAACAACAATTGACAATCATCTTTTTTTCGTCAAATGGATTTATATCATTTTTACGAAGAACCGGGACAAACCGGGATTTTTACAAAAAAACCGGGACATTCCAAGTGAAAACCGGGACGCCCCAACTTGAGGTCGAAAACCGGGACATGTCCCGGTAAACCGGGACGTCTGGTCACCCTACGCAGTGTTGAAAACGGTCGTGAGAATCCCCCTGAGCTTGCTTGACAATAAGCTTTAGGTTAGTTCGTGCGGTTGCGACACATAGGCGACATTCGACGCGCAAATTTCAAACAGCGTCAAAGTGATGCCATATGGCATCGCTAGGCGCTAATGGGTTAATTTCGTTCTATTCAATATATTGAATAATTTGAAATATTGAAGATTCTTAAATTGAAATTGCTTGATAATTTTAGATTGAAACCTTTCAAATCATTAAGCTAGATATTGAAAATTTCTACAGATACAGGATTAGAAATGAAACGTTTTTTAATACTTGACTCATTATTTTATAACGACTAAAATCGTATAACTTCAGATGAATTTGAAAGCAGGACTATTGAAAATTAAGATTTCTTGAAAGAATTGAATAAATGTTTTACTCCTTAAAAAGGTGCTTTTTCAAGTTTCATTTATTTCTTAATAATTTGGCATCCCCAAAAATTATTTATTTTGGTGAGAGAAAATAACACCTGATTTTTGTCAAAATTTAAACAATATATATTTAGTGTTCCCTCAGGGTCAATATTGTTCAAAGTTCTTATTTCTGGATAAATTAACCCCATTATTGTTTCTGATTTCAATCTGTTACTCATGGATTATATATTTAACAGAAAACATTTAAATCTGATTTTCTCATGTTTATAAAATAATCATTCAAGGTTACTCAAGGTAATTTTCTGTACAAAATATTGATTTAGACAGAATTTTTGTCAAGCTGTAGAAAGAATTTCTTCGCCTCAAGATACAAACCTAAATTATACTATAGTAAAAAAGTGGAAAAAATAAGATGTAAGCCAAATTTTGCAAATAAAATTAACCTTGGTCGACCTATGAATATATATTTTTAATTCTGGAAAGATTTACAGATTATTTTATTCCAGAAGGAATAATTTTTAATTGAGCCAAATCATTTCATAAATAAAGCTTAAAAATTCACAGCAAAATTAACCCATTTCCACGTCACCCAGGAGGTAGTGCTACAACGCTTTTTTTTAAAGGGGTTCCCCACGTATTATTACTATACGTAGTATAGTAATTCCACCCTGCTTTTTATGACAATTTTTTTAGGGATAATCGTTATGTAATTCTGTATTTTGAAGTAAAATTCAACATTACTGTATTCGAATTTTTATTTTGAATGAGAATTTTTATTGTAGTATTAATGATTAAAATGTATTGCATACAACAAGAAATAGTAGACATGAAATATTTCAAGGGATAGAGATATAGTCTTTATTAATTTTATTCTATTTTTCTTCTTAATATATAATAGCCGGCATATAAAAGTAATCCAAAAATATTTGTTATAGTAAAAAAGATAATTGTCTTTCATCAATTTTCGCATCATGCGCAGTTTGACTGCAAAATTAAATTTTAGATTTTTCATTGTTCGAAACTGAAGGCCAGGATGCAAGAACCGGGTGAGCGCTTGAAAACGTGAACAAGTATTGTCCAAGTGCCTTGTGATATCCAAATTTTAAAGTTTAAAAAATTAAATTAAGAAAAATATAGACTTGTAGAGAATATTAAAATGGAACTTCTTTCTATTTAAAGTTTTTCTTCCCGATGTATATTTTTAATAATAAAATTGAAAAAGTGGGAAAATTTTTTTCCCAAATTCAATTTTTTTTACAAACATAAATCGTCTTTACTCAGACAAATATGATTGAAACTGTTTGAAATTTGGTATTCACATGCACTTTACCTTAGCGACGCCTACAAGATGAAGAAAAAAGTCAAAACTGCAAATTGTTTAATAATAATTAATTGCAAATGGAGTCCTGACGGTAAGACCGTTTTTTTTTAACTTCGGCGAAGAAAAGTATGGAGTGAACTTCAAAGTTGAAAAAACTTCCAGTGAGACATTTGTTCCTTACTATTGAATGAAGATTTCTGGAAATTTTTAGAACAATTCACCAAAAATTGGCGGAAATATCCATTTTGTAAGAAAGTACGCGACGCCGTCTAGGACTCTCGTTAGCAGATTCAAACGCTCCTCAACGTTAGAAGTCTCGTCTGTACTCTCCTGTAAACATAAAGGACTCGTCTTTTCAATAACTAAACATTCAAAAACCTGTTCTTTTCCCTATTAATAGAAAATCGACTGCTTTATATTTTTGGGCATTTCGTTGTTTTCAGTGAATTAGAAAATAACTAAAAATAGAAAAAAATGTGCTTCGCAAGTTGTTCCACCCTTTGCTTTGTTCTCTTCTTTTTTGTAATCAAACTGTTTCGGAAGGTGCCGATCGCTCTCTGATTTTTTACATAAAATTGAATGTATTTTGTTTTGTTCTGTTACTGTAAAACAATATCATTGTACATTTCTAGTTAATTTTGATTCCGTGAATTTCTAATACAGAAAATATTAATTTACACAGTTAATTAGTCTGAGTCGCGTTATTTCAAATTGTGCTATAGAATTTCGATTTTTTACCAAAAACTTTTGTTTCTTCGTTTGTATTCAAATGTCGTGTGAAAAAGCGGAAAAATTCAGAAAAACCCGCGACTTTCTAACTCTATTTTAAGAGAAAATGGCTATAAACAATAATACATTCTTTAAAAATTTTTTTCAAACATCTAATTATCAGTATGAATTAACTAGGAATCTATATTATCATCAGAGATAGGTAACTATCAATCATTAGAGAAATTCTTCACACACCGTGAAAATTGGAAATCTATAATATCGATCAAAGGTATCTCCTCTAATACAGACAGTATTAACGTCCTTTCAGACCAGATGGAGCTATATATTTTTTTAAATTAAAATTTTTAATTCGAAAAAAAGATCTACTCCCTTTCGCTCAGCTGGGATTCGAACGCCAGGTCAACTGATTGCCGGTCAGGTGCTCTAAACCACTAAGCTACTGGAGAGATCGGAAGAAGAGCCCTCTTTTCGAATACGCTTTATTTGCAAGGTGTTATGTTAGATACATGTTTTAACTAGGAATCTATATTATCATCAGAGATAGGTAACTATCAATCATTAGAGAATTCCTTCACACACCATGAAAATTGGAAATCTATAATATCGATCAAAGGTATCTCCTCTAATACAGTCAGTATTAACGTCCTTTCAGACCAGATGGAGCTATATATTTTTTTTAAATAAAAATTTTTGATTCGAAAAAAAGATCTACTTCCTTTCGCTCCGCTGGGATTCGAACGCCTGGTCAACTGATTGCCGGTCAGGTTCTCTAAACCACTAAGCTACTGGAGAGATCGGAAAAAGAGTCCTCTTTTCGAATACGCTTTATTTGCAAGGTGTTATGTTAGATACATGTTATAACTAGGAATCTATATTATCATCAGAGATGGGTAACTATCAATCATTGGAGAAATCCTTCACACACCGTGAAAATTGGAAATCTATAATATCGAACAAAGGTATCTCCTCTAATACAGACAGTATTAACGTCCTTTCAGACCAGGTGGAGCTATATATATTTTTTTTAAATAAAAATTTTTTAATTCGAAAAAAAGATCTACTCCCTTTCGCTCCGCTGGGATTCAAACTCCAGGTCAACTGATTGCCGGTCAGGTGCTCTAAACCACTAAGCTACTGGAGAGATCGGAAGAAGACTCCTCTTTTCGAATACGCTTTATTTGCAAGGTGTTATGTTAGATACATGTTTTAACTAGGAATCTATGTTATCATCAGAGATAGGTAACTATCAGTCATTAGAGAAATCCTTCACACACCGTGAAAATTGGAAATCTATAATATCGATCAAAGGTATCTCCTCTAATACAGACAGTATTAACGTCCTTTCAGAACAGATGGAGCTATATATTTTTTTTAAATAAAAATTTTTGATTCGAAAAAAAGATCTACTCCCTTTCGCTCCGCTGGGATTCGAACGCCAGGTCAACTGATTGCCGGTCAGGTGCTCTAAAACACTAAGCTACTGGAGAGATCGGAAGAAGAGTGCTCTTTTCGAATACGCTTTATTTGCAAGGTTTTATGTTAGATACATGTTTTAACTAGGAATCTATATTATCATCAGAGATAGGTAACTATCAATCATTAGAGAATTCCTTCACACACCGTGAAAATTGGAAATCTATAATATCGATCAAATGTATCTCCTCTAATACAGACAGTATTAACGTCCTTTCAGACCAGATGGAGCTATATATTTTTTTAAATTAAAATTTTTAATTGTAATTTAATGGTATGAATTAATATTTTCTGTATTAGAAATTCACAGACTTAAAAATAACTAGAAATGTCTAACTATATTGTTTTACAGTAACAGAACAAAAAATATACATTCAATTTTATGTAAAAAATCAGAGAGCGAATGGCACCTTCCGAAACAGTTTGAGATACAGAGTTTTTTTCATACTACAAATTTCAAAACAAAGACACTAGACGGTTTGTTTACATTCCTTATTACAAAAAAGAAGAAAACAAAGCAAAGGGTGGAACAACTTGCGAAGTACCGTTTTTTCTATTTTTAGTTATTTTCTAATTCACTGAAAACAACGAAATGCCCAAAAATATAAAGCAGTCGATTTTCTATTAATAGGGAAAAGGACAGGTTTTTGAATGTTTAGTTATTGAAAAGACGAGTCCTTTATGTTTATAGGAGAATACAGAGGAGACTTCTAACGTTGAGAAGCGTTTGAATCTGCTAACGAGAGTCGTAGACGGCATCGCATACTTTATTACAAAATAGATATTTCCGCCAATTTTTGATGAATTGTTCTAAACATTTTCAGAAATCTTCCTTCAATAGTGAGGAACAAACGTTTCACTGAAAGTTTTTTCAACTTTGAAGTTCACTGGATACTTTTCTTCGCAGAAGTTAAAAAAAACGGGCTTACCGTCAGGACTCCATTTGCAATTAATTATTATTAAACAATTTGCAGTTTTGACTTTTTTCTTCATCTTGTAGGCGTCGCTAGGGTATATTGCATGTGAATACCAAATTTCAAACAGTTTCAATCATATTTGTCTGAGTAAAGACGATTTATGTTTTTAAAAAAAATTGAATTTGGATACAAAATTTTCCCACTTTTTCAATTTTATTATTAAAAATATACATCGGGAAGAAAAACCTTAAATAGAAAAAAGTTCCATTTTAATATTCTCTACAAGTCTATATTTTTCCTAATTTAATTTTTTGAACTTTAAAATTTGGATATCACAAGGCACTTGGACAACAATTTTTCACGTTTTCGAGCGCTCGCCCGGTTCTTGCATCCTAGCCTTCAATTTGAATTTTCGGTTTTTCAAACGATTTTCAAAAGTTGTTATGATAATCTTGTAGGGCTTCCAAAAATCATTGTTTTTCTACTCTGGACTTTCTTTCATATCGTGCATTGTTTGGCTTCAAATTTTAATTTTCTTTTTAATTTTTTATTTATTTTATAAATGCTATAACTGGGGTAATTTTTTCATCAAAAAAAGTCATAAGGATAGATCATTCGTCTTTTTGAGTACTTCGAATAGCCGTAGATAGAATTTTTAAATCTTAAAAAAAATGGTCTCAACAATTTGAAAATGCTCTAACTTTTGGAATTTTCATCAAAAATAGCTGACTAACGAACTTGACCTTCATGTATCGCGGATTCTAATTCATTCTCTGAACTTTTTTTGCATGTTCTTGAGTAAATTTGCATATGATATTTTTATTCCTGCAAAAAAGGATTGTTTCCAAATGTTAATAAATTATTGAAAATGTAGTTAACGGCTTTGATATTATTAACATTAATTATTTTTGAAATTTTTATTTATAACTTTCCCTAATAGCACGGAACGTTCCTGGAACGTTCCCGGGACGTGTAAAATGTCCGCCGCTTAGGAAAGTTCCACTGGAACGTTCCAAACATAAATTAACGTTAATGTTATTATTATCAATAAAAAACGCGTAAACCGTAAGTGATAGGTCAACATCGATATCAATTTATGATACGGATATCATATTGTAGTGTAGTATATGCGGTATTAAAAACTCAAAAATGACATCCATTCTTACCTATCTCTCAAGGTTCACGAGATAATTGTTGTTAAAAACAACAATAATGGAAGGTTCTCCTCAGGTCCCAGTGGAACGTTCCCAAGGGCGGACATTCTACACGTTTCGGGAACGTTCCTGGAACGTTCCGAAGGTGCCCGCGGAACGTTCCCGGAACGTTCCGTGCTATTAGGGTTTAAAATACTAAATACTCTGAAATTTTAAAGGATTTGCAATTCAATGTTATGTAATTTTGAAGAGTTACAATTGACAATTCTTAAATGTTAAAAATTTGGAATTACAAATAATTAAATTTTCAAGAACTACACTTTAAAAGTATGTTATTTGGAAAATTTTGTTGGAATAGCTCAATTTTGAAGACTTACAATGGCAAATTCTACAATGTTAACGATTTGCAATTTAAAACTCCTTAATTTGGAAAATTTATAATTGGAAAATCTTCAATTTTCAAAGGTGTATAATTAACAAGTCTTAAATTGTGATCATTTTAGAAATCGAACGTCAAGAGTTTTCAATTCTAAATCTTCCAAATAAAAAATAATGACTAAAGAATATGTATGAAACAGTAATATAAATTATTCATGGACTTTCATCTCATGCATTTATTGAAATAACCATGTTTTGCAAAGCGGGTAGATTTTACGTTTATTATAAAATAAATGTAAAATTTGAATTTGAATGGTTCTTGTCCGAGCTAAGTTACCACACATGATCTAAGAATACACGGTCTGGCCTTAAGCGCTCCCAGTTTCGTCCCCAGCCGCGCTCTACCACAGGCTGCCATCTTGGTTATCAGCGGCGTATTTAGGGAAAATGCACCCACGGCAAGCATTGAAAATTGTACGCCACTGTGAAAAACGCCTATACAACTAATTTTTCGTTTTTTTTTTAAATTTTAGTTTAATTTTAAAGTGAACAGATAATTTTGGTAGAATTTGAAACAAGTATCTTCTTAAATATTTGAAATATTCTCCACGAAATTATAACTTAAGAACTTCGTATCGCGTCCTTACTCTCGTGCTCACTATATGTTTATTCATTTATTCACATTTTTGAAAGCGAGGATCATTTCCTTTCATTAAAAAAGCTGTATCAATTTATATATTCACTTGTAAAATTTTCATACATATATAAAATCTAAAAACGTGTCATTTTGTGTACACTAAGGGGTTATGTTTTTGATTATATACGTGCATGTATATACAGATAATTAAAACTGATATTGCCATGATACGTGCTATGGTATCGATATTATGAGTTTATTTCTTTGTTCTTTGAGACCCGAAACAAAAAAGGCTTCTTTCCTTTCCGGTAATGATACATCATTTCATTAGCCATTAAAGGTAAAATTCTTCAGGTGCATTGAGAGGTTATGTTAGCCATATTTCTTCTACGTTACAAGGATTAGAAGTTATATATTTTTTAATGTTTCATATTATCTATGGCACAAATTACATTATTTTCAAACTGATTGTATTAACTGGTATTAATTCATAAATTGTACCATTTCTTTATGTTCAACTTGAAATCTTCTGTCATGACATTTACGTCGTCTCAAATTTACTGCATTCTCGCGCGCTAACTTATCCAATATGGCCGCGTGTGGTAGAAATCTTCTTATTGGTTAACTTTTTTTTAAATGCGCGTAGCTAGACCGTGTATTTTTAGATCATGTTACCACAGTTACATCAGTGCGCCTCGAGGAGTATGATGAGAGTTGCGTACAGCGCTCCAAGTGACATGGTTTTGTAGAACAAAGTTACGCGAGGCATTTAGATGAATTGGGACAGCGCGAATTAAATGCGTGTGAATTCATATGAATGCGTGGTCAATGTCAATCAGAAAAAAAATAATCAAAAGTGCATGCGTCGGGACTTGAAACAGCGATCCCTCGTGTATCAGTCTAGAGTACCCGCCACTGAGCCACGAGACAATTTACTAAACATTTACAATAAATTCTATATTCCCCGCACGTTGGTTTTCCTGTTACGGATTAAATTGTATAAATCAACACTTGCTGAAATTTGCCGTGACGCATTGGGGCGAATTCAAGTGTCTATTTTACGCTCACGAATTTAGACTCATTGACCACACGGAAAAAATGAGTTGTCGAAACTTTACTTGACTAGTTAACCATTCTAGGATAGGCCACTTTTTTTACAATCTCGTATAATTTTGATTAAAGAACCGCAGACTTCATCGAAATAGTGCAGACAGTCTTCGAGGCCACGTCAGAGGTTCAGCTTTTCAAGATATGCACCGATTTTTTCGCTTTCAGTTGGGTGCGGGGAGATGACGTCAGCATTCATGTCGCGAAGATGAAAAGTTTGTGGATCCAGTTGATCAATGGTCTAAAAGCTAAAAATGAAAATGCCCTTCCCGATTTGATCCTGGTATGTAAAACATTACAAATTTTGCCAAGTGAATTCGAAAATTTTCAGTCAAGTTGGATGTTATTATCTAAAGACGAAGAGAACATTTTTTATGGATTAACGATACAGCTCTGCATGCATGAAAGAAATTTTAGAAAAAATGCAGACAGCGCAAAATTCACTGAAGAAGCGCTAGTGGCAAAATCAGAAAAATCGTCTTTTAGAGGTACGTCAAAATCGAAAAAAGGAGATACGTGCAATTATTGCAAAAATAAAGGGCATTGGGTTGTCAATTGTAGAAAGTGGATTGCTGACTGACGACCACCGAAGAAGAGGTCAGAGGTCGCTCCTCAAAGCAACGCCCTTGATACAAATGTAGCTCTTATTTCCACCAGTGGAGAAATTTGTGTGACCGAGCCGAATTCAACAGGATTGTGGATCGACAATGGAGCCACAAAGCATGTGACCTATTGTCCAGATTTATTCGTCGAATTTAAGGAGTATCAGACACCCTGCATCATTGAAGCTGCCGGGAAATAAGATCTCAAGGCTATTGGCAAAGGAACAATCCAAATTTTGTTATTCACAGAAGAAAGTACATTTAAGATGACTCTGAATGATGTTTGGTTCGTCCCGAAAATGTCTAGAAATTTATTTTCTGTTCTGGCAGCGCTGTGCGGGAGACGTGAAGTGCGTGGAACTCTGTACAAGGCGGCCATCGATCCAGTCATTCCAGAGAAAGTGGAGAGGGCAAATGTCGCTGAGGCAGAAAGCTCAACGCTGCAGCTGTATCACGAGAGGTGGGGGCACCAGGACAAACAACACGTAAGAGAAATGCTAAAAAGAGAGCTGGGCATCACAGTGAAACTAGAGAGAAATTTGTGAACCTTGTATTTTAGGAAAAGCACATCGTCTGCCTTTCGGCACCAGAAAGAAGGCGGCGACACCTGGGGAACTTCTTTCAATGGACGTAGTTGGGCCTTTTAATGATTCTTTTAATAGAAAGCGATTTTTAGTCGTATTCAAAGACAGTTTTACGAAATTCCGCTATGGATTTGCAATGAAAGAGAATTGCGACGTCAAAGTTGTATTCAAACAGGTTCTAACTCATTCAAAAACATTGGGGCACACAATCAAAGAGTTGTTGAGTGACAATGGTGGAGAATTTGACTGTGCCAAGGTCAAAAAAATTCTTGCCGAAAGCGGATTAACGCAGAGACTGCCAACGCCATACACGCCCGAGCAAAATGGTGGCAGTGAGCGTGCAAATCGCACAATTGTTGAGATGGCAAGAACTTTCAAATACTGGAATCCTGAAGTTGAATTTCCAAACGCTATATGGGCAGAACTGATGACGTCGGCAATCTACATTCTCAACAGAACCGGAAAATCGTCAAAAGAAGGTGTCAGTCCCTACGAAATGTGGATAGGCAAGAAACCAAGAATAAAACACTCGCGCATCATAGGATCTTCCTGCTATGTCCATATTCCAACCGAGAAGAAAAATAAGATGGACAAGAAAGCAGTAAAAGGATACCTTATTGGATATGACGAAGACGAACGTTACAGAATTGATGTCCAAGAAGAGCATAAAGTAATTTTATCAAGAGATGTTCAATTCCAAGAAAAGCCAGGAGAATGTGAAGAAAAAGTCGAGTTACCAATCAGAGATGTCGAACAAGAAAAACAGGACCAGATTGAAGAAGAAGAAGATTAGAAGATTGACGGAGAATAAAAGGCTGAGTTTGAAGAAATCCTGAAAAGCGATGAAGAATATGAAACTGAAGACGAGTCAAACACCGATGAAGAGAAAAATTCCAAATTGCCCGTGGGAAGAATCTTGACAGATCGATCAAAAAGGCAAAACATCTTGAAGAATTCGCTCTAGCAGTCGAGGAGTTCATCAATATCACTGAAGATCCTGAAAATTTTGAAGATGCCCTGAAAAGTGAGGACAATATTCAGTGGCAAAAAGCCAAGGATCAAGAAATAGCCTCATTGAAAGAAAATCGGACCTGGAATTTGACAAAACTTCCTTCAGGTGCGAAGGCAATTCCTTGCAAGTGGGTTTTCCGTCTGAAGAAAAATCCTGACGGTACAGTTGACAAGTATAAAGCAAGACTAGTTGTCAAGGGATTCAGTCAACGTCGCGGCATCGACTATAGCGAAACTTTGAGTTTAGTGGTGAAATTGGGAACGATTCGTTCAGTTTTCAGCATCACAGCAAGTGAAAAAATGCATCTTCAACAGTTTGATGTATCAACAGCCTTCTTATATGGAGAACTTGAAGAAACAGTCTTTATGAAACAACCTCAAGGTTACGAAGACGAATCGAACAAGGTCTGCGAACTCAAAAGGAGCTTCTATGGACTCAAACAAGCGTCAAGGTGTTGGAACAAGCGTCTCGGGGATTTTCTTCGAAAACTTTGGTTCAGGGCCAGTGATGCTGATCCATGTTTATACGTCCGAGAGAAGGATGGAAAAAAGCTTATACTGGTGATCTACGTGGATGACGGCCTTGTTGCAGGGACAGACCCACAAGAATTAAATGTTTTCATTGGAGAGTTGAAATCCGAATTCAAGATTGTCTCAAAAGAAGCAGTTTATTTTTTGGGATTTGAAATTCAACAAGAATAAAATTCAGTAAAAATTGGTCAGAAAAAGCATGCAAGAAGAATTTCGGAATGATTCCATTTTTCTGGTTGCAAACCAATTTCCACTCCAATGCTCAAGAGTCCAGAGATTTCGAAAACAGGGAAAGATGAGAACAAGTCTCAAAAATTTCCATATCGACAAGCTGTTGGGGCTCTGCTGTACCTTATGCTCGTCACAAGACCAGACTTGGCGTACAGCGTGGGATTTATATCAAGATCACTCGAAGATCCATCACCTGAAGATGTCGTACGAGTCAAAAGAGTTTTTCGATACATAGCAGGAACCCTTGATCTAGGAATAGTTTATCGCAGAAACACAGAGAAGGGTATTTTGGAGGTTTACAGTGATGCAGACTTTGGAGGGTGCCTGAAGTCAGGGCGCTCAACCTCTGGAGTCGTCGTCAAGTATGCTGGAGAAGCAGTTTCCTGGTTGAGCCAAAGATAAGCAGTGGTAGCAACCCCTAAAACTGAAGCGGAGATAATAGCAGCGAACGAGACAGCCAAAGAAGCAATTTGGTTAAGCAGACTTTTTCCAGGAATTGTAAAACTGAAGCAGGTTACAATTATTCAAGTTGACGACTCTGCAGCGGTGAGACTGGCACAAAATCCAGAGTTTCATCGCAGAACTAAGCATATCTCAATCAAGCACTTTTTCTTTCGTGAGAAGGTAACCGAAGGGAAGCTGGGAGTTCATCAAGTCTCTACGGAGCAACAGACAGCAGACATCATGACAAAACTGTTGCCAAGGACACGCCTGAAGATTTTATGTGTAAAAATGGGACTTGTGTAAAGAAAAAGGGTGGACAATGAAAAGTCAATTGTGAATGTTGTTTTTCATGTCAAAATATAGGAAAAAGTGAGTTTTTACCTTTTATTCCATTTTTGTAAACATTCAAAACGTAAGATTTACTGTGAATTTTTGTTTTAAGAAGTTTTAACTTGAATTAACAAGGAAAAGTGTTGAAGAAAAAATCAAATTTGTCAACTTAAATTTAAATCCTAGCATAAAACAGAGAAGGCGCGTCAATATCGACTTTAGTATTGAAACAAACCTTTCGTCCGTGCGAGATCGCACTCACACACTCAGAGACAGTTAGTTCACGAAAAATACTCAAAGCGAGAATATGCGAACGCGACACAGTGCTCTTTGTATTCAAGTTTAACAATAAATCGAACGCTTTTTATACAGAACAGTGTTGTGAGTTTGCTAATTCCAGAGATTCTAATAGAATTTTTCAATTTAAGCAGCTATGAATTCAGTAGGTTTGACTAGCGAAGTTATTTACACTGATTGTGATCATGATTATGGTGAATAATAATATTATATATGATCACATGTATACCCTGGCGGACCGGCCGAACGCAAACATTACGCTACAGCGTAACGGTAAAGTAATGCTAAAGTAATGGTATAGTAATATGGCATTATAATTAATAAAGGAAACAAAATTAATATGTAAACTGTTGCAATTATAATAAAACGTTGAAATTTACGTTCAACGGTCATGCCGCAATTGCAACAAGTTGCTTTTGCAGCATTAAAAAATAAAAAAACATAGTGACCGTCATTGCAGTCGGGCCCCTGCATATTGGCAACCCGCTAACGTGGCGTTAAGTGGGTTGCCAGTCTGCAGGGACCCGACTTGAATGACAGCCACTTTGTTTTTTTATTTTTTAACGCTGAGAAAGCAACTTGTTGCAATTACGGCATGACCATTTAATGTAAATTTTAACGTTTTATTATAATTGCAACAATTTACATATTAATTTTGTTTCCTTTATTAATTATAATGCCATATTACTTTAGAATTACTTTACCATTACTTTACCGTCACGCTGTAGCGTAATGTGTGCGTTCGGCCGGTCCGCCAGGGTATTGTAACCTCGTGAATTTCCCAATTAGCTAGGTTAACTTAAGTGTAGCGGATTTCTACCCTACTTTAATTAATGAGAATATAAAATAAAAGGGACTCTATGGAGAAAGTATAAGTTCAGTTTCTTCTCTTTATAAAAAAAAAGATTTATTCAAGAAAAACCTACTCTAAGCTAATATTACATAGAAATCACCCTAGAATCTATCTATCTTAATTTCTAATTCGCGAAATCACTCATTCAATATTCAATAGCCTTAAATTCTAGATCGCTATTCAAAATCTATCTTCTTATATTTTTGTGCGGATCAACTTAAAATTATGAGATGTAAAATTAATATTCTCTGTGAAACACTATATCTTTTCTTCTCATTTTCTAATTTTTCTTTTATTTAATTCATCGATCAATAAATCGTAATCTCTTCTCTATCTTTATTTCACTTATAATCAAAATTCTCTTATTAATTCAAATAAGTTCACAATTAAATCTCTAGACGCAATATTATGCTTCAGTAAAACAGGTAAAATCCCTTTCTCTTCTAATCTAGTTACACAGCTTAAATATTTGGAATAGGGTCAATGACCTCGCCTCATATTTCTACGATTTTCTCTGAATTGTCCTTACAAAGGAAAAAGGTACTACTAACGTACACTAATATTACATAGGATCCCTGTAAAAAGGAGAGCATTAAAGTGGATTATATGGCATTGAAAAAATTGTACACTTTAATGCCTATAAATCAACACAAATTCCGTTTTTGTCCGAATGTTGATTTAACGGCATTCGAATGCATTGATTGTATTCGATATATCCGGTCGGAAAAAGCATAAAATGGCATTCGACTTATTTGGTAATTGAACGGCATTGGTCCCATTCTATGCCTTCGATCGCTGAAGGCATTGCATGGCATTAAACTGATACGGTCATTCAAGTGCATTTAATGGCATTAAATCAACGGCATCACAAAGAAGCCATTTAATGCCATAATTTTTTTGTGTGATTCAAAATGATTCGAACGAAAACTGTCTAATGCCACGAAGCGCATTTGGACAAAAACGGAATTTGTTTGGATTTATAGGCATTAAAGTGTACGATTTTTTCAATGCCATATAATCTACTTCAATGCTCTCCTTTTTACAGGGATACCCCTGTATCTGTGATCATTAACTTTACCTTAATTTCTATCTCGTAAGTCCAGGTAATTATTATTTTATAATTTAGTTGTCAAATCTAAATGGCATGTCAAAACATAGAATTCAATCCTTGAGCAGGTAAATTATCTCATATCAAAATATAATCATATTCGAGGCAACCTGAGTGGAGAGACCAGGAGAGACCCTCGGACTACAGGTGCATGCTACCACTTGGGGTACAGAGAGAGAGAGAGAGAGTCTCAAAAAAAGAGAGAGAGAGAGAGAACTCTTCAAGGTACGTGCCAAATGCAAAGTTTCAAAGTAGGGCCTTTTCTCAGGTCTAGATTTATAACTCTAAAAGAATATTTCCTTCTCACTTAAATTATGGCTTAAGCCGCTTTCTTGACAGGGTTGGGGAATGTAATTCCCGTCCTCTCATAAGAAGCTAAACCTTAATAATTGTTTTTAAATTGAATTGCTCAACTTCTTGGACCCGGGCACAAGATATAATCTTGATCAGCTCGTCAGGAGTAGCAATGCAATTTATTTCGGTAAATATTCTGCAAAATATTGGGGCATAAGCCAAGCCAATGAATATTTAATTATTTGATTCTCGATTTTTATCATTCAAAGATGCTCATAAACCAAATTTATCGCCCTAAAAAACCCGGAAAGAGAGTAGAAAATCTCAAAAAGAAATCACGCTCCATCTCTAAAGAGAATGGTCCTTTTCCGAACAGGGTTAGAAGATACAATCTTCGTCCTCTTCCAAAGGTATTCCCTCTTTTTGGAAAGGACTTGTAAAATTAGAGTTTTACTTCTAAAGTCACAAGACCTTCCACACTTGGAGAGATGTATAGGGCTAGTTGAGGGAAATGCAATCTCCCGCTACCCCCAAGGTACTCCCCAAGAGACTTGCCAGTTAACACGGATCTATGATTGTTAAATTGATATCTCGAATAGTTTTTGATATATCTATTTTTTATGTTAAAATTATTGACTTAAAGTAAACGTCCCAGTAATCGTGACCTTAGTCCCAGTAATCGTGATGCCAATTTTCTTGCTTTTTATTTCATCTGAATGAATGTAATTTGTATTTGCCATTATAAAATGCTAAAAATAAGTGAGTTTTATCATTAAATGTTACTTTTAACACATTTTTGTAACAATATATTCAAACTATAACTAAGTTTCACGATCACTGGGACTGTCACGATTACTGGGACATTTACCTTATTTTTGATTAATATAACTTCTAAATATTTATTTCGATGGGATTTTTTGCGAGAAACACGGATCTGACATTTTTAAATCGATATCTGAAATAGTTTTTGATATATCGATTTTTTCTGTTAAATTGAATAATCGAATAATACAGGTGTCACCCCTACCTCCTTCCAATGTCTAGTGCGGTACGGGAAAGCACCCCTGTGATTGGTCACAGAAATAAGCAA
>CAKNXH010060982.1:193686-207443 GCA_932178445.1 Andricus quercusramuli
GAGGCAAGTTTGTCGCAAACTGTTGTGCTATCTGGGCACTTATAAAATTACTTTCTTTTTATTTCGAAATTTGATTTTCAATATGCAAACATGCAGAAAAATGTCATGTGCATTACAGAATAGAGAAAAACTCAAATTCTACAATGTAAAATTAAATTCAACGAAATCACAAATATGAAACAGTATTTAAAATTGTATAGAACATGAGCAAAAGTAACTATGTATGTATACCATTAAGACATTTCCCTTTCGGGGTTAGCGTGACACTACGCGATTTGGGTAGTGTTTCTAGGTGGATAGTTTCTTGTAGTAAATAACTACAACTGTGGGCTCACCACACACACGACACGCCAACAGCACGCAATTAGTAGTATTCTCGAACGGTCACCCATCCAAGTAAAAAAATAACTAAAATTTATAACCATTTTTCGAGACTTTCGAAACCTTATTAAATTAACGGTGTTGACATTTTTAAATTTAAAGTTACTTCATAATGTTCGTTTTTGTTCACATTTTTATAATTTTGATATTTTTTTCTACATTTTTGAAGCTGAAATGTATAAGAAAACACTTTCAAATTCGTTAATTTGCAGGTTGTGTCCATTTTCGCTGATGAATATATTTTAGGGAGAAAAGTGAAAAAATTACGCATTTACGGTATATGTATATTAGATATTCATTTTATATCCCTTCGAATTTTGCGTTTGTCACGATCATTTTTTTACCAAAAAAATGTGTTTTCAAAATAGCCTCCAGTACTGCTATTTTGAGGTTTCGTTGCAGAAGGTAAACACTAACTTGAAGTGGGCAAAATATTTAAAAATTAAAATGTATCGCAGTTGAATCACAAAGTCAACTTCAATTTAATCTTTAACTTGTGTAGAGAAACTTTAAAATAGAAATAATTCTATGTATTTTGAAAATTGTTGTTTTGAAGGAAAAAGGCTCGCGACAAACGCAAAATTTTAAGGGAGATAAAATAAAGACCTGATTTACATATAGGTGTAAACTCGTGATTTTTTCATTTTTTCTCCTACGATTTATTCATTCGCGTTAAAAGATAAAACGTGAAAAGTGACGATTTTGTAAGTAAAATTTTATATATTTCACTTTTGGAAATGGGAAAAAACCTAAAATTCAAAAAAGTATGATAAAAAGTGAAATTTATGAGGTAAATTTAAATTGAAAAAATTAAGTACAGTGATTTTAATAACCATTATAAAGTTTTGAAAAATGCTTATGTTTTCGTTAATTGTAAAATATCATTTTAGCAAATTATAAAATATTATATTTACTTTTATTCATGGTAAATAAAAGTTTAAACACTGTTGAATACGTCTGATTTCGTTTAATTACATTTTACATTGTAGAATTGGAGTTTTTATACATTATATTATGCATACAAATATGACATTTTTCTGCTTATTGGCATTTTGAAAATGAAATTTTTGAATAACAGTAAAGTAATTTGATGAATTGTTGTCATAAAAGAAATAAAAAAACAATTAAGTTGATTATAGTTATGTTGAAATATTTTTAAAAGTTATGTAGTAACCGAATTTGGCGAAATAAAACGGAATGACATTTTTACATTTATAATATTAAAATTCAACCTTAAAAAGCAGTTTTAATTGTAGTAAAACATATCACCTTGGATAATTTTAATAAAAAGGTGCAATAACATTTACTTATTAAAAGTACTATCTATAAATTCATGTTTTTAAATATTCGACAGTTTATTATAAAATAATTACTTATATTAGATTATATATTTTAATTTGAAATCGTACATTTTATATCATAACTTGAATTGTTTGTTTCAGGTCTTTCAATTTCAATAATTGCAGAGGAAAGTAAAATGTTATAATAAAAATATAATATTGCTTGAAAGGGATAATTTTCAAGAAGAATTTTGAACTTCAATTTCAACAACCACATTGGGATGAAACATACTTTGATAAAAATATGATAATTAGGGGAAGTAAATTGTAATATTTTGTTTACAAAAAATATAGGATCAACATTGCATTCATATATTGCATATTATCAACGTCTTTATATTTTATTGTAATATTATTGTACTTTAAATGAAAAAAATTAATTCTACAATTAAAATAAATTTAAATTTAGAATTTAAAATTTAAAGATTTTTCGGGTTTCAATCGTGTGCGAAACTATGAATGTTGCCGACGTTTCGTGAACATTGCAGTTCACATCTTCAGGGCTGACCTGAAACTGAGGTTTCAGGTTATGTTGTTCTTATATATGTATTCTCTACGATAATTCTACAATTATTACAATAATTATTGTATTTATTAATTTGAAGAAATATGTAACTTTTATACATGGTTTTCATTTATTGTACCCAGAAAACAAAAATCCACTTCTTCAGGGCTGACCTGAAACTGAAGTTTTAGTTCAGCCCTCTGAAGAAGTGAACTGCAATGTTCACGAAACGTCGGCAACATTCATAGTTTCGCACACGATTGAAACCCGAAAAATCTTTAAATTCTAAATTTTAAATTTATTATAATGAATCATCGTGAAAAAAATGATCAGATATTAAAAAAGTCAGAGAAACAAAAAAAATATCGTGATAGAAAGAAAGTAGAACAGTATAATACATGTAAAGAAGAAACACGAAAAATTGAACGTATTACATTGAATAATCTCATTCATGAACAAACAAAATTTAAGCAACAAAAAATAGAAAATAAAATATCAATGTGCGACAATGAGGTTGAAACTCGTGTACTTCTGAGGATAAATGAAAAAATAAATACGAATATTTGTAGAGAAGATATGAATGAAAAAGACATAATGAAAAAATTTCAGAAAGAAAGAAGTTTAATACAAAAAAATGAAAATGATAAACGCTTGAATCTAATAATAAAAGATAAAGAAGAAGCATCAAATTCATCGTCAAAAGGGAATGCTTTCACTGATAATCGTAAAATTAGTGAGACTGTTAATGCATCACACATTTATAAATATTCAGAAGATTATCTTGTCAAAACGAACATCTTATGTAAACATTGTAGGGCTAAACATTTTCAAGATGAAAAAGTTAACAACTGCAAAAATTCTTTTAACGACTGCTGTAGTCATGGTGGTGTAAAATTAGACTCAATACCGTATCCTAATGAATTACGGACATTGTTAGATGGATCTCATACTAAACCACATCATTTTAAGAATAATATAAGGTTTTATAATAATTCATTCTCTTTTGCATCATTTAATGCTAACGTTGTTAATTTTAATGGTAGGAGGCGAGGACTATTTTGTTTTAAAATTCAGGGACAGATTTATTATCAAATAAATAATGCTTTATATCCTGAAAAAGATGATGATCCATGCTTTGGACAACTTTTCATTTATGATGCTGACGAATCAGTTCAGTACAGACTGAATAAAAATAAAAATTTAGATAAAGAAATCTTACGAACAATAGAAAACATAATGAGAGCGTATAATGCTTTCACAAAATCTTATAAAATGATGTCAGAAGTTATTAATATAGAAACAGAATTAGCAAGAAAAAACAATGAAGAAATTCCAGAATTGAAATCACTATTGACTTTAAAGAAAGGAATGGATCGCGGAAGTAGATATAATTTTCAAAGAACTAATGAGGTAGCTACTATTTTCAACACAAATTCAGAAGGTGAAATACCAGAGTCTTATGTTACTATTTCCAATGAATATACTAAGGAATTGAAATTAGTGAGCAATTTAGATCCGAATGTTGAACCTTGGCTATATCCTTTATTTTATCCTCATGGAAATCAAGGTTATAATACTAATATGATTCGCTGTGATAGTCATCAAAGGAATAGAATTCATACGATTTCAAGAGCAGCTTTTATAAAAAATAAAATAGCGATAAGAAATGATGAATTTAATCAATTCTTATATGGTGGAAGACATTTCAACAATGGGTGGTAGATAATTATGTGAATGTAGAAAAAGATAGACTCCAATATTGTGCATATAATCAAAAACAATTACGAAGTGAAACATACAAGGGATTAGTTGATCACATGCATAACAGAGCGAATGAAAATGATACACACGTTGGAAAAATGGTGGTACTACCATCAACATTTATTGGATCCCCTCGCAATATGATGCAAAAATATCAAGATTCCATGGCCATAGTAAGTAAACATGGTAAACCAGATTTGTTTATAACAATGACATGTAATCCACAATGGAATGAAATACAGGAAAATTTGATGCATAATCAAACTGCTGCAGATGGACCCGACATCCCAGATAACAATGTGCGCGCACAATGATGGCGTATTGACTCGCACGCGTGCGGATTGTCCCGCACGCGGAGCCATCACCCGAGCAGACATATGCGTCCTCAATTGCGACGCATATCGCTCGCACGTGCGAAGGTCGCACGCATGACGGTGATATGCGAGTTCCCAAAGTCATGCAGGATTTTAAAATGTATTGTTTTAAATATTGTTATTAAATGAGAAGAGGAACATTTTCACAGAAAAACATTTTATTTTTATAATTAGCAAGTCATAGCACTTAGACGTATAAATAGCGGAAGCGCCTGTAATAATACATATAAGGACCGAATTTCAAATCATGAAGGCTGGCGGGTGACATATTCAGGATTGACTTTTATGTGAAATTTGTTTTGTACGTGAAAATAAGAAGACACGTCGTTAATTATAATGGCGCTGTTTTTACATTTTTTACGAATATAATAATATTTTACTTTAAAACCCGTGCTATTTTTGCAATTTATAAAATATAAAGGTTTTTGTATTGTTTCAGTTTATATCCTGCAGTTTTTGATCTTTTTAGAAATCCATAAAAAATTTAAAAAATAATAAAAAATGGTGAATTTATTTCGATTTTTTGAAAAAAAAACGGTTTTTCTCAAAAAACACTCTTTTTGCCTGTATTTTCTAGAAATAATAGCTACTAATATAGTCTACTTACCATCAATTTTCCGTTTGGTATTTTTTTGTTTTCCAGAAGAAAAAAATGATTTGGAATTTTCATTTATGGTAAATTTATTCTACCGAAAAACAAAAAAATATCGAACGGAAAACGCAGGCAGGCTATATTAGTAAAATCTATTATTCCTAAAAAATTCTAGGCAAAAAAGTTGGGGTTTTTGAGAAAAATTGTTTTTTTTTTTTTTTTTTTTTTTTTAATTCAAGATAACTTTACCATTTTCTACTCTTTTTTGTGGATTGTGGAAAAGTGCAAGAACCTGGCTAAACTTAAGCAAGTAAGACCTTTATATTTTAAGTATGAATCTAACGATTTTAAATTATTTAAAAATTAGAAATAGTGCTTAAAATATTCATCCGTTATATTATTTGTTAAAGTACTGAAGCTTTGGAATTAAACCAGTACAATTTTTAACATGAAAATCTGTAAATTGTTATAAAATTGATGCACGATTATAATGGCACGAAAATATGACAAAAAATAAGGTTATGTTTGTATACACTTATACTTAATATTAATAGCTGAGCTATATACTCGCGTATCCAATATAAGCATGAACGCCTGCTAAAAACACTTAACTCGAAAATGCTATGCAACAAATTAAGGAGGAAAACGCGGAAAATCGCGCTGGAAACTAAAACTGTATAAAACTTGATAAAACTCGGGCTGATGGTGGGAGACTGCGGAAGACAGAGCGGGGAGACTATAGAGGGCGCGTGTCGG
Source organism: Andricus quercusramuli (assembly GCA_932178445.1). NCBI lineage: Eukaryota > Metazoa > Arthropoda > Insecta > Hymenoptera > Cynipidae > Andricus > Andricus quercusramuli. The sequence continues at coordinate 199,396 of CAKNXH010060982.1, forward strand.
CGCGCGACAGCCATCATCATTTCGCAAAGGTATAATTTGCGCTTTTTAAACTTCTTATCTCAACTTGAAAGTATTAACATCATTATAGAATTGAAGATGTATTGTAGTATTCAAAAAAGAAGTACAATAAAGTATAAAATTAAGTTTTTAAATAAATAAAAATATCTAGGATCTAATTAGACCACTATTATGGAATTATTTATTATCTACAGGATGAACGCACGCATGCGTCGCAGATAGGCTTTCATACGCAGTCATACGTGAAGTACGTTGTGATGGCGATATGAGACGCATTACGCACGCACTCTACCTACCCATCACAGCATGGCGACAGGTGATGGCGGCATGCGTGCGTTATGACTCGCACAGCGTGCCTCGCACGCATGCGAGTACTGTGCGTCGCACGATTGTAACGAGAGTATTTGCTTTGAAAGTTAGTCATTTAATACAAACAGTTGTTGATCGAAAATTATTCGGAGATGTTACATCGTACGTTTATGTTGTAGAATTTAAGAAAAGGAGATTACCACACATTCATTTGTTGGTTATATTGAAAGATAATTCAAAAATATTAACACCCGAAAGTGTGGATCGTTATATTTCAGCAGAAATTCCTGATGAAGATGTAAATACAACATTGTATAGAATAATAATGCAAAATAATATTCATGGACCCTGTGGAGACTGGTGTTTGATTGATGGAAAATGTTCAAAACCTTTTTCAAAAAATTTACAAGAAGAAAAAACAATGGAAGATAATAGTTATGTACAGTATCGCAGATCAAATACAGGAAAACGTATGAAAGACCAAATGGATATAATGTTAACAATCGTTATGTTGTTCCATATTGTCCAAAACTTTCACAATTATTCAATTGTCACATAAATGTTGAAGTTGTTTCAAGCATAAAGTCAGTTAAATATTTATATAAATACATTTACAAAGGACATGATGCAGCTTCAATAATTATCACAAACAATAATGGCGAAACTGCTATTAATCATGATGAAATAAGTCATTATGAGGAGAATAGGTATGTAGGTCCAGTTGAAGCTGTATGGAGAATTTTAAGTAAACCATTATCAAAAAAAGTCACAGCATTAATCGTTTGCCTACACATTTACCTCATGAACAGAATGTTATTATTCATGAAGGAGATGTTCATAATAATCAAGTTTCGTTTATTTCGAAAAAAAAATACAAAATTATTGGATTATTTCGATTTAAATTCACGTGATCCTGAAGCGAATCAATATTATTATACAGAAATACCTGAGCACTATACTTGGAATAAAAAAAAACACTTTAATGGAAAAAACTAAAGCGTATAGAAAAAATAATGGGAAGAATGTATTCGGTTAATCCATGTCAGGTAGAGTTATTTCATCGAAGATTACTGTTACTAACAGTAAAAGGTACAACATCATTTGAATCAATGAAAAAGTAAATAGAGTAAATCATGAAACGTTCACTTCAGATTGTTTAGCATTAGGACTGATTGGTGATGATACTTAATGGAAAAGAGCAATTGAAGAAGGTATTGTGTGGATGATGCCTCAAACTCTTGGTCGGTTATTTATTAGAATTTTGATTCATTGTCGACCAATACATCCAGATGAACTTTGGGATGAATTCAAGGAACAAATGTCAGAAGATTATAGAAGAAATCATTTAAATATTGATGCAGAAAATAAGGCCTATAGAAGTATAAAAAAATTGCTATCTGAAGAAGGATTTCAGTTAACTGATTTCACAGGATTAGTTGATATAGAAGATAAAGATAATGTTATTTACACGGAAAACGATGCAAATTTGCATGAAGAAATTAATATTGCACAAGAAAAGTATCATAAATTAAATTTCAGGCAGAAGAATGTTGTTGATTCTGCATTAAAGGCAGTTGATGATTATAGTGGGAAATACTGCAAATGTATATACATTGATGGGCCTGGAGGGTCAGGAAAAAATTTTGTATACACAACCCTTTGGCATTTATTAAGAAGCAAAGGAAAAAAAGTTTGTAATATGGCATTTACAGGAATCGCTGCTACTTTACTTCCAATGGGAAAAACAGTTCAAAAAGTTTTTGGCTTATCAGTTCCACTATACAGTGATTCATCATCATCTATCAAGGTTCAATCTAAAGAAGGCCTGTATCTTAAAGATATTGATGTATTCATTTGGAATGAAGCACCTATGGCTCCGAAGTATGCATTAGAAATTATGGACAGAACACTAAGAGATGTCACAATATCAAATGTTATATTTGGCGGTAAGATAGTTATTTTAGGAGGTGATTTTAGACAGGTATTGCCAATAAAAGAACGAGGTACAAGATCAGAAATGATTAATTTATCAATAAAGAATAGTAATTTATGGAAACATTTTGAAAAATTCACATTGACAGAAAACATGAGAGCTTTGCCAGAGGAATCTGAATTTGCTGATTTATCGTTGAAAATTGGTAACGGTGAAATGAATGATACAAATGATTTCATTGAATTACCAGAAAGAGTGATTGCAGAAAGAAATGCAGACATAGTTCAAAATACGTACGGAGACCTTATTAAAGATAAAAAATTTGAGGAGGTGTCATCACGAGCCATTTTATCTGCTAGAAATGTTGATGTAGAAGAAATTGATAAAAGAGTAGTAGAATTATTGGATAATGATAGAGAGAAAATATATAAAAGTATTGACTGCACTGAAAATAGTGATAATGGCAATGTTCATGAAGTGATTTTACCAGAATATTTAAACACTTTAGTACCACCTGGTTTACCACCCCATGAATTGCGTTTGAGAATTTACTCTGTGATAATGCTTATAAGAAATCTTAGCATAAATGAAGGATTATGCAATGGAACGAGATTATGAGTTCTAGATTTGTCAAACAATGTAATTAAATGTAAAATACTAACAGGAGACAAGTGTGGAAATATTTTGTTTTTGAATCGTGTAACTTTACATTGTAATAGCTCTTACCCTTTTACTTTTAAAAGGAGGCAATTTCCAATTAATAATTATACTCGCGTTTGCAATGACTATAAACAAATCTCAAGGACAAACATTTAATCAAATTGCCACAGATTTAAGAAAAGATGTTTTTAATCCTGGTCAATTATATGTTGCATTATCAAGAGTACGCTCATTCGATTCAATTGAAATATACTTAGAAAATCAAAGAAGTAATAAAAATATAAAAAATTTTGTTTATACTGAAATTTTAGAATAAGCTCACAGAAAAAAACGAAATGTAATTCATAACAAATATATGAATATTTATACAGGGTGTCCCAGACTCAAGTGTCCGGACTTATATAGCCATATAAAAATTAAAAAAATAAATAGAAAATTCCTTTTCCAAAAATCACTTGAAGTTTTACTTTTTTAGTTATAAAACATTTAAGCTGGACCAATCAGGAGCGCTGTATAAACAGCCGTGTGTCCGTGAACGGGATTCCAACGTAGTGTTCTCCCGTCGCTAACCCCACCTTTGCGCTCACTTCGATAACACTGCGTTGAAATCTCGTTCACGTACACACGGCTGCTTATACGGCGCTCCTGAGTGGTCCAGCTTAAATGTTTCATATCTAAAAAACTAAAACTTCAACTGATTTTTGGAAAAGGAATTTTCTATTTATTTTTTTCATTTTTATACGGCTATATAAGTCCGGACACTTGAGTCTGGGACACCCTGTATAAAAAATACAATGGTCGTGAGAAACAAAGAAGAAAAAGCTTGATGCGCGCAAAGCGCGCGCTTTTTTGCTCTAGTGTTGAATTATTAAAAATTCAATTTGCAACCTATCAACACGTGCGCGTCATGTGACGAGCGGATCCCTCCAGTCCGTGCCGTGCCCCCCACCACTGAAACCACTATGCGCGCTCAGCCAATGAGTCCGGGAGTGTTCAAGCGGTTCGAACTCTTCCTCTTCACGTTACAGTACACTGTATAGCACAACAGGCATTACTCTGTCTGCAAGTATCAACGAAAATGTTAAACGCCCTGCTACACAAAGTAACTAACACTAATACCAAGTTATTTAGAGATTTATATTTTTGCTTTCTCATTAGGTAAATTTGCAATTCTTATTTAATCCTAATGTCTTATTAGGGTGAATTTTATTCCTTGTATGTATGTATGTATGTATATATATATATATATATATGGGGCGTTATTTCTCAAGTGTACCCACTCAAAAAGTCGAAGTTGTCTGATCTAAGTTAAACTTAGGCAAAGTGTTGTGCTATTGGATAGTAGTATATGGGGAAAAAATTTTGTCATTCGGATAAGTATTGACCGAGAGGGAGGGGGTAAAAGTTTTGGGATTTTTGTGGATATCGTCTATTTCGGCAATTTTTAACTCTTTTAATAGCGATGAAAAAAATTATGTCTAGTACAGTTTTGATAGGGTTTTTCACGCCCTTTCGATTGGAGCTAAGAATTTTATCAAAAAATAAATATTTATTATTATTATTATTATACCATTAAGCCATTTCCCTTTCGGGGTAGGCGTGACTGGCTCGGTTGGGAAGTAGTGGGATAGGTATATAGGTGTGAGGTAGGTCGTTATATGGTATAGGGTAGATAGGTATATAGGTATATGTGTTATGGTATAGATATTTTAGATTGATCTGGAGTTTTCGTTTTATTTATTCAAATAACACGTTCACTCCGCAACACTGCTCCGACCCAGGTTGTTGATCAATCTCTCTAGCGATCACCCCAAGTGAGGAGCCTCACAGAATTGTTATGTATGGTTCCCCACTTGGGCCCATTAGTATCCAAGGTCTTTGTTTCCGGCATCATTCACTCTATTGTCACTCTGCTTATAAACTATTTGTCGCCACATATTTCTGTCCTGGCATACTACTCTAGCTTCATTTACGTCCATGCATTTCTTCATGCAAGCTCTTCTGTTCCTATGACTTCTTATGTCTCTTCGGATCAATGTCTCATTTACAGATTCTAACCATTCTTTCGGCGGTCTACCTCTGGGCATTCTGCCATTTACTTTACCTTTATATACTTGCTTCGTCAGTCGTTCATTTTTCATTCTTTCAAGATGTCCGAACCATCTTAACTGATTTCTTTCCCATATGTCAACTAGCGTGTCTCCTGTACCACATTCTTTGAGGATTATCTCGTTTCGGACTTTGTCCATCAGTGTTTTTCCGCATATTATGCGCAGAGGTTTCATGCCGATCGCGTTGATTTTACTCCTGTCCTTTTCTTGACAGGTCCATGCCTCGCTACGAATATGGAATTATGTATGGCCATTTTAGCTTGTTTTGATATGTTTTTATTCGTGAGGATGGATCCTGCTCTACCGATAACCTGCTTACCCTTATTTATGCGCCTATCTAATTCCCCATCTATTTTTCCGTCGCTAGTGAATAGACTACCTAGATATACGTACTTGTCAACTTGTTCTAATCTCACATCATTTAGGACAATGTTGCATATTGTTTTCTCACTTTTTCCCTCAAAAACCATGACTTTCGTTTTATTCACGTTAATTTTGAGGTCCATGTTCTTCATGCTTGTGTTAAGTTTATTCAACATTCTTTGCAAGTCTTCGACTGATTCTGCCATAACAATCTTGTCATCTGCGAAAGCCAACCCACGTACTTTGACGGTTTCGAGATCTATACCTTTTTCGTTGAAGAGGGCAGTTCTTAGACACTTATCCATGAATATGATAAATAGCCACGAGGACATAACGCATCCTTGTTTCACGCCTTGCATAATATCGAACCAGTCACTCAGTTTCCCATTTACCCTTACACACCGTGTCGAAAGCTTTTTCTAGGTCAATAAATGCACAGAAAACTTTCTTTCCTACTCTCAAGCTTTTTCTGTGATCTGTCTTAGGCTAAATATCTGATCTGTACATGATCTTCCTGGCATAAATCCACTTTGGACTTCCCATATCTTCTCTTCTGTAATTTCCATTACCCTACGAATAAGTATTTTTGAGTATATTTTACTTACGGTACTTAGTAGGCTGATACCTCTGTAATTACTGCAGTTGCTTTTATCTCCCTTTTTATATATTGGTACAATAATCGCCTTTCTCCAATCGTCTGGGACTTCTTCTGTCTCGAAACATAAATTTATCAATTCGCACAACCTGTGAGGTATGTACTCGCCACCGTATTTAAGCATTTCAGCGCTAATACTGTCTAAACCAGCAGCCTTACCGTTTTTCAAGTTCTTAATTATATCTCTGACCTCAGTGACACTGACTTTTTCAATTGGGTTTTCTAATGCATTATGTTTAATGTCGTAGTTTTGTTGCCCTATATCTTCACCTCCTAATAGTTCTTTAAAAGAATCTTTTAAAGCGTCTACTATCCCGTCTATATCATATAGCATTTCACCTTTGCTGTTTCTCATGCTAAAAACTCTGTACTTTTACTTCCCTTCATCTCTTTAAATAATAGTTTCATAATTCCTTCAAAGCAGTTTTTTATTTTGTTCTCTTCTTCTGTTCTGGTTTTCTCTTTACTCTCTTTGACTAGACGTTTAATTTTCCTCTTTTTGTGTCTGTAATCATTTTTGAGTCTATTTCTCTCCTCATCGCTAAGACCTGTCATGTTCAACGTTCTTTTGTACGCTTCTTTCTTTTCTTGTTGGGCTGCCGCAATTTCATCGTTCCACCACGCATCGCCAGACTTTTTTCCTACCCTCGCCATACCACACACTTCAATCGCAGTTTCAACAATGGTATCCCGCAATAAAGCCCACGCACCTTCTACATCTTTGTTCCTTTCAAGCGACTCCCAAATTGCCTTATCTATGCGTTCGTTTATCTTATTCTGAAAATCTATTCGTAATTCCGGTTTCTGTAAATTTTCGACCTTGATTCGCGTTTGTTTCGTTTGTTTGGTTCTCTTTCTTCTCCACCCCCGCCCTAAGTTCATCCTGGAGACTAAAAGGTAATGATCAGTATTGCATTCGGCCCCCCTCATGACTCTTGTATCTGTAACTAGTTCTCTTAGTCTTTCATCTGCAATAACGAAGTCAATTATACTGCGGTTATTTCCTTTACACCAGGTGTAAGTATGGATAATTTTATGTCGAAACCAGGTATTTGTAATAAATAGGTCCTTCTCTAAGCATAAGCTAACTAATTTTTCCCCGTTATAATTTTTTCTTGTTGGATCCCCAAAATTACCCAGTACCCCTCCTGTATCTGTATCCTGACGTTGGACGCCGACCCATCCGTTCATATCTCCTAACAAAATTATTCTTTCACCTTGGTCGCAAGTACTTATTGTATCATTTAAAGTGTCCCAGAAGGCGTCCTTAACTTCCCTCGAATCGCTATCAACTGGTGCGTAGCACGCTATGATAAATAATCTTCTGATTCCTACCTTCATTCTAGCCCATAGCAATCTGGGTGATACAAAATTATGCTCTATGAGATGCTGTCTTGCTTTTTCATTCATAATTAAACCGACCCCTTGACTACGATGTGATTCGCTATCTACTCCTGACCATATTTCACAACCGCCTTCCAACACCCCATTTTCTATTTTTATAAATTCGCGACCCTTTTTCTTCGTCTCAGGTACACAAAGAATGTCTAGTTTCCTTACGTGCATAGTTTCTCGTAGTTCTCTTATCTTAAGATCATTCACTCCTCTAGCATTCCAAACACCCAGTCTCCATTCATCGCCCGAAACACGACCTTTACGTTTACCGTGTGCATGCCTTTGGTCAATCCGAGTTTCAGTCCTTTCCGAGGCTACTTTATTGTTTGTATTATTCATGTTTAGATTGTACTCCCAACTATCACCTGTATGCGCGAGATTTGTTTTGCGAGTCGAAATCATGACCGAATTAAGCAGTGATTTGTCTCATGGTGGAGTCAATCTGTAACGTCAGTCCAACCAAAACTTCTGTTACTGGGGGAGGGGGGCGGGGGGATAAGGACATGAGAAAGGAAGCCGAGAGTCTCAATAGGTGGGTGATTTATGCTGATAAGGTCACCAGCCTTAAGCAGCGTTCTATTAGATAGGAGTTGATATGTTCCCG
>CAKNXH010060982.1:207543-219349 GCA_932178445.1 Andricus quercusramuli
TCCCCCCCCCCTCACCCTATATAAAATATGGGGAAAAATTGTATTTTAGTAAAAATTAATATAATTTGGTATATACTAGAAACTCATCTTTTTTTAAAAACAGCTTGTAGATAATTCCATTTCTTGTCTATTTCCGAATGTCACTTCAGTTACGCGGTTATAAAATCTTTTATTGAATAAATCTGCACACATAAAAAGAGTTTATAGAAAAATAATGAAATTTTTTGAAACTTCTTTTAAAATATTTTGAAACTTTTCTTTTAAAAATTCTTTCCCTATTTTCAAATAAACGACTGACTTCTGAGAGTACTTCAAAACGACTGATTTTGAGAACAAAGGGGCGAACTCGAGAGAGTCAAATAACACATGCGTTTCATTCATTGACCTTCAAAAATGGAGTTCAAAAATAAATTTCACTTTTTTTGGAAATACGATAGGGTCTTAAAAGAAAGCCCAGGTTTTTTCCTATAGGACCATGTAGATTAGAAAGTGGGATTCGAATTTTTAATGTATGAAAATAAGCGTTGAGTACTCCGGTACGCTCGTGACACTGGCGCTAGAGCCCCGCAGCGCAACGTGGTGCCTTCATGGTATTGTTTTTTTTTCAAAAGTAATAATATATGCCAGTATATTTGAACGCTCTGTTGTACAATAATTTGCATTACGCCACAATAAGACTTACGGCACGTCTTTATACGAAAGCGTAGCCGGCGTAACCCCAAACATAACCTCTATAGTTGCTTCTGTACAATAATAATCAACATGCTTGTTCATTTCATTTCATTTCATTTCAGTTTATTAAGCTAATCGGTCAAAGACCATTTACATAGCTACAATGTTATACAAGTAGTATTTATATAAATAGGTACTTAATGCTTAAAAATATTTGCGCAGATGTATATTGTATATTAAATACATGTGTTTTATACTACTATATTTATTTATTTATTGGGCCTCCACGTATAAAACATATTCATATACCGCATTACAAAATGTGTCGATGGTGGTTACAAACAGGTCTATATCTTGTTTAGTTTTATCATAAAATTGATTCAAGTTCGTGCACATAGTGTGCACTGACGAATGGTGGATCAATTTTGGAGAAACATAGAAAAGATGTTCACTTCTTGTTGTATATGTTGGTACCTGAAACGGTATAATTTGAAGAATTTCAGGACAGTCGAATATTCCTCGAATTATTTTAAACAGAAATAGTATGCTAGTATATGTTCGCCTGCCCTCTAATGAGCAAATATTCAATCTTTTCCTTAAATCGGTTAGATCAGAACCAGGTGGAGGATAAGTCCCATGTTGTTTCCAGTGTAAAAATTTTATAAACCGTCTCTGACAATTTTCAATAGCTTTAATATTATTCTGGAAGTGTGGTGACCAGATTACGGAGCCGTACTCTAACTTTGATCTCACCAATGTATTAAAAAGAATTTTAAAAGTAGCAGGGTCTCTGAAGTGTCTGCTTGCTCTAAGCATAAATCCTAGAGATTTATTCGCACACAATAACATTTTGTCGATATGGATTTTAAAAGTAAGGCATGGATCGAATGTTATTCCAAGATCAACTATGGTAAACACTCTATCAATTTTCACACCCTGGATTGTATATTCATAGTCATATGATACTGGTGTGTTGCGGCCTCTGAGGAAGGACAGGATTTTACATTTTTGAACATTAAGTTCCAAGTTGTTTACAATACACCAGTCCTCAAATTTATTCAAATTATCTTGTAGTGCGTAACATGAGTTCATATAATGATGGCAATTTAGCGTGGCCGACAAATCATTAATATAAATCACAAAAAATAGTGGAACTAGGTTTGAACCCTGTGGTACACCAGATGTTGGCCTGAAAGTTTGAGAAGAGTGTCCACCATATTCTACATACGTTTCCCTACCTGATAGATAAGAGTGCATAAGTCGAATTACATTAGAATCAAGATCCAAGGCACTTAATTTTTGTAGTAATGCAACGTGATCTACTTTGTCAAAAGCCTTTGACAGGTCTGTATATATGACATCTACTTGTTTGTATATCTGTAGTTGTGTCCGGACTAGCTGGGTAAAACATAATAAGTTTGTAAGAGTGGACCTTCGTGGAACAAAGCCATGCTGCAGTGGTGAAAAAACTTTAGAAACTGATGTTGAAATTATGTCATAGATACACACCTCAAATACTCTTGACAGTCCGCAGGAAATTGATATAGGCCTGTAATTTATTATTTCCGATACATCTCCTTTTTTCCATACTGGACATATTCGAGAGCATTTCCAGATTTTTGGGAAGTAACCTGTTCTTAGAGATAAGTTAAATATAATTCTAAGCGGTGTAACTAAAAAATTGCAGCAACTCTTGATCAACGTACAAGGGATCTTATCTGGACCAGCAGAATCCTTATTAGGAAGTTTATTAATTGCTTTCAAAACATTTTTCGAGGTAATTCCAGTACTTAGGCTAAGATGGTAATCTGTGGGTAAATTATCCCCTTGTGGCAACAACAAGTGAAACGCTTGGTTCAGTGGTTTGTCTTCCCAACCAGGCAGTGAAAGATTAGTCGGGTTATATACTTGCGAGAAGAACCTAGCAAATGCTTTTACAATATCAGAAGGATTCGTCAGTTCCACACCCTCGTATCTCATTATACCTGGTATTCTAGAAACTCCTTTTAAATGATTTAAATGAGACCAAAACGAAGAGGGACTAGTTCTAATTTTTTGTTCAATATTTTCATTATATGAAACTAAAGAACATTTAAGGTTAGTTTTGATTACACTCTTTAAGTAATTTGTTAGATTTAAATAATATGGATCTTTTGTCAAATTATATTTTTTCCAATATTTATTCTTTACAGTTATATCTTTAATTATGCTTGTTGTGAACCAAGGTGGAAATTGTCTACCAGCGCGATGGTTTTTAAATTTCGGGACATGAGTCTCTAGAAGCATATTTAATGAATCATAGAATAAAGTGGCAGCATGCTCCGCTGATGTAATATTTTCCAGAAACGTCCAATCTATATTGCTCATAGAAACACACAAGTTGCCTATATCAGCACGTCTAAAGTTTAAATTTTTAGAATCGGTGTTAACAACGAAGTTTTTAATGTTTAATAATGAATTTACATGAAGATTGAATATAAGTGAAGGATGGTGTTTATCCTCTGGTATTATTGCAGAGTTACATTTTTTTATAGTACAATGAATGTTTGTTAGAATTAAATCAAGATATCGATCATTATGATTTGTAATATTGTTAATTTGTAGAAGTTCATAATATTGGATAAATGACGATAATAACAGAGATTCTCGATTTTGAACTGCCGTTTCACAAAAGTTCTTGTATTGTGGTATATTAAAGTCACCAGCAATTATTAATTTATGATTCCAAAGGCAATGAGAATTGCTTAGAGTTTCTAAAAATGCTTCAAGAGTGTCCACAGAAAGAGAAGGAGGAATATACAAGGCTAGTATGATATAATAAGTTCCATGGTAAAAGAATTTCGCTCCAACAATATTGATTTCAGGAAATTGATTACAAATTGGAGCCAATATCACTTGAGAGCACAGTAATTTAGAATCAAGTGCAAGCAATACACCCCCTCCAGTTCTGTGTTCTCGATCATCACGCAACACACTAAATTTTTTGCAATCAAGAATTTCAGAGGAATATGTTGACGGCTTGAGCCATGTTTCGGTAAATATAAGTATATCATATAACAATATTTCTTCAGATGTTAATAGAAGATCTATTTTTGTATTTAACCCCCTTACATTTTGGTAATACCCTAAAATTTCAATATTCTTAGAAATTACCTTGGTGACCAGTGGTACTACATTAGTTACTCCTGTTGATTTTCTTTCACTTGAATTATCGGGTTCCCGTTTTTGTAAACTATCTTCAGATTCTTTTCTCCTGCAGCTACTCGATCGTTCAGAGCCCGCTTCGTTTGTTGGTATTGCAGTTGCTGCATTGGAGTTTGATCCGTTGAAATCCTTATGGCTGGAGACAATTCCTGCAGCTCCGATTTTTTTCTTTTTTGAATAAATGTTTTCAACACCTCTACTGCAGTTTGCTCGTTCTGGAAGATAATCTTAATGGGTCTTGGAATAGAAATTACAGAGGACCGCTTGCCAATGCGTAATATCTTTAGATTATCAATAAATGTGTCTGGAGTAATAATTTTCAAAATTTCAATAACAGAAGTTTTTTCATCCTTAGAGTCAGGAGATTGAGTTGTTTCATCAAGACCAAAAATAATTAAATTTTTCTTACGTTTGCTTCTCCCCTCCATTTCGGAAAGGCAGGCTGCCATAAAATTTGGCGAATGGCATTCAGGTGCTGAGGCTTCCTCAATCTTGTTATTCAGTGCAATTACTTTTTCTTCATGAGTCTGTAATCGTAGGTCGAGGTCATCTACTTTGGTATTAACTGTAGAGGAATGATTGTTGAGAGATTTTTCAAGATTGTCGATCCTTGAGTCAAATTGGTCGATCCTCAAGTTAGTTTTGTCAATTTGATCAGACAATATTTTTACATTTCCTGAGAGCGAGTCAACAGAAGACTGTACTTTAGCTATGTCTTGATGTAGTGTGTCACTTTGATTTTTTATTGCAGGCTCAATGATTTCTTTTATTGCTCTTTTAAGCATGTCCATATCGAAGCTCGATTTTTCCCTATTGTTTTCTACAGGAGAGTTTTGACGGGAGCTGCAGCACCGCGAGTATTTACCATCTGCCCTTTTTGTTAGTTTATCGGCACATTCGGTGTGGTAGATTGTACCGCATCCTATACATGAGACTGTTGAGCAATCAGATGTTATTATCTTCTGTTTGCAATGGCCGTAAGAGCACATACTGGAGTTTGGAGAAAGCAGCGTAAGCTTGTCTTTCATGTTACCCGTTAGATCGCCCGAGTGAGTCATTTTTGTGTACAATGAAGGCTATGGTTGGACCTATATAGCGATCGAGTTAGCAGTCGAATTTATATTGTCCATATAGTCCGAGTTCTAAGCTGTATTATATGCTCTTACTTAGGCCACTTGCAGGGCAATACTTTTGCTTTCACACAAACAAAGTTTAAGGTGTGTTATTAGAAATGTGTGTTTTATTTATTTTTTTTTTGCACTCATGAAAGCACACTAATATAAATTAACTCACATAGAAATCACTATCGCATCCAAATTTATCATTACTAAGAGCATTTTTTCCCGAAAACAGCTCACACAAATGTTCAAATGTACAGGTTATGTTACACAACACTGATAATCCGCCAGACCACCGAAGTTCAGCATGTGATTTCAAAAATGTATGTTTTACTATGGATAGGAGCACAATACACATCAAACATCTCACATAATAATCACCACATCTACATTTATAGGCACCGACAGTGATTTACATCGAGATCATTTCGCGCACGTGTTTATCGTCGAGAGGCCATCTTGGTCTATTATTCATGATAATTTATTATGTTAACAGCTGTTAAAAATACTTACCTTATGTGCAAGAAAATATTAGTTTGTTTGAGAAGCGAGACAAAGCAGGAAACACCCGAAACTCATGCATACATAACTTTGAGAGAAATCAGCTGATTTGGCATGCGCTCGTTTCTGTTCGTCAAAACATTGAAAAATGTATTTAATTCATCGTCTACATCCGCCCGTAATTGTTCTTAGCTCAATAAACTTGCCTGTAATATGAAAAACATTAAATTTATTTCAATAACAGTTAATTTAATATTAGGCGGCAGCACCGAGCCGAGTATGTCAATGAGTTAATGAGATACGAATTTCAAGAAAAGAAATTTTGCTAATAAGTATAAAGTGCCATTTATAGCTTGTGGACATAAAATATATTTTTCAAACTTTTTTTATCAATATTTATCATATACCATTTGTAAAAGGTTGATAAATCCTTTTCTGACTGTCACATGCAAAGTGAGGTTATATTTACTATAGTTCACCATATATCCCATTGTATATGTCGTAGCCCAGTAGCCGACCCAGTTGATTAGCCGACTCGCTGGCTAGTCGGCTAATGAACGCTGAGTAGCCGACTGTATACCTGCACCTGCGTTTCGGCCCAGTAGGCGACTATGCGAACGATACATCACATATTTTAAGAATTGAGACTTATAATTTTTTTTCCATGCAATAGTTTGTATTCATAATTTATATTTTCATTCATTCATAATTCATAATCCATTCATAATTTAATTTATATAGTGTTGGGACATGAAGCTTGTTAGTAAGAAAGTCTTGAATAAAAATTATCCGATTCCTAAAATGGGCAAGGAAAAGTAGAAAAGAATATTGCGTCTTTTTTTCAGTGCTTTTTTATTCAAGACCTGCTAAAATTGTTAAATTTATACCGACAATTTGGTATAGTTCAAAATCGAACTTTAATTCTATTTTTGAGAAGACGAAGTTCAATTTCGTACATTAAACATTAATAATAATATATTTGATTCAATAAATATTGATTTGAGTTGATGTTTAATAATTTGTATTATTATTGATGTGAGTTGATGTTTATTAATATTATAATGTTATAATTACGTAATCATCTTATATAATCTTATAATAATGCATAATATAATACAATTATCATACAAGTTGCCCTCAAGTAGTCATAAAAGTTCAGGACAATTTTGAGTTAGATTTACCCTAAAGCCGACATAAAATTTGAACTTTGAAAAAAGAAAGATAAAAAAAAATTATTTTCTTTAAATCTTTCGTTTTATTCATGTTCATTTGTTACAACAAGGTTGCATAATACACCAGCTTTAAAACAAGCGCAACGTTTCGTTTCACATTGATTTTCTGCCGCTTTACAATTACATTTTTTAAAACCTTGACCGCCACTGAATGATTGTTTAGTTGCTGCCTCTCGTAACGAAAGTACACTATTTTTAGGTATGTCAGTTAATTCCATCACACTGGCTCCTGAAATTTGAATCTCGGTTCGAGGAAACCAACCCTTAAGCAAACCGTCTTTGGTTCCTATTTGATAAACGCCATTTTCTAAAAGAGTCAGGATACCAAAAATGTTACTAAAATCTAGAGGACCCCGATCAACAGCTGGAACAGATAATATTATACTGTCACCGACATTCACTGGTGCAAAATTTTCATCTGAAAATGTTTTCATTTTTTTAGCTTGAATCTTTTGTCTTTCAAAGCAATCTTCCTGAGTGTCCACCAAATGCTTTCCTCTAGCGCACAACGAGCAGACGAGTCTATGCTCAGTATTCAAATCTAGTTGTCCACAATTAATGTGCATTTGCATAGTACACTGTGGGCATTGCGTTGCATCATCGATGTTCAATACAACATTGCAGATTCCGCAGAAATCTTTCCTTGTTTCATCAACGGCTGCTGTGACAATTGTGTGCTCTTCAGATGAACTGCAAATGTAAGAAACAATATGTTACACGAGTCTTATATACTGTGATTTCTTTTTTCCAGTATTATTATTATGAAAGGAAACTTTATTATTAAAAAGTATCAAATTATACTATAGAGTATTATTATTATACATTATTTTGCTTCATCACAGAGGAAGCTTTGTAATGGTAACATTTTCAAAAATGTTTTAATTCATTTAATTGGATGTCACGCTTTGTTTGAACACGATAACTAGAAAACGTTTGCAGATAAATTGATGAAATTTGGAGAGCTCATTTTTCTCACTAATATCTTGAAACGGACTAATTTTTTAAAGCACTTAATAATATTTTAAAAATCGGATTTTTATCGTAAAACTTTTTTCATTCGCATAATTTAAAGTTGATGCAAGAATATAAAAGATTCCGTGGTCCGAGACGAATCGATTGATATATAATATCAATACATTTTATTGAAGAGTAGGGAAGTTATGGTAATTAAATATTTATAAACTCGTTTCTTATAGTAAAAGTTTTCTTATTCTCATAATTTAAAGTTCATGCGAGAATAGAAACGTTGTGTTGATTCAAGATGAATCGATTGACCTATAACATTGATACATTTTATTGAAGTGTAAGGAAGCTTTGGTAATGCATAATATTTGAAAACGCGATTTCTTATAGTAACAGTTTTTTCACTAACATAATTCAAAATATCATTTCGAATACAAGATTTGATTTGTCTGATTTGTCTTCGTATTTAAAAAATTTTTTGTATTATTTTGTAATTTTTAATTTTTTGTAAATTTCTATTTTTTATTATTATTATTATTATTGAGTTGAGCTGATGTTTATTAATATTGCAATATTATAATTATATAACATAATAATAATAATGTAAGAATAATATATATATATATAATATTGTATAATATTATACAATATAATGAAATTATTAATTATTAGGTTAAAATTAAATTGAAGAATATAATAAAATTTAAATTCAGATTAGCCGTATCAGTTAATTGATAAATCAAAAATTATATCCATACCTTTCAGTCTTCAATTCATGTCGGTTCTGTTGTCCAACGGCTTGATCTAGGGCTTGTTCTAGATCTTCTTCTGAAGCAAGGGTGTTTAAAACTTCACCCGGTAGCAAAGTACTTTGCAAACCAACAATAATTAGTCCTAGCACAGCTTCATAAGGAGACCTATTTATTACTCTGTGTTTAGAGGTGTTCTTTTGCCACTGAAATCAAAAAAAAAGATACGAAATTTCATATTGAATGCAATTTAAGTATTGCAAGGAAAGAAGGTAATATAATTCTATTGCTTACCTGCACTTCATAGATTCCACGGCTCCAGCTTGATGATTTATTATCAATCATGCATGCTCGCAGCATATCCTCAACGTCCGCGTTCGATCTTTCCACACTTTCTTAGCTTTGCGGATGTCGAGGTCGTCCATGCACTATTTTGCAATGAGGCCAAATTGTTGACAGCTCAGTTACAACGGAAGCAGCCAATTCGCGACCATTTTTGCTTTGCAAGATTTGCGGTGCTCCCCAGGTGAAAAATATCTTTGATAGTTCTTCTGCTACATTAGCAGCGTGTTTGGATTTCAAGGGTCGTAGATGTAGAAACTTCGTTGCATGGTCTTGGTAATTCATAATCCATTTATAATCACCATCGCTGCATGATTGGAAGTCAATCAGATCTTGGGAATTCTCCATTTATTTTTAATATAATAAGACATCTTATCTCTTCCTCCATGTCCAGTTTGAACATGTGCTTCCAATAATTTTTCGAAATAATCTTCAACTGTGATCTGAAGACACTAATGACATAGTCGCCTACTGGGCTGAAACGCTCTAGTTCAATAGACGACTGGCCGCTTGTCGTGCGAAGAGCGGCCAACGTGAGCAGGTGCAGGTATACAGTCGGCTACTCAGCGTTCATTAGCCGACTAGCCAGCGAGTCGGCTAATCAACTGGTTCGGCTACTGGGCTACGACATATATATAATTTCCACTAAAAGCATAAAATACCTCCGTATATAAGCACTGAGCATACATTTAAAAATTATTTGGTTAGATTGCAGAATAGGGGCGTCACCTCTGTTTTGGCTGGAAACATTTTTTTTCCAGCAACAAACTATTGGAATGTATAACTGAACGATAAATAAGCAATTTGATCAGGAAAACGTTTAAAATTATCGTTACTTTTGTTACTACGATGTCTCAAATATGGGTCTGTTACGATATCGGAATTATCATATTTAACTCACAGTTTAGATGTTTTTAAACATCCGTACGGCCAGAAAAACTGTAAATATTTGGAATCGAATTGTTTTTAATTAATCAAAATATATTTAGATATTTTTTATGTCGACAAAAAAAAGGAGTTTCACGTATATCAGCTGTTACTTGAGACAAGAGGAGACGGGACGTTGGAAAGGAGTAGGGATTTGACCAACATTATTTTTTGTGACCAGTCTAAGGGGTGCCTTCCCGCCCCCACAAGACGTTGGAAATGGGTAGGGGTTTATTCAACATTATTTTTGTGACCATTTCATATACATTTTCTATTTCTATGACATACAAATCTCGATAGCCATCCATAGCCAAGGGCGTCCTTTCGTCTCATATCGTGACAGACCCATATTTGAGACATCGTAGTGACAAACGTAACAATAATTTAAAACTTTATCCTTATAAAATTGCTTCATTTCTTGTCCAATTAAAGATTATAATAGTTGGTTGCCGAAAAAAAAAATGTTTCCAGCCAAAACAGAGGTGACGCCCGTATTCTGCAATTGCACCAATTATTTACTCTCACATATTGAATTATAAGCAACCGTTCACCTAGCACCATATTTTTTTCGTCTCTCATCGACACAGGGTCTAGTACTCGGCTCGGTTCTGTGGGTTCTGCTTTCTGCTACCTACGATTAGTTTTGCATCATGAACATATCATGAACCTCAAACGCCGGCGTAAAGCAGAAATCACGAAGTACTACAAGGAGACCGCACACCATGTATTTCACCAGCAGTGGGACTCCGATACCGTGACGAAAGTCGAACGGACCTCTTTTTCTAACGTGTGGAGATAGAAAGAGAGGTTCTTTCGACTTCGCCTCTTCAGAGAAACTTTGTAACTAAATTGTCGTCTGCTACTATAGGAATCTTAAAGGTGTATTTACACGCTGTGTCTGCTGGCTGTCAGCCAGCTGTTACGTCCCAGGATCTGCAGTCGAATTTCATTCTGTTGTAGCCATCTGTTGATTCGTTGAAGGAGAGTTCGGAATGCTGCCGTTGAGTGGTGGAAACCACTGCCGCTAAGCTAGGTCAAGTTTAAATAAAAACACCATTGTTTATGTTCACTGAATCACTAGATTTATTCAATAGTTTTCTTTTTAATTTATTGTTCACAGTTTTGGTTGATGCACATGAGTGCAATAATTAATCGCGAAGCGCGTCGCGTTACAAGCTTGTATTTATTTGAGTCTT
Source organism: Andricus quercusramuli (assembly GCA_932178445.1). Classification (NCBI taxonomy): domain Eukaryota; kingdom Metazoa; phylum Arthropoda; class Insecta; order Hymenoptera; family Cynipidae; genus Andricus; species Andricus quercusramuli. Next base: position 218,448 of record CAKNXH010060982.1, read on the forward strand.
TGATTTACGTTGATTCACAATTTTCATAAGAGCAAAATTACAAAACTGAGAGTCGCAGGTTTAAAGTTGTTTCAACGGATTTCGAAGTACAGAATCTGCCCTTTTTTGGCTGTGCGTGCTTTTTTATAACTTACAAATGGGAGGAGGTTTATTCCCTCTCCTCGGCCAAGAACCAATCACATTGCTTACGTCATGGAATTTTCCTACTGTTTGGTTTTCGGCTCGTCTCCAATAAAGGGCGCCACTTGAGGGCCGTCGGGGTCCCTCTCGTCAACTGTTGCGCGTCTACTCCCCCCAGTTACTCTTCCTGCTTCGCCCCGAACGGACGTGTGTTGGCGCGTATGTGGCTACGCGGTAGCCATCGGCCGTGCAGTTAAGTGCAGTGACTCGTCGTGTGTCATACAGACCGGACATGTGGTCGACCGGTGCGTGTGTAGTAGTGACGTGAAGTGTAGTGTTACTCAACCAATAAACGAGTTATCTAATCACCATTTGGCGCCTATTGTTTCTTGAGCTCCCGTCACCCCCCTCCTTCCAGCACAAATAGAAACATTGGTCCTTCGAGCCGGATACAGCTACGACAGGGAGGTGATCGTGGCGTCGGGGGAGGCAGAGACCAGGAGTCATCGGGTGTCGTCAGCAAGAGTCGAGCCCACACCTTTCCGACTACAAGCCCGACGCGCTGCCGCTTGAGCAGCTCGGCTAGCCGACAGTGGAAGCGGAGACCAGGATCCATCAAGCGTAATTCGATGGCAGTCGTCGTCATGTAAGTGCATCTTCATTACGCATCTTCATTACGAACAATGGACGTGAGAGCAAGGGGCGGGAGAGGCGGTCGAATCTGTTTTACGCACAGATCTCGGCCTCTCTCCCGAACAATCTCCCACTCACGGTCGAGAGCA
>CAKNXH010060983.1:2692-31770 GCA_932178445.1 Andricus quercusramuli
TTCAATAAATAGTATTGATATCATAGGTCAATCGATTCGTCTCGAATCAACACATGTTTTCTGTTCTTGCATCAAATTTGAATTATGTTGGTGAAAAAAGTTTTACTATAAAAAACCGATTTTCAAAATATATAAATTATCATAACTTCCCTTCTCTTTGATAAAATGCATGAATATTATAGGTCAATCGATTCTTCTCGAACCAAGGAATCTTTTATATATTCGCATCAACTTTAAATTATGCTATTGAAAAAAGTTTTACTATAAAAAACCGTATTTTCAAATATTATGCATTACCATAGCTTCCTTACTCTTCAATAAAATTCACTAATGCTATAAGTCAATCGATTCTCCCTGAATGAATACAACTTTTCTACTATCGCATCAACTTTAATTGATGAAAAAGAGAAAGCTTTTGCTATAAAAATCGATTTTAAAAATATATAAATTACCATAATTTCCCTACTCTTCAATTAAATTTATTGATATTATAGGTCAATTGATTCGTCTGGAGTCAACACATCTTTTATGTTCTTGCATCAACTTTGATTTATGGTAATGAAAAAAGTTTTACTATAAAAAACCGATTTTAAAAATATTATTGAGTGCTAAAAAATATGCAATTAATATTTTTAGAAATCCTTCGGTCTGTTTTAAGATATTAGTAGGAAATAAGCTCTCCAAATTTCATCAATTTATCTGCAGACATTTTGAAATTAGGGAGGGTTTAATTGAATGAATTAAAAAATGTTGGAAAATGTTACCATTACAAAGCTTCCTCTATGAGGAAGCAAAAAGTTGAATTTTTCATCAAAATGATAAATTTTGCACCAAATAGTTGAATTTTCAACTAAGAGGATTAATTTGTTACCAAAAACGACAAATTTTTAACAAAATACATGAATTTTTAACCAAATAGCTGAATTTTCAACTTAAGAAAATAAATTTGCTATCAAAAATGGAATAGTTAAACTTCCAGTTAAAAAAAATGTATTTAACCAAATAGCTCAATTTTCTAACTAGAAAATTTCCATTTTTACCATATTATTTTAATCAGAAAGTTGCATTTTCATACGAAAAAGATTAAATTTCTACAAAAAGATATACAATTTCGAACCAATAAGTCATATCTACATTAACAATTTCTAAAATTGAATATTTTTGAACACTTTTTTTTTACTAGACAATTTATTCAATATTATTTAATTAATAATTACTCATTTAATACGTGCAAGCTATTCTTAATAGTGAAACGCTTTTGAATACAAATCGTTTTCAATTAAAAAATTAATGTTCAGTTTTATAATTTAATTACAATGATTTACACGACTTTAATTAAATTAATTTTCATTTAATTTCTTAACATATTGATTGAAATATGTATTAAATGGAAGTTTTCGCATTAAGCTTCACCACGTCTTATGTTTTATTTCAGCAATCTTTCTAGATTAAACTTTGAGGCTCTTGATTGTCCCATAAAAAAAATTAATTGAAATTACATAATCTCCCACGAATTGCAGGCTTAATATCGACAAGAAATAAATAAGAATAAATAAAAAAAATAAATAAAATGAAAAAGAATAAACAGAGAAAAAGAGAAATAGACGAATAAATATGGGAATAAATAAAGAAGAATAGACAAATAAATAAAGGAATAAATAAAGAATAAAGACAAATAGAAGAATGAATAAAAGAAAAAGTATGAATCAAAAATAGATAAAAGTACGAATACAAGAATAAACAAAAATAATCAATGAAAAGATTCAATGAAAAATAAATAAAACAATAAATAAAGAACAACGAACAATAGAAGAATAAATAAAATAAGAAAAAATAAATAATGAAGAATAGAAGAAGCTCAATTTAAAAATAGAAATTTGCAAAAAATTACAAAACAATACAAAAATTGTTTTGTACAAAGACAAAAATTTTACAAAGACAAATCAGACAAATCAAATCTTGTATTCGAACTGATAATTTTTTCAGCCGGAGAAGGGAAAGGAAAAGTTCTGTGGCACCCTATCCCTTTCCCAGCTTTATGATTTCTTCACAAAAATTGCCAGAATTACTCTATTTGAAAATTTATGCTCAAAAAGTCTTTTCTATTCATGCGTCAACTTTGAATTATGTCGCTGAAAAAAGTTTTCCTGTTCAAAACTGATGATTCAGATATTATAAATGAGCATAACTTCCCTAATCTTCAATAAAGTGTATTATTATTGTAGATCAATCGATTTGCCTCGAATCAAGAAATCTTTTCCGTTCTTGCATCAATTTCGAATTATGTTAGTGAACAAAGTTTTACTATGAAAAACCGATTTTCAAAATATATAAATTACCATAACTTCCCTACTCTTCAATAAAATGTATTGATAATATAGGTCAAACGATTCTTCTCGAATCAAGAAATCTTTTATATTCATGCATCAACTTCGAATTATGCTAATGAAAAATGTTTTACTATAAAAAACCGATTTTCGAAATATTATTGAGTGCTTAAATAAAATGCGATAAATATTTTTAGATACCCTTCGGTCAGTTTCAAGATATTAGTAAGGAAAATAAGCTCTCCAAATTTCATCAATCTATCTGCAACCGTTTTCTAGTTATCGTGTTCACAAAAAAGCGTGACATCAACACATCCACACATCCACACATCCATACATCCACACATCCCCACACACATCCGGACAATTGTTTAGAACATTGTATTAGATATTTTTAAATTAGGGAGGGTTTAATTAAATGAATTAAAATGTTTGGAAAATGTTACCATTACGAAGCTTCCTCTAGAAAAAAAAAACTTAAGACATCATTTCAACCACGAATCGGCACGTCACTACATTATTATCAGACCCTCTTTTCCCGTGAGTGTCACTTCCTACTTATATCACAGAAATATTTATAAGCTTCCTTATCTACCTCAATCAATACAAATATCTAAACTGATTGTTAGTACGTTAGAAAATCAAGGTTTGCTACCAAGGTAAAGTTATCATAAAATATTGTCCTGATTTTTTTTTGTTCCTGCAGTTATCTCCATCACCTAATCTAAGTAGCAATATAAGCTCAGATTTAATAACAATTGAACAGTAGCTCATACACCATGCTGAAGTTAATATTCCTGTGCATAACTCTTGTCACACTTCCATCTCCACTTTTTGGTTGCGTTAGCCCTCACGCGGTCAACAATGATTGGTGGAAGGACGCAATAATCTATCAAGTTTACCCCCGTAGTTTTAAGGATAGTAATGGAGATGGCATAGGAGACCTAAATGGAATAACCAGCAGGTTGACCCACATAAGGGACATAGGAGCAGACGCCCTCTGGCTCTCACCAATTTACTCCAGCCCTCAGGTAGATTTTGGCTATGATATCTCCAATTTTACTGACGTGGATCCCCAATATGGTACTCTATCCGATTTCTCGAACCTCGTAAGTCACGCAAAATTCCTAGGCTTAAAAGTTCTCCTAGACTTTGTTCCTAATCATAGTTCTGATGAACATCCATGGTTCAAGAATAGTATTAAAAAAATCAAGCCTTACGATGAATTCTACATCTGGAAAAATGGTACAACAGTAAACGGAGTTAGGAAACCTCCCAACAACTGGTTAAGTGTTTTTAAGGGATCAGCATGGGAGTGGAATGAAGAAAGAGGGCAGTATTACTATCATCAGTTTGCACCTGGCCAACCAGATTTGAACTACCGTAATAAAGATTTGGTGCAAGCCATGAAGGATGTCCTGACATTCTGGATGGATAGAGGAGTGGAAGGATTTCGCGTCGATGCAATTCTCCATTTATTTGAGGATGAAAAATTACGCGATGAACCAAAAAGCAACCTTACTAATGTTCCAGAAGATGAGTACCTTTATCTTAATCATATTTATACCAAAGATCAAGAAGAGATCTACGGTGTCGCTAAAGATTGGAGAGCCCTTTTGGATGACCATGCAAAAAAACATAATGGAGATGCTAAGTTCTTGATAGTCGAAACAGCTGGGACCCCACTCACCATAAAAAGGTACTTCGAAGTAGGATCAAATCCTTTCAACTTCGTGTTAGTTAACGATCTGGGTGGATCATCGACAGCTGTCGATTTTAAAAAATTGATTGATAACTGGCTCAATAATGTTCCGGAGGCTAACGTATCTAACTGGGTCACAGATAATCATGATAATCATCGCTCAGGTTCGAGATTTGGTGTTAAGAAGTCAGATATGTTGGCTATGTTGGCTATGACTCTTCCCGGTATCACAGTTGTCTATTATGGAGACGAAATAGGTATGCTTGATAGAAATATGACTTGGGATGAAACTGTGGATGTAGCTGGCTGCAATTTGGGTCCAGACAAGTACCATCTCGCATCAAGGGATCCAGAGAGGACTCCTTTCCAGTGGGATGACACGACTAGTGCTGGATTTTCTACCAATGAAAATACTTGGCTTCCTGTTCACGAGAATTACAAAACTTTGAATTTAATAGCACAAAAAATTGCGCCTGTTTCGCATTATAAAGTTTTCAAATCGATGACAAGGATAAAGAAGAGACTCCCTGTTCTGAAGAAAGGATCAGTCAAAGTTTTGCTTATCACGAAGGATGTGTTGGGAGTTGTGCGAAGACTGGAGGGTTCACCACCGTTAGCGCTGATAATTAATATGGGGGCGAATGATGAGATTGTAGATGCCAATACTTGGTTAAACATTCCTAAGGAACTTGTTGTTTATACTGCGAGTGTTGATTCAAACATTACACAAGGTAGCAAAGTTGATACTAGTGAATTAAAGCTTCCTGGTTCTGCATCTATTCTCTTGGCAGCCGAATCGCAAGTTTCTGGTTTGCTTAACGATCTATGATCTTATTCAGTCCTTTGATGTTTATTGTAAATTGTACTTATATATTCTAAGCTATTTCTAAAGTTGTGATACATTTAGTAATCATATAAGAGTATATTGTCTGTTCACTGTAAAAAATCGTTGGCTGGAACAAGAGATAAGGTAGTAGGCCATTTACTTTAGTTTTTAATATATGCTGCTACTACTTGAGTGGTTGCAGTTACTACTTTTATTTCTAAGAATGGTTGTCCTTACTTCTTTTCTTTTGGACCAACAACTTCCGATGGTAGATATCCATTTTCAGGTAGCTCTTCTCAATAATTTAAGTAGTAAGTCTTACAATTAAATTAGTACTTCTGAGTACTTGGAGTAGTTATATTCTAGATTTTAAAATTAGTATATTTTCTACTTCTAAAAGGAAATGTAAAACATTCATCAAAAATCAATTTCCCCGAAATGAGGGTATGGAAACTTGATGAATTTTTTTCAAATGAATGAACTCAAACGTATGCAGGTAAAAAATATGTGATTCGAACGACATGCGGAAATTACAAAATTTTACCTAAGTAACCAAATCTCGTTCTATCTATGGAGTGTGTAAATTCAGATTCAGATTCAAGAGAAAAAAATTACTGCAAAACGGTTCGAGAACCATGTTCCGACACAACTTATCAAGGCCTGAAAAGAAATGACCAGTTCGTTGATCACTTTGCGAGCTACGAAAAGATGTTCAGCAGCAAAATTGTTCATCGCAAAAAGCTCAAAACCATTTTTCGTATGATCAGTCAGCTTTGTTTCAATTGCTAAAAACATGGTTGAAGATAAAAATTCCATTCACTAGGAAAACTATGCGAGACAAGGAAAAATGTTCAGCAGCAGAATTGTTCATCTCAAAAAGATCTAAAAATTAATAAAAAATAACTTTTCATCAAGGCGCATAGATTTTGTTTTAATTGTGAAAAATGTTTTTGAAAGAAATTCCATTTTCTAACAAAACAATGCCAGGCATGAAGAAATATCAAGTAACAGCATTGTTGATCTCAAAAAGGTATACAAATTTGTCTGAAACCATTTTTAATGATATGCATGTCTTTTGTTTTAATCGTGAAATATATTATTAAAAATACAAAATTCCATGATAATGCTTGGCTGGAAAACATCTTGAAAATTAATTTTCCTTCTTGAGAGATTTGTAAAAAATCAATTTTTGTGATCATGGAATGTATTGCAGAATTATGGAGAAATGCATATCAAAATGATAATTTGTTATTACAATTTTTTCTTCGAATCCGATAAACCCTTCATTGAATTAATTTCCATGTGAATTTGAAATTCAAGAAAATTCGATAATGTTTTTAAAAGTCGATATTGCGCTAGTTATAAAATATTTGCAACTAAGCAATAATTAAGAGGGGTGGGGGGATAATGTTCAATTTTTCCAATATTTGTATTCTATATTTTATAATTAGCCATTACATAATACACGTACGTGCGATCTGTTTCTGTAGATGGAACCAAACATAAATAAAACTGTTTTAGTTTGTTCATTATTCATATTATGTTTATGAAATATTGAATTAACAATTTTGCAATGTTACCATTTAATATCCTCAATTCGTTCTTACAATGAAAGAAATGATTTGAACGTGACACTAATGTATGAAAAGCTTAAAAATATAAAAAATAAATATATAAAATATAAAAATATAAAAAAGGCGAGGTTAGTAATTTCTAAACTAAAATTTACGTTTTTTCATACGGTTTGTGCACTCGGGACATCAAAACTTGATATCAATAAAGTTGGTAATTGGTAGCCTTATAAAATTGACTTGCTTACACTTCCATTTTTTACAGAATTTTCTTGAAACTAACATCCATCCATTCCTTATCTCTAAGACTGCACGCTCTTATCGCCCTGCCTTCCTCGCTTCGCCTCGCCTCGCTCGCATGTCCATACTTTCTCGCATTGCCTCGCTTGCCAACCTCTGTTTCCGCGGCTCATATTTACTACTTATCTACTATTTGCAATATTTACAACTTATTTATATCTACTTCCTTTCCTATTTACAATCTTTCCTTCTCCATTCCTCTTCCTCCTTCCTTCTCTTCTTCATCTTACCCAACACTCCCTTCACCCATGCTACTGCCCTTTTTTCCCCCTTTTCATACATCAATACCTCCATGCTTATCTCACTCCTTTCCACCTCTACGCACTCCTCCAACCAGTGCTCCACTCTTGCATCCCCCTTCCCACACAGTTCACACAACCTCTTCTCCCGAGAGAGCCAGAACCTATTGAAACCCTACATGCACCCACACCTCATCCTCGCTATAAGCTCCTGACTTCCTTTCTCTCCTCTCCCACATAAATATTGCGCTCTTGCTCTTGGCATAATCCACACATAGTTCCCATTAAACCTTGAATCTCTTATTCCCTCTTCCCCTTCTGTCTTCTCTCTCTCCATGCTGTTTTTTATAACCAACTCATATACCTTCCTACCTTCCTCGTGCATCCTTCTCACTTCATTCATCTGTAGTCCATTCGTTCTAAAGTACCTTTCCCTCTCAACCTCCATCTTCCCACCCCCTCTCCTGTTCTTCTTCTCCCACCAACACTCCCTAACCAGCCTTCTTTCCCCCTCTTCCAAAAATTTATTCTCATATTTACACGCCCGGCTCACTGCTAGAATTCCTACACTCGTTCTCCCCGTCTCCCTCCTGACAATATAATTAGGCGTATTCCTTGTCAATCCCAGGGTCCACTTTACATATCTCTCCTGCGTTCTATTTACCTCTTCACTTTCCTTCCACCCCCACACTTCTACCCCATACAATAGCATACTCATCATCAGTGAATCAAACAATTTCATTCTCCTTCAAAAATCATCTGCGAATAACTTCTTTTCCAACCCCCACACGTGCCTCATCACCACATTTGCCCTCCTCACTCTCCCTCTTATATGACCATCCACTCCCCCATTCCTCTGAAACACGAAGCTCAGGTACACAACTTCTTTCAACTCCTGCACCTCCTTTCCCTTCCACTTCCACTCCCCTCCCTTATCCCTTCCCCCTCCTTTTCGGAACACCATAACCTTGGACTTTTCCGCATTCAGCTCTAACCTCTTCTTATCCAGGTATCTTCTCAACCTCTTCATCATCTCCTTTAAGGCCTCCTCGCTGCTGTCCAGCAACACAATGTCATCTGCATACACTAGTGACCAAATTTTAATCCCTCCTATCCTGACTCCTCCTACCACCCCGGCCTCCAGCTCACTTTTCATACCCGCAATTAAAATCGCAAAAAGCGTTGGGCTAAGTGGACACCCTTGCCTTAAACCCTTATCCATCCAGTATCCCTCCGGAATCCCCTCCCCTCCTCTTACCTTGTCTTTGGTCTCTTTATATATCTCCCTTACCCTCTCAATCAGGCCGCTCTCAACTCCCCTATCCTCCATCACCTCCCACAACTTCCCTCTATCCACCGAAGGAAACGCGCCTTTGAGATCTAGAAAAAATGCGTACACTCTCGTCCCTTTCTTCGCTAATTCTCTATCCACCACATGCTGCATCACGTAGATATTGTCGATAGTACTCCTACCCGCCCTAAATGCCGCCTGCGTCTCCGGCAATATTCTATCTCATACAGTGGCACTATTAACCCTTCTCCCCACCCTCATGGGAATCCCTCGCCTTCCATACTTTCTTCCCTACCTCCTTCAGCCTCTCCCTAACCTCTTGTGTACTGAACAGCCATGCTTCGTTCTCTACCCCACCCAGCCCTGCTGCTTTTGACCTTCTCAACTTCCTTATCTGCTTCTCTAACTCATCGTCAATCAACTCGAGCATCGCTGCCTCCCCCGTTCTTCTACTCCCCCCATCCCTCTTCCTTGAATCCGAGCCCTGGAATGATTCTTTAAAAGACTCCCTCCTATCCTCACTCCCTATCTTCTCGCTAATGCCCACCCTACGCTTCCTAAACCTATTTATTATTTTCTAGACGTCCCCCTCTCTCTTAACATTTGCTAACTCCTCTTCCAGATCTTTCTCCTTTCCCTGTTCTTTCTTCTTACACATCAATTTAAACTTCTTCCTCATTTCTACGTACTCCTCCCTTTTCGCATTACCCTCCTTCCACTTCTTGTACTTCCTCTTCACCTTCCTTTTCATCTTTTTACATTCCCTATCCCACCACGGCTTCACCATTCCTTTCTTCTTCTTTCTAAATGCCTTCTTTTGCACACACCTTTTCACCTTCTCTTTCAGATCCTCCCATATCTCTTCCACCGACTCCCCTCCAAAGCGTACATTTCCTAGCTGCTCCTGATATCAATAATGTCGGTATCAAGAATGTTTCTTGCGAGTCTTAAAGATTAGAGAAAATACTGTGGGAAAAACTACAATAAAACTAACTTCTTAAATTGAAAATCTGTGTACAAATGGTGATTTTTCGAAATGATGAAATAAAAATATATCCGACAAAAATGTTATAAAACTACAATTCGATTTGGCTAATTCTGTAATTATGAACTAAGTCCAACTCAAGACGAAATAATTTTACTCGGGATATTCTACTCTACGTGATAATTTATATTTTATTATATATGAAATAAACTAGTAATAGGATAGTCAATATATTAGATAATATATATGTAACCTTCTCTGGGCCCATCCTTCCTTCTTTTCTGTATTTTTCATTGAGGAAGAATAGCGATAATTCAAATAAATTATTTTTTGAAGTCGGTTTTTGAAAATTCGTATCCAAAACCGAAGTGTTAAGCTCGAAAATATTAAGGACAAAGAAGTTACTATCGTCAAATATGACCAGTTTCTGAAAAATGAATTATTAAAAGAAGCTTTAGTTTTTATTTAGATGTACTCAATTTCATCACTAACTTCTGCAACATTGTCATCAAATCTGTTTTTTGGCGCCATATCTCGGCCCACACGATGTTCGTCATAATAGCCGGTAACCTAATTGGATACGTTTCTTTTAGGCAAATTTTTGAGCCAATTATCAATGTTTTTCTAGAAATCCACTGCATGTGAGCCTCCAATTAACGAGGAGATGGTTATAAAATAAAATAGATTGGATCCAGCCTTAAAGTACTTGAATGTTAAAGGTACAGTAGCATAAGCTATAGTGATAAAAAAATTAGTAACCGCTTTATGCTTCTTTTCATAGTCATCCAGCAACCTAAGAAATCATACTCATCATCTGAAACATTTGGAATATTACTTTTCGGCTCATCTAGCATTCGGATATCACCAAGAGTGTTTGTCTGATCAAAAATCACCTTTAATCCAAGGGACCTGGCTTTTGTAACATGCTTTGTGAAATCATCCAGAGTACCATAATCTAAATCCACATTCGTGAAGTTGTCGATATCATATCCAAAGTTTGTTCAAAAGCTAGTGTGAATCGGTAAGAACCAGAGGGCATCTAGCGCAATATCTTTTATGTGTTCCACCTTACTGATGATTCCATCAAGATCTCCTACGCCGTCTCCATCGATATCTTCGAAACTTTTTGGATAAATTTGGTACATAATCGTAAGATACCTATCATGAGACAAATTTTGAGGGGCTTTCGAGATTTTCGTTAATTTTTGAACGATAGTAGAATATATATTCAAAATGTTTATATCAATAACTGCACTGATTTTTTCTGAATGCAAAACACCTATTAAAAGTGTAATTGAGTTCAAGCGAAGTTATTATATCTATGAAAAAGCGGAACGACCTTTATGTACCTATTCTGAAACAACTTTTGGACTCTTGTACCGGTGTTCCATAATGCATGCCCATTAGGGTGGTCCAAAAATGCATTGGAAAAATTTTTTTTCGAATTTTTATCGGGACACCCCCCGAATTTGTTCGAATCCGCACAAAAATAAATGCGTTTTTTTTGTTTTGAAAAAAAATGATATTTAGGGGTGGCGCAAGCCCCATGAAGTTTAACATGTATTTCCCATAAGAAAAAAAGACGTTTTTGTAAATCTTATTCAGAATCCTCAATATTATCTCAATCGAGTTGAAACTCAACATTTCTCTTCACAATTAGCCATAGAACACGAATAAAATATCACTTTTCAAATATCACCCCCATAAGTCTGTTTTATAGGGTCCCAAAGAAACCCCATAAGTGAAAAAATGGGTTTTGCGAGTTTTTGGCGCTAATTATGATTTTTTTGCGGTTTTTTTTAATGCGAATTGTTTTTAATACATAAAATATGACTTTATACTGAAAATTAGATATTTTAATGAATTGTTTAAACAATTTATTATTGTTTTTAGCAATTTTCTCATAGAATGCAGTTAGAAAGACGCGGTTTTTTCACAAATTTTTCATTTGTTGTCCAATTTTCAATTAGAGGGAAGTGATATTTCATTAATGTTAACAATAGTGATTGTTTAAACAATTTATTATACTTATTAATAATATTATAATTGAATAATGCTAGAAAGATGCGGTTTTTTTATTTTCTGGCTTTTTGTTTAATTTTCATTTGGAGTGAAGTAATAATGAATTCAAGTTAACAAAATAATTGTTTAAACAATTTATTTTAATTATTAATATTATTATATTTGAATAATGCTGAAAAAATGCGTTTTTTTGTTTCAATTTCTGATTTTTTGTCCACTTTTCATTCGGAGTGAAGTAATAATGAATTCAATTTAACAAAATAATTGTTTAAACAATTTATTATACTTATTAATAATATTATAATTGAATAATGCTAGAAAGATGCGGTTTTTTTTTCTTCAAATTTCTGGCTTTTTATTTAATTTCCATTTGGAGTGAATTAATAATGAATTCAAGTCAACAAAATAATTGTTTAAACAACTTATTATCATTGTTGATAATATTCTCTTTGCTCAATTGGTAGAATGTTGCGGTTTTTTCTGAAATTTTCAACTGTTTGTTTATTTTTCATTAGGCGTGACTTAATAATTAATTATATTGAGCAAAAATAATTGTTCAAACAAATTATTATTGTTTATGACTATCTTCATCTATATCAATTGCGCCTGATAGTTACGGTTTTTCGGCTATGTTTACTTTTCTGTCCTTTTTTCACTTAGTGAGGTAATAATTAATTAAAGTCAACAAAAAAGTTGTTTGAACAATTTAATATTGATTTCTGCCTTTCGTGTAAAATAGATTTTTTTCTTTGAATTAGTTTTTTTAAGCATTGTGAAAAGAGCAAAAATAATTCACTTAAAACAACAATACCTTTCGGAAAATCATTTTTGTTGTGGCCGACTTATTACTTGTTCATAAATAAAAAGGCGATGCAAAGTGAAAGATTTTAGAAAAAACCTCCACTTTCTAGCACTTATCTAAGAAAAGTTTGTTATTAACAATATGAAATTGTTTGAACAACTTTTTTGTTGACTTTAATTAATTATTACCTCACTGAGTGAAAAAAGGACATAAAGGTGAAAATTGCCGGAAAACCGCAACTATCAGGCGCAATTGATATACATGAAGATATTCATAAACAATAATAATTTGTTTAAAAAATTATTTTTGCTAAATCTAATTAATTATCAAGACACGCCTAATAGAAAATAGACAAGCAGTGAAAAATTTCAGAAAAAAACTGCAACATTCTACCAATTAAGCAAAGAGAATACTATCAACAATGATAATAAATTGTTTAAACACTTATTGTGTTAACTTGAATTTATTATTACTTCACTCTAAATGAAAATTGGACAAAAAGCCAGAAATTTAAAAAAAAACCGCATCTTTCTAGCATTATTCAAATATAATATTATTAATAATTTTCGTAAATTGTTCAAACAATTATTTTTTTAACTTAAATTTATTATTACTTTACTACAGATGAAAATTGGACAAAAAGCCAGAAATTTAAAAAAAAACCGCATCTTTCTAGCATTATTCAAATATAATATTATTTTTAATTATAATAAATTGTTTAAACAATCACTCTTGTTAACATTGATGAACTATCCCTTCCCTCTAATTGAAAATTGGGCAAAAAAGGAATATTTGTGAAAAAACCGCGTCTTTCTAACTCCATTCCATGAGAAAATTGCTAAAAACAATAATAAATTGTTTAAACAATTAATGAAAATATATAATATTCAGTATAAAGTCATATTTCATGTATTAAAAACAATTCGCATTAAAAAAAACCGCAAAAAAATCATAATTAGCGCCAAAAACTCGCAAAACCCATTTTTTCACTTATGGGGTTTCTTTGGGACCCTATAAAACAGACTTATGGGGGTGATATTTGAAAAGTGATATTTTATTCGTATTCTATGGCTAATTGTGAAGAAAAATGTTGAGTTTCAACTCGATTGAGATAATATTGAGGATTCTGAATAAGATTTACAAAAACGTATTTTTTTCTTATGGGAAATACATGTTAAACTTCATGGGGCTTGCGCAACCCTAAATATAATTTTTTTTCAAAACAAAAAAAACGCATTTATTTTTGTGCGGATTCGAACAAATTTGAGGGGTGTCCCCATAAAAATTCGAAAAAAAAAATTTTGGACCACCCTAATGTCCATACTATGGAATTGCAAAGAAGTGTGTTTTTTTATTAATATGGCTTATGTTATAATATTTTCTATATTGAATCGAACTGAATAGCACAATGAACTTCTATTTCAATCGTTTATAGAGATAAATAAATTGAATACAAGTTTTCGAAGTGAACGATGTGAATTATATTTTATTTTTGTTGAAAAATGTTTGTTATAGGGAATGAATTTTTATTTAGATGAATGAAGAAAAAAGAAACAGCCACGGAGGATTTAGTCAAAACTTAAGAAACTTGGTCAAAGTAAAGTGTAGATGAAATATTAGGATAAGAACCCTTTTCCTTTTTTTTCTTTTATTGTACTTAATAATAACTTCCTGTGTTTTATTGAATATTTGTGCTTTTTGGTCAAAAATTAATCTTCTGGGTTCAAAATACAAATTTTTCCTTGAAAATTCAACAGTTCTTTTTAAATTTGTTTTCTCTGTTGACTGAAAAGTATTTTTTAATCGACATTTTTTTGTTGTTGGAATTCGAACTAAATTACATTTTTGTTGAGAATTCATCTTTTTTAGTTAAAAATTTAACTTCTCCGTAAAAAGTGTAACTTTTCTGTTAAGAATGAATTATTTTCGTGGAAGATTCATCGTTTTCATTGAAAATTCATCTCTGATTGCAAATTTAACGACCGTGTTGAAAATCATTTTGTTTTACTAAAAATTGAATTATTCCAGTCTATTTAATTGAGAATTAGTTTTTTTTTGTTGCTAGAAATTAGTTTTTTTCTAAACAGAAAATTGAACTATTTCATCTTTGGTTGGAATTGTATCTTTTTTGGACGAAAATTCAACTGCTTTATTGATATTTTATTGATCTTTTTTATTTAAAAATTGAAATATTTCATGAAATTTTTTTTTACCTTTTTGGTATAATATTCAATTATCACAGTTGAAGATTCATGATTTTGAATAAAAATTTATCTCTGATTGAAAATTCAACTATTCCAGTTGAAAATTTAACTATTTAGTTGAAAATTCGCTTTTTTTGTTAGAAATCAGTTTTTTTGAACAGAAAATTCAACTATTCTATTTTTGGTTACAAATGTATATTTTTTGACGAAAATTTAACTGTTAGATTGATAATTAATCTTTTTTATTTAAAAATTGAAATATTTGGGAAAAATTTGTTGTACCTTTTGGTATAAAATTCAACTATTCGAGTTGAAGATTCATCATTTTAATTAGAAATTCATCTCTGATTGAAAATTTAACGACTTTGATGAAAATCAATTTTTCTAACTGAAAATTCATCTATTCCAGGTGTATGTTCAAATATTTGGTTGAAAATTCGCTTTTTTTTGATAGAAATTAGTTTTTCCAAACGGAAAATTCAACTATTCTATTTTAGGTCAAAAATGTATCTTTTTCAGATGAGAGTTTAACTGTTTGATTGATAATTGATTCCTTTTATCCAAAGAATGAAATATTTGGTGAAAATTTTCTGTAAATTTTTGGTATGAAATTCAACTATTCCAGTTGAAGATTCATCATTTTAGTTGAAAATTCATCACATTGGTTGAAAATTGAACTTTTTGACTGAAAATCCGTTTTTTTTCAAAATTAATTTGTTTAACTTAACGTTTGCTCATTTTATTTTTTGTTGAAAATTTTTCTCTATTTTTTTTTGTAAAATTCAACTCTTGGTTAAAAATGTATCATTTCCAGTTGCAAATTCAAGAATTTGGTTGCGAATTGATATATTGTGTTGAAAATTCGTAATTTTTGTAGAAAATTAATGTTCATGGTTGAATATGCATCATTTTGGTTGAAAATGCAACCATTTCAGTTAAAGAGTCATCATTTTAGTTGAAAATTTATGTGTTTGGTTTGAAATTCAATCATTCCAGTTGAAGATTCATCATTTTATTTGAAAACTGATCACTTTGGTTGAAAACTCAACTATTTTGTTGAGAATTAATATTTTTTTAGTCGACAATTAATTTGTTTGAATTGAAATTTAGGTATCATATTATGATAACATAACATAAGTTATAATAATATAATATAAACACATTCTAATGCAACTGTGACTCTGTTCCATAAATAGAACCGAATTGATGGCCTGGACTTCAATAAAGTTGATGCATAATAGCTTCCACTTTAACATACTGCAAGATTATTTAACTGCATGCCTTGATTATTCGGTTTGAATTTTTGTTTTCAAAAACTAAAAATGTGTAGTGTTCTGACAAACAAGCTTTAATCAGCTTGCTTATATAATCTGCACGATAGGCTGCATTTTATAAATACAAAGAGTCGTTGATGAGATGATAAGTGACGATAATGTTGTTGATTAAAAACGGCAGATATAAGAGATTTGTTTTCACAAGATAAAATTGTGAATGCATGAAGCGTGATTCAATATTGATGATTTTTATTGTAATCTATAAAGTCACGTGTGAGATTAAGATGAGTACAGGTGAACGATGAATTAAATGTCAATGCAATCAAAGAAAGCGATTTTTTTCATCTTCTTCAAATAAGGTTTGACAGTACTATTCCATTATGCAGAGTCTTCTTTGCGTTCTTGAAGTTTTTTATTCCTTTAGAGAAAAATAAAAGTTAAAACATGGAAAAGTCGAGAATAAATTGATGACAAGTATTGGGTTAAAAAGTATATCTGTTAATTTAGAAACGCAAAGGATTTCTGTTTTGAAGTGACAACATTTTTTTAAGTATTCTATCGTATGCGATTGGAAAATTCTGCAAAGAATTCTGCACTACATAATTTTTTTATCATCACTTTTCAGCCCACTGGCGTGTTCAGAAATGTTTTGTAATGTTCTCGCTTATTTTAGAATATTCCTGAATTTTCTAAACAGCTCTAGACTGCTCTGCAATTTTGTGGGATAGACTATTCTGAAATGTTCTTGATGAATGCAAAGTCTGTTATTAGACATTCTCAGAATGTTTCAGAATTTTCTGAGATACATCAGAAATATGAGTTTATAGCTTCAATTGTTTCCTATTTTGAAATAATTTTACCTTTAACATAGAATTCATACCAAAATGTTTGTAGAAAAGCTCTGAGGAACGAAAAATTTGTCATAACATCTAATAAGAAATAAGGGATTATTAGTAACTAATTGATTTTCAATGCTAAAATTATATAAGCTTAAATAATAAATATAAGGAAAGCGAGAAAAGATATTTTTTATTGAAGATAATATGATAATCATCTTTATACATGACTGTAAAAATTCTATAAAGAACAGCATAAAACTTCTGATCATTGCACATAATATTTTAGGCTTATTTCACAATTTCTAAAAATTCGTGCCCAAAAATCGTCAAATTTACAAAACTGAATTATAAATTTGTCAATAATTCCGAAACTTGAGATTGTGATGCAAGGACAACAGATGCATATCCAGGAAGTTTCATAGCCGATGTATCAACTCTTGCACCGGCATTGATATTCGAATCGACACTTGATACATAGACAATTAACTCTCTTGGAATATTCAACCAGGTTTCAGCATCAACAACAGTATCCCTTTCCGCGAAATTAATAAGAAGTGACACTGGAGAAGAACCTTCCAATCTCCTTACTACTCCTAGCATTTGTTCCGTAATCAAAATAACTTCCTCTGTCCCATTTTTCAAAACAGGAAGTTTCTTCTTTAGAGTTGACAAAGCTTCAAACACTCGATAATGTGAAATCTTTGCATCCTTCTGCGCAGCCAAATTTAGAGTCTTGTAGTTTTCATGAACCGGTAACCATGTAGTCTTATTGGTGGAAAATCCTGCACTTGTTGTATTGTCCCACTGGAAAGGAGACCTTTCCGGATCTCTAGATTTCAAATGATATCTCTCTGGACCAGCATTACACCCTGCTGGATCCACAGTTTCTGCCCATGTGAAATTCTTATCAAGCATTCCAATTTCGTCACCATAATACACAACAGTAATTCCGGGAAGAATCAAAGCAAGCATTGTTATCATATCCGCTCTCTTGGCCCCATACCTAGATGTTGCACGAGGCTGATCATGGTTTCCTACAACCCAATTAGACACACTGTTTTTGGGTAAATTGTCAAGCCATTCATCAATCGTCTTTTTAAAATCCCCTGCTGAAGATGTTTTATTCAATGGGTTGATGAACATAAAATTAAAGGCATTTGAACCTGCCTCATAGTATTTCATTGTCAAAGGCAATGTAGTATAAGCCTCACTCAGCAACAGTTTCGAATCCGTCTTATACTTTTTCGCATAATTATTCAGAAATTTTCTCCAATTTGCAAGTAATGCATAGGTCTCATTCTGATCTCTCGAATATGTATGAATTAGGGAATCATAGTCATCTGCCGGTATCCCAGAGATGTTGGATTTTGGATCATCCCTAAAAAGCTTATCTTCAAACACATAATTGATTGCATCAATTCAAAATCCGTCGACTCCTCTGTCCAACCAAAATTTTAAAGCATCTTTCATAGCTAGGTTCAAGAAAGGATTGCGATAATTTAAGTCAGGTTGACCAACTACAAATTGGTGGAGGAAGTACTGATCACGTTTTGCATTCCACTCCCAAGCTGATCCTGTGAAAGTGCTCAGCCAATTGTTGGGTGGTTTCCTAACCCCGTTTACTATTTTGGCATCTCGCCAAATATAGAAACTATCATATGGTTGAACTTTCGTTACACTCTGCTTGAACCAAGGATGCTCTAAAGAAGTGTGATTCGGAACGAAATCCAAGATGACTCTCAAACCCAGAGCCTTGGCCTTGGTGACAAGTTTTGCAAAGTCCGCCAAAGTGCCATACTGGGGATCTACATCAGTGAAATTTGTAATGTCGTAGCCGAAGTCTGCCTGGGGACTTGTATAAATAGGTGAAAGCCATACAACATCGGCTCCTATATCCTTTATGTGTTCCAATTTAGTTATGATTCCATTAAGGTCACCTATACCATCTCCATTACTGTCCATAAAACTCCGAGGGTAAACTTGGTACACAATTGCATCACTCCACCAATCATCGCTGATGCCATGGACATATGTCACTGCCAGAACGGCGTACAACAATGTCAACTTTGACATTACTGCGAGAACTACTGTTCAATAGTCGTAATACTTGAGGTTTTATTGATCGTTGATAAAATATAGAACATGGTGGGTATTTCTTAATGAAGTTTATCCCGACAAAAGGAGATAAGAGCAAATAATATTTGCCAAACAGAGAGTGGGGTGCAGTTATGTAAAAAATAAATAAAGCCGCGATAAGAGGTTCTTGTGCTCTTTGTGGACAGTTTTCACTGTCTTGTTGTTGTCATAGCAGATAAATAATCTTGAATATTTGAAAAAATAGTATCAGGAGATTTAAAAACAAATGATTTTTAAATACAAACTGACTTTCTGCAATATCGCTTTAATATTTGAAAATTAGAAATATTTTTCAAGGCGTCTTATACATGTAAAATTAATGAATTTTTAAATTAAAATAGAGTAATATTTCCTTACTTATTCTGTTGGGGTTGCATTGCACTATGAACTGTAGACCACATGGAAAAAATTAGCATTGAATAAAGAAAATATCGGTACGAATACGGACGATACAATATATTCATGATACAAGAAAATTTCTCTTGTTTCAAAAAAATGTGCGTAAGCAAAGAAAAATAAAGTTCCTTCAATCCAGTACATTTTCTGGAGACAACAAATATTTTCTTCGACCAAGAGAATATTGTATTGTCCGCATTCGTAAAGATATTTTTTTCATTTAATATTAACTTTTCTTGCGTGCAGTGAGAAATCAATGAAAGCTCAAAATCCGTATGAGATTGAAACGTTTCTTAATATATATTGTGGAAAATATTTTATTGGCTTTAAACAAACAACATCATGTAAAACTTCACAGATTTTTACAAAAGACCTGAAAAAGATTACGATTTTTACATATGTAGCATGGTTGAAGAATCGGAAAATCTTGCTTTTTACTCTGAAACAGCTAAAAATGAAAGAATATTTTTGTTTATATGTACGGACAATTATATTTGACTTAAACATATAATTAATAACAATAATCCTATCATCAGATGTTTTTCTAAAAATGTTCGTGAAAGTACCGAAAACTCAATAATATTTTCAGGCAAAATAATTCTACAACGAGAAATTAGAAATATATATACCTAAATTAAAAATTCGAATGACCACCTTGCTTTTGAAATCATCAAATTATTGGAAAAATATCAGATCAATTGTTTAATAATCTACAAGTTTGAAAAACTAACGACATCAACAAAAATCATTAGAGAAAACTATCTTAAAACTAGATAATCTTTGACTGCAACAAAAATTTAATTAGTTACAGATGATAACATCAAAGACAGGATTTCCAACAAAAAATTGATAAGATGAACGTTTCTGATGCTTGTTCATTCGGGTGGTCCAAAAATGCATTGCGAAATTTTTTTTCACCAAAGAGAGCAAGCCCCCCCCCAAAGTTTCCATTTCCGGAGAAAAAAATCCATAATTTTTTTTCTCCAAAATTCGAATATTAACACGTGCCACCGGGCACTTCAAAATCCCATTTAATTAACATGGAGAAATTTAGGATTTTCGAAAAATTGAACTCATACTTCAGGGTTTAATCGAAACGTGTCAAACTTTTTAAAGATTGAAGAGGAGTACCTATGAAATAAAAGCATACTGATAACTTTTATTTCTAAGCCGCCCTTACCCCCACCCCCCCCACAGCGGCCCAAATATGACCCCAAAATCTAAAAACTACATTTTTACGTATTTTTATCACTTTTCAGCAATTTTCGTTATCTTTTCCATACAAATAATCATTAATGGACAATCTGAATATTTGCCATGGCTTTCTAAAAAAATTTCTAAAAATAATTATTTAAAAAAAGTAGCATAGGATACCAATTTGAGAAAAACCTGGACATCTCTGGATCAATTTTTAGAAATTTTGAGAAAAAACAAAAGTAATTGATTAAATAATTACTTAATGTAAAAAAAATCACTGCTCCAAACAATGACAAACTATTACATTTCAATCAGAAAATGCGATTATTTTTTACATTTTTTGGGAATAAATAATTGTTTAAATAAGTTTAATTTGTTTACACATTAAAAAATTGTTCAAAAAGTCATGGAAAATATACAATTTGTCCATTAGTAATTATTTGTTTGAAAAAGACGACGGGAATTGGTAAAAAATAACAATAATACCTAAAAATGTAGTTTTTTTATTTTTGGGTCATATTGGGGGCGCTGTGTGGGGTAAGGGTGGCTTAAAAATAAAAGTTATTAGTATGCTTTCATTTCATAGGTACACCTCTTCAATCACTAGAAAGTTTGGCACGTTTCGATCAAACCCTGAAGTATGAGTTCAATTTTTCGAAAATACAAAATTTCCCCTTGTTAATTAAATGGGATTTTGAAGTGCCCGGTGGTACTTGTTAATATTCGAATTTCGAAAAAAAATTAGAGATTTTTTTTTTCCGGAAATGTCAACCTTTTTTTGGGGGGGGGGGGCTAGCCCTGTAGCTCGAAAAGCGTTTTTTGGACCACCCTATTGTTCCTACTCAAACAATTTCGATTTCAATATTAAAAACGTTGAAATTTTGAAGATAATACGAAACATTCACAACAGACTCATTTTGAAAATGAGATAAAAATTCAATAATCTTTAGAACAGATATCCAAAAATTAAGCGCAGTATATCATAACTTTATTTCGCAAAATAATCCAGGACGTTTTCCTGAGATTCTTATTAATTAAAAAAAAGTTTCACTGCAATTTTTAAATAGTTCAGGTTTGTTCATAAATAATTAATATAATAATTATTCTTTGGCAATATATTTTTTTTTTAAATTCTTTCAGATTTTAGCCCACAAAAATGCATCGCTTTTGAAAAATACATTCCATTATCAAATATATGAAATCTACTACAATACAAACAATCAATATAATGAAAAAATCTATGTTTGTTGATAAAATATAAAACAAAAATTTTAACTATCAAAGATATTACAAAATCCTGGAAAAAGCACTAGAAAATAATACCGAGCATATCCAGTTAAAATGTTGAGTCAATCGGTTTTATAATAATTGTTGTTCCTATTATTGATATTTTAATGGTATCTTTAAAGATAAAAATCTGTTTGTTATTCATTTTTGAATTATTCATAGTCAACCTTCAATTCACAATCCAGATAAAATATTTTTTATTTATGAAATTCTTTGAAAATTTACAATTTTCCATTATAGTCTATCCTTATTATGATTGGAAGGTACCCGAAAAATCGTACTTACCAAGGTTTGTAACTGGACATGTTCAATTGAAATTTTGTTAACTCAAATCCATATCTGACCATTAAGAGTTGGAATTTTCAAAATTAAATTTGTTTCAAAAGTTAGAATTTCAATCATTTTTCACATTTCTTTAAAGTGTTAAAACATGTTATCAAGGCGAAAAATACGCTTTGAAAAAGTACTCGAATTTTCCGGAATATCTTTTTAGCAATCTGAAAGCAATATCAATGCGATAAATATGCATAGACTGTAAGATTCTTTAACAAATTTACTCAAAAATTGTATTTTTTTCACTGATTATACAATTTATTCGAACAAATATAACAATCCTACAGAAAATAAAAAAAACAATCTTAAGTAAATTTATTTTTCAAAATTGATCAAATTTTTCCTTTTCTGTAGCCAGAGGCAACATTTTGTACAAGGCATTACATAGATCTAAAAGCTACTTATATAAAAAATATTAAAAAAAGGTACTACATTACTTTGAGACATTTAACTATAAATAAAGAAGTTGGATTACAACACTGTCTGAGCATTTATCGATTGTCTTAAACTTCACTATACCGTCTCTATTATTTTTATTAAAAAAATTTACTTACAAACCACATGCACCATATAGAGACAAAAAGAATTAATGATCGTACATTATATCTGTAAAGTACTTTTGCATTTGACTTAACACTTCAAAAATTTAGAAATCAGAACACATTCAGCACCACAGCCGTAGACGCTGGTAACCTTAAACGTGTGGTATCGACGAAAGTACCAACATTGATGTTCGATTCGACGTTCGACGTGTACACAGTCATTTTTCCAGGAATTTTCAGCAAACTGTTAGCATCAACAACCACCTCCGTTTCTGCCATGTTCATCACCAGAGCTACAGGCGAAAAACCTCTCAATCTCCGAATTACTCCCAGCACATTTTTATCAATCAAACGAACATCCACGGATCCTTTCTTAAGAACCGGACTCTTATTTTTCAAAGTGGTCAATGCTTTAAAAAACTTATAACTTGAAACTGGTGCAATCTTCTGAGCTGCCAAGTTCAGAGTCTTATAATTCTCATGAACTGGTAACCATGTAACCTGGCTTGTAGAAAATCCAGCACTCGTAGTATTGTCCCACTGAAAAGGTGTCCTTTCGGGATCCCTTGATTTCAGAAAGTACCTTTCTGGACCAGCATTACAACCAGAAACATCAACTGTTTCTTCCCATGTTAAATGTTTATTGACCATCCCTATTTCATCACCATTGTACACAACACTGATTCCAGGCAGAACCATGGTCAACATAATGACCATGTCAGATTTCTTGGATCCATACCTTGTGGCAACTCGATGTTGATCGTGGTTACCTGTAACCCAATTGGACACCTTACCCTCCGGCACATTTTTCATCCAGTTATCAATTTCTCTTTTGAAATCCACTGCTGATGATGCTTCATTTAGGGAAGAAATGAACATGAAGTTGAAAGGATTTGAACCCGCTTCAAAATAATGTGAGGCTAATTCTTGATCAACGTAAGCTTCCGTTACTATAAACTTAGCGTCAGTTTTATGGATATTTGCATAATCATCCAATAATTCCCTCCACGATTTCAGTACCTGATAAGTCTCGTTCTGGTCCTTAGTGTAAATGTGAACAAGAGATTCATAATCGTCATCTGGTACATTATTGTCATTCCTTGGCTCATCCAGCAACCTTTCATCTTCGAACATGTAGTTTATAGCATCAATTCGATATCCGTCTACTCCTCTGTCCATCCAGAATGTCAAAACATCAGACATGGCTTTGCACACATTCTTGTTGCGATAATTCAAGTCTGGTTGTCCAATGGCAAATTGATGTAAATAGTACTGACCACGTTCGTCATTCCATTCCCACGCTGATCCAGAGAATGCACTCAGCCAATTGTTAGGTGGTTTCCTGACGCCCTTCTCTATCCTGGCATCCTGCCAAATGTAGAAATCATCATAAGGCTTAATCCTCTGTATACTCTTCTTAAACCAGGGATGTTTGTCCGAGCTATGGTTTGGTACGAAGTCTAGAATTACTTTCAAACCCAGTGATTTAGCTGTTGTAACAAGCTCGACAAAATCTGAGAGAGACCCATATTCAGGATCTATATCAGTAAAGTTAGCGATATCGTATCCAAAATCCTCCTGCGGACTGGTGTAAATGGGTGAAAGCCAAATGGCGTTTGCGCCAATGTTTTGTACATGTTGAAGTTTGCTCGTGATTCCTTCGAGATCTCCAACACCATCCCCATTACTATCCTTAAAACTTCGAGGGTAAATCTGGTAAATAATCGCATCCTTCCACCAATCATTGCTCACTGCTTCGACGTGAATTGCAGCGAGAAGGACAGAGAGAAATGTTAACGTTAACATGTTGGATAAGCGGACTGTCTTTGGTACGTGAAGCTTATCGAATTTATAGGTTTTCTAGCAGATTCCACATAAGACAATTGCTGTTACATGAATAATTAATAATTGATCAAATTAGGTGATAACCGGCCTATTATCCGGCAGTGATAAGCGAATTGGGCGTGATTATGGTTCAGATCATAGTCGATGTACGAAGATAGAGAAATTCCTCAGTTCTTATCAAACAGATGATATTGACTGAGATCAACAATGTCAAGTGCAGGAAAAGACTTCTAAGTAGAGATAAATAAGTTTTAATGAAGTCTTTCCAATTTTTTCAGATTATGAAAACGATGAGAGGTGTATGTACTACGTGCTGTTCTCTCTACTAGTTTATTTGTTATGTTAGAGAAAATCAGTTAAAATTGTTCAAATTAAAAAAAAAAATTATTGCATTTATCTAAGAGAAACCGTTGAAATAAAATGCGTGTTTTTTTCATGTTGAAAGTTCTAAATTTCTTTAAAGCAAAATCTTTTGAATATTTTTGGAATATTTTGAAATAATTTAAATTCTTCAAAATCCTTCGAAGTTTTGTTATGTCCTTCATATTCCTTGAAATTGTGGAAATCCATATAAATTTCGTTTTATAGAATGTATTTTATTTCCTAAGGTTCTCTATCAATTCGATAAGGCCTCTCAAAATACCTAGAAATCATTGGGAATCGTATTAATACATTGAAATATATAGATATGATTCGAAATCTCATTGGAATAAATTGAATGTTGCTTAAAAAACCGTCTAAATGAAACGCACGCACGCTAAGCTCGTTCACGTCCTTGGATTTATATTTTCTAACATTAAAAGCATAAACTATTCAGGGCTTCGAACAGGTTACTTTTTAGTAAGTTAGTTGATTTTTTGATCCGCGGTTACTAAAAAGTTACTCATTGAATGAAATGGTTCCTTTTCGTTACATTTTTTTCCCCGAAACAACGGAATGAATTAATTCATCAATCGTATTATGTATTTATAAACTTGTGAAAAATATAAAAATTTAAATTATTTCAATAAATTTCGCACTTTAGAACCAGGAAAATTAAAGAATAACAATAAAATAAGAATGAGTTCGTATGTAAAATGTATGAAAAGGGCTATCAATTGAATCATTATGAATCCTTATAAAAAAGACAATTTAGCAAAACTTGTTAGTTTTTTAATTGAAATTTAAATCTTTTTTGTTGAAATATCGAACTATATGTTACATTTTTCGATTCGAATTTATCTTCTTTGGTTGGAATTCGGTCGAAACTCAAACAGTTTTTATTAAAACTTTATTTTTTGTTGAAAATTCATTTTTTTGTTTGTTAGAAATGTACTCATTTTTTTTTGGAAATTTGTCTTTTTCGGTTGAAGATTCTCCTTTTTTTTCGTAGAAAATCCAAATATTTGGTTGACGGATAACTTTTTCTCAAAAATCCATATTTACTGGTTGAAAATTCAAATTTTTTGTGGAAATTGGTTTTTTTGCCTTGAAAACTCAATAATTTGGTTGAAAAATCACCAATTTTGTTGAGAAATCGTCTCTTTCAAATGAATTCTACTGCTTTTTATATTAAATTTAAATCTTTTTTGGTAGCTTTATCAACTATTACATTTTCTATTAACAATTCTTTTTTTTTGGTTATAAAAAATCAACCATTTTGTTAAAAGTTGCGCTATTCTCTTGAGCATCCATTTTTTTGTTGAAGATTTATAATTTTGGTGGCAGGGTGGCTACTTGGCCGGGAAACCGAGAAAGACTGGGAAATTTATTGACCGGAAAAAAACTGGGAAAAGACCGAGAAATGACCGGGAATTTAATTTGAAAACCGAGAATTTACTTCTGATCGTAGCAAAATTCAAGTTTCCATTATTTTAATAATTTTTGTCAATTTAGAAGAATTATTTTTCCTTTATCTCCAGTCGCAGGGCATATGAGTGTGTTTAATAGGTTGCGGATTTTTTTTTACTTATTTACGATTTATAGATCCTAGATTTTTAAGATTATCTCAGTTTATTCTAATTGCATCATAATTTATTATTGAATTCTTATTATATTCCATTATAAAAAAAAATCTTTTGCAAATTTTTGCTTTGATCCTGACTTGAAACAGAGAATTTTGTAACGGGAATTTCTTTAAAGAATTATAATTCAGATTGGGATTTTTGTTAACTTGTCCCTTCCGAATTCATCTTTCTGTAGTTAAAAATTCTACTACTTGGTTAAAAGTTAAACTCTTTTGATAAAAAATATTTTTTTGTTTGAAAATTCATAATTTTAATCAAAAATTCAAATCTTGTGAAAAATGTAACTACTTCATTGAAAATTTTTTTTTTTAACTAAAAATGTAACTATTCCAGTAGTTGGATGAAAATTCAGATATTTGGTTGAAATTTTCTTTTATTCTTCATTTAGAAATTGGAATAGTTGTTTGAAATTTATGTACTTTGTGAAAAATTCTCCGTTTTTGTAGAAAATTAATCTTTATGGTTGAAAATTCAACTTCTTGGTATAAAATTCAACTATTCCAGTTGTAGATTGATCACTTCAGTTGAAAATTCATCAGTTTGGTTGAAAATTCATTCCTTCAACTGAAAATTTGAATGTCAATTTTTCGTTGAAAGTTGAGAAATATTTTATTATAAATATACCTTTTTGATTGAATATTCATTTTTTGACTACAAATTTAATTAATTTAATTTTCGGTTGAAAACTGTTTTTTTTTTTATTTGAAAATTCATCTCTTTAATGAAAAATTCAATTATTCTAGTTAAAGATTCATAATTTTAGTTGAAAATGCATCTTTCTGTTTCAAAATTCAACTATTCCAGATGAAGATTTACAATTGTAGTTGAAAAATCATCTTTTTGTTTGAAAATGCAACTATTATTTTGAAAGTTAGTTTTTCTTTTGAAAGTTAGTTTTTTTTTTGAAAGTTAGTTTTTTTGTGGAAAGTAATTTTTTTACTGAAAATTTAACTTACTCCAATTGAATATTTCATAGTTTTAGTTGCCAATTCATCTGTTCGGTTGAGCATTAATTTATTCCACTATTCCAGTTGAAGATTCAGCATTTTAGTTGAAAATTCATCACTTAGTTTGAAAATAGAACTATTTTCTTGAAAATCCGTTATTTTTGGTTGAAAGAAAGCAAGGGTTCTTTTAGAAAAGAAATCTGTGTTAAAGAGGTGTAAGTGCAAAAAGTCATCTGCTACTGGAAATACAACTCCTTCGCAACAGACAATTTTTAGTTCAGCCTTAGATGGAAAAAGGAAACGAAACAAAGTAAACCAAAAAACATGGATCCTGCACTACAAAAATACCTCGAGCAAAAGTTCGCTGATATTAACGCAAAAAATCTTGGACTCGCAGAAAAGCTCAGAAACACATTTAAAGGAATTAAAATCCTCCGTAGATTTTATGTCGAAACAATATGAAGAACTGAAATAGAATGATGAAACACAGACTAAACGTATAAAAAAACTTGAGGAGGAAAATCTACAGCTGAAAACAGACATGGAATTCATAAAACAAAAACAAAATCAAAGAGATCAAGAAGAAAAAGCAAATAATCTAGGGATCTCAGGAATTCCGAAACAGGATGAGGAGCTAGTGAAAACAATCATCACAAAGGTTATGACAGGAATGGGCTATTAACTTCTAGATAAAAATGTAGTGGCATGTTACAGACTTAAAAGTAGCAAAGAGGATGCCCCGATTCTACTATCACTAGATTCTAAGGAGATAAAAGAACAAATAATGAAAAGAAGAAAAGAAATTGGGTCTCTTCATCTTAGTTCCTGTAGAATCGAAGGAAATAACGTCAGGAAGATTTTTAATAATGAAGATATGACTCATTACAATCAAAAAATGTTCCAAATGGCAAGAGAACTACAGAAGACCAACGCCTATAAATTCGCATGGTTCTACAATGGATGGGTTTACGTCAAGAGAAAAGATGGGGACAACAGGATATGGATTAAGGACGAGGAAGTGCTGAGAATACTAAAAGAAAAATGGAAGAATGCGGCAGAATAGCTACGCTTTTAAAGAAGATGAGGACTAGGATAAATACAGCTAGAAATGGATAAAAACTTAAAATATTTGAAGATAATTTATTTAAATGTTAGAAGTCTAAGAAATTCATAAGATGAACTCAGGTTACTTTTAGAAAGACAAAACATTGATATAGACATATTGATATTGACTGAAACTTGGCTGTACAGTAATGAAACTAGATTCTATAACTTTAAAGGATTTGAAGCAATACATAATTGTAGGGACATGAGAGCAGGGAGAGTAGCAATTTAAATATATTAAAAAAGGTATAAAATTTGAAATATAAGAACAAAAATATGTGAATTGAAATAATGGTTGTAATATAGCACAACCTCGGCTAGTACTGATTTTTTTTTTTAATTCTTAATGAGCTTTTAGATTCTGTAAAGGGAAAAGGACTCTTATGTGGCGATATAAATATTAATTTACTAAATAGGGATTCTATTCTATTTTATCCAAACTTATTAATTCTTTCAATATTTAAATTAATACTGTCTTTGCAGTCACATTGAAAATTCGCGAACTGGATTTTAATCTACATTCTTGGAATATTAAAGAACAAAACTCATATCTTCAATGAATAGCACTATCCATATCTAGTACTCAAGATGGCCAACTTGAAATGCCATCATTCCCTTTTATCAAGTGTACACTTTTCTTTAAACTGCAACGATTAGAAATTGTTTGTTACACTGCATGATAGTTTTTTAAAAATCTATTGTAATATAAACTCGGGATTGCTGTACCCAGATATGCAGTCGACATGCTCAAGTTAATATTGTTGTGCATAGCTTTTGGTGCGATTCACGTCGAATCGGCTAGTGATCTCTGGTGGAAAGATGCAATTGTCTACCAGATTTACCCTCGTAGTTTCAAGGACAGTAATGGTGACGGAATAGGGGACCTAAATGGAATCACTAGTA
>CAKNXH010060983.1:35010-52057 GCA_932178445.1 Andricus quercusramuli
GGTTTGAAGTTAAATTAATTTTTAAACAAAATAATTTTTTTTTTGGTTGAAGATTCATCATTTTATTTGAAAATTCTTATTTTTTGGTTTGAAATTAAAATTTCTTTGTAGAAAATTGGTCCTTCCGGCTTAAAAATTCAACTATTTGGTTGAAAATAAACTTTTTGTTGAAAACTCAGATTTATTGAGAATTTTCAACAAAATAGTTCAATATTTTACAATGGAATGTATGTTTAACGAATTAGTTCAACTTTCAACCAAATATTTTAATTCTCAATCAACAAGATTATTTTTCTTCTGATAATGGAATAGTTAAGTTTTCAGATACAAAAATTAGTTGAAAAAAAATTTCAACAAAATCCTTCAATTTTTACGCAATTTTCGTTGCAAATTTATATCTTTGGTTGAAAATTCACCTATTCTGTTAAAAATTGAACTGATTTTATAAGAATTTAAATTATTTGTGAAAGGTTAACTTTTTCATTGAAAAATCATATTTTAAGGTTGAAAATTGTATTGTTTTGTAGATAATTTGTTTTTTCAGCTTAAAAATTCAACAGATTTGTTGAAAATTGATACATTTTTTTTTTAAATTTGGTCTTTCGTGTATAACATTAATCTGCTTTACGGAAAATTCATCTTCTTGGTTGAAAGGATTACTATTTGGTTGAAAATTCATCTTTTTTGGTTGGAAATTTAGTTACTTGATTGGAACTTGCACTACTTTGTCAGAAATTGTTTTCAAGATTCAGCTCTTTGGTTGAAAAGTTAACATTTTTCTCGAAAATTCGTTTTTTCTTTTTTTGATTAAAAACTTTTTGTACTTTAAAGTTTATCTATTCTAATTTTAGTTGTGATATTATCCTTTATCTGTTGAAAAATTAACTATGTGGTAGTAAGTTCATACAATTTTTGAAAATTCGACTTTTTCATTAGAAAATTAATCTTCTTTGTTGAAAATTCTTCTCTTTAGCTGAAGATTCAACTACTTGCTTGAAAACTCTTCTTTCTTGGCCTAATTCAAATGTTTCAAAATTTATTTTTTGATAAAAATTATTTTTTTTTGTACTGAAAATATGATGATTCCAATTTTAGTTCAAGTAATATACTTTTTAGTCGAAAATTCGGCATTTTGGTTTCAAATTTATCCTTCTTGATTTGAAAATTGTTTATCTATTTGGTTGAGAATTAAACTACTATAAAATTTTTTTTTTCTTTCAATTGTAGTGTTTGGAAATGTATCTCTTGTGAGAAAATTAATTTTTTATGGTGAAAAAAGTCATCTTTCTTGTTTGAAAATGAACTTTATAGTTGGAAATTCAACTGTTTTCTAAAAAAATCCGTCTGTTTGGCTTGAAAATTCAATTGTTTTCTTATTGCTTTTCCATCCTTCTTGTTTCAACTGTTTTGTTGAAAATTCTTCCTTTGCTAATTTTGAAATTGATGATTTAAAATTCTCCTTTCTTGGTTAAAAATTAACTTCTTTCTGAAAATCCAACTATTTTTGAAACGATTCTTATATTTGGCATGAAAATTGAACTATTGAATTAGGAGTTGAACTATTTTGTTAACAAATCGTCTGAAAGTAGAATTCACATTAATTTCATTTAAAAGAATGTATTTCCCTATTTTATACTTATTTTCTTGAAAAAGCAACGTATTTCCTCTGTTTTGAGATAATTTTGGGCTACGTTATATTTTGTGGGGGGGGGGGGGGGCGCAAGTATAGCCCAAAATTGGTAACGTACTCTATGGTCGGCCCCTTGTCGTTTATAAGAAACTTCAATAAAAAACAGCTTGAAATCGAGTGAGGAAGAAAAGATCGACATAAAAAGAGCGTAAAGTACAGGAGGGAGTCGCAAAACGGCTCTTGACACTCTCCTGAGAGATCGTATCAATTGTGATGTAGCCTTTCTTGCAGCTTTTACAAGAGTTCCTTCACGAAGAAAAATTGATATTCACAGTCAACATTAAGATATTTGGGGTTAAAATATTTAATTTTCAACCTTTGAGTATCGACGTGATTACATTTTTGCACTAATATGGCCCGTCGATACATTAAGGTTAACTACAGGACAGTCATCTGGATGTTAAAGGTTAGCTTCTGTGGATATAAAAAGATACATGTAACCACGCTGGGCAGATATTTCTTACCTCAAAGTTCTTCTAAAGAGGAAATAGCTCTTTTATCAATAATTTTACTCTATACGGACAATTTAAACATTATTATCACTACCCTGTTACAAAAATATTACCATAAGCTTCATCAGGTGAACGGCAGATGTCGCCAGAATTTTTCACGAAATTGACTGTGAGCTTCATCAAGTGGCCGCCAGAGGTATGGCGTTTTCCGGCACTCGGAAAACTACTTTAACATCTTGGATTTTTCAGTCTATCATCCCGGAAGTTTCCGTTTAATATAAAAATATTTTTACATCCAACGTCTCGAGACGATCTACGTTTGAACAATAATTTTTCCCCTTGATCACATCAATCATAATATTGATCGATTATACGCTTAATTTTTGAAGTATTAAATGCAGACAATCGTCTGAAGAATAATTGCAATTTTCCAATTACAACATATTCCATTACTTGAATGGAAAAACTTTTTACCATCCGCTTCTAAAAATTATCTCTTTGTCTCTCTGGCTTTTACGAGCCTTGGAAGAAAAAGAAAAATGGCTCTTTCATTACCCTTATCTCTGTACTTTAACGCATCTTCCAAAGCCCGTTAATGCTCAAAGTTTACTGTTTGTGAGACATAGCAAAAGGTGATGACACTTTTGCTGGAAACAAAAGATACGAATTTCCATTCCTTAATGGTGATGACCTGCTATTTTACTTTTCGAAATTGTTTTCCGATTTTATGTCGCTCTATCATTTTCCATGGGTATTATCTTTATTTTTTAATCCATATTAGGAGATCTTTAGATATAGAATCATAATTACAGTGTCATCATAAGTACACGTTAGGAATTAAGTACAATAGTAAGGGGCCATCCATTAAGTACGTTACCAATTCGAAGGACTGAGGGAGTCGCGCCAAAAATTACGGTTGATAAGAGAATGGGGGGAGGGGGGGGGGGGGTCAGTGGAAGTAACGTTAAGAAATTAGATAATTTTAGTATGTTTCCTGATCATAAATTAGAACAATTTTTGCGAATTTCGCGAAAGATGAGTTACCCTGAAATAGTACAGTTCAATAATCACTTAATAGGTTTGCAAATCTTTTTTATAATACATACTTCACACTCTTTCTCCTAGTCCGCTTTTTCCCCCTTTTTTTAAAATTCTTTTCCTCCTGTTTGCAACAAAGCGCCCGTTTTTCTGTTTCCTCGCTTAAATTCGAACTGATTTAATAGAAGCCAATAAGAAAATACACTTCACTCTCGATATAAGACCCCCTTCGTTTCATGATATTCCTAGAGCTGATAGCTGCCGCAGTTTCGTAATGAGAGGAGCCACGGGGCCGAAAGAGAGAATTTGCTCAGTCAAGCGTGACAAACACCTGGAGGGTCACATTCTCAGCGTGATAGTTGCATCAGGTTGCGTCATGCTTCCGAATCCAACCAAAATAGTTCATGCGGCCCCGTCTGTTCACGTTTTGATGCCTCATATTCAGGATCAAGGCCAACGGAAGCCATGCCAGAAACCGTTCTTATATCGGGAGTTGAGTGTATATCTATTTTTGTTCGAAAAGTCTATTATTATATTTTTACTTCAGAATTCATCTTGTTTGATTAACAATTCCACTACTTCTATTTTGGTCACAAACTCAACTACTTGTTTGAAAGTTTAACTTCTTTGTAAAAATGTATCTTTTGGATTGAAGATTCAACTAATTAATTTCTAGAAAATTAATCTTCATGGTTGAAAAATCATCTTCTCAGTCGTATGTTGAATATTCATCTCTTCAGTTAAAAATTGACCAAATTTGTTGAAAGTTCTTTTTTTTTGGTAGGAAATTAATCTTTTTGGTTGCAAATTTATCCTTTTTGGTTAAAAATGTAACTATTTGGTTAAAACTTAATCTATTTTCGTTGAGGATTCAAAAATTTTTTTGCAAATTTCTCTTTTGTGATTGAAAGATTAACTACTTGGCTTAAAGTTGAACTTATTTTCTGAGAATAAATTTTTTTGTTGTATATTAATTATTTTAGTTGAAAATTCATATTTTTGGGTGAAAAATTGATATTTCCTAGTTGAAAATTCATCTGTTTGGCTAAAAATGCATATATTTTGTTGAAAATTTCTCTCTTTTATGAGAAAAATAATCATCTTGGTTGAAAATTCATCTGTTTTGATTAAGGATACAACCATTTTATTGAAAAATCGTTTTTTATTGGTCGGCAAATCAATAGAGTTCTTAAATGCTCAAGAATTTACGTTGAGCAAATGCTCTCGAGAATATGCTCAGCACATAAGAAGTCATAGGAACAGAAGAGCTTGCATGAAGAAATGCATGGACGTAAATGAAGCTAGAGTAGTATGCCAGGACAGAAATGTGTGGCGACAAATAGTTTATAAGCAGAGTGACAATAGAGTGAATGATGCCTGAAACAAAGACCTTGGATACTAATGGGCCCAAGTGGGGAACCATACATAACAATTTTGTGAGGCTCCTCACTTGGGGTGATCGCTAGAGAGATTGATCAGCAACCTGGGTCGGAGCAGTGTTGCGGAGTGAACGTGTTATTTGAATAAATAACACGAAAACTCCAGATCAATCTAAAATATCTATACCATAACACATATACCTATATACCTATCTACCTTATACCATATAACGACCTACTTTACACCTATATACCTATCCCACTACTTTCCAACCGAGCAAGTCACGCCTACCCCGAAAGGGAAATGGCCTAATGGTATAATAATAATAATAATAAATAATAATTTAAGCTCGAACAGAGCATTTATAGAGCATTTAAGAGAATTCAAAGTATTCATTGTTTTATCAAATATATGTCATAATTATTACATATATTTTTAGAAAAAAATCTAGAGTGAATTAAACATATAATTGTTTAAAATTACAGAGTGGCTACAGTTCAGCTAATTCCAGAAAGTCAGGGAATGTCAGGGAAAACCTGACAGAGTTAGGGAATTTTCAATAAATTAAAAGTAGTCATTAATTTCATCATTAGGTTGAAAATCGCAAATGTATGGTGGAAAAATAATCTAGTTTTGTTGGAGATTTAAACTAATTTGTTGAAAATTCATCTTTTTTCATCTAATTCGACTATTTTTGGTGTGAAATAAAAATCTTTTTTGTGGTTGAAATATAATATATCACGTTTTTCGTTGAGAATTCATCTATTTTGGTAGAAAATTTCAGTAACTCAGTTGGAAGTGGAACTACTTTGTTAAAAATTCATTTATTTGTTTGATGATTCATCCTTTTAGTTGAAAACCCCTTTTTTGTTCAAAATTTAATTGCTTTGTTGAAAATGATGTTTTCTAGATAAAAATTAATTGTTTTAACTGAAAACTTAACTCGTACATGTTTGGTTCAAAATTTATATTCCCAAGATGAAAATTCCAATATTTGGTTTAAAATTCCTGTACTTTATTTTTGGTAGAAATTCCTTCAAAAATTCAAATATCTGGTTGATCATCAATTCATCTTTTTGGTTGAAAAAGAGTTTTTTCTCATTTAGAATTAATTTTTTTAACTGGAAATGTAACTGTTCCATTTTTTGGTTAAAAATTCATTCCTTTGGTTGAAAATTTAAATTTTTTGTTGAAAATTCGTTTGTTTTTTGGTTGAAAATTTATTCTATCAACTGGAATTTATCATTTTAGTTGAAAATTCACTTTAACTATTCTATTTTTTGTGGAAAAATGATGTTTTTTGATAAAAATTTAATCTTCTTGGTTGAAAATTATACTATTTCGTTGAAAATTTATCTGTTTTCAGTGACAGTTCAACTACTTGTTGAAAATCCCTCTTTTCTCAGTAAAAGAGTGTACTCTCATTACTTGAAATTTCATCTTTTTGGTTAAAAGTTCATTCCTTTGCTTGAAATTTTATTTTAGGTTGAAAAATCCACCATTTGGTAAAAATTTCATATTTTTGGTTGAAAAATCATAATTGTGATGAAAGATTAATTTCTTTGGTGGAAAATTTGTTTTTTTTTTTAGTAGAAAACTTAATTTGTCTACTTTTTGTTCAAAAATCTTTTCTTTAAATGAAAAAGTAAATATTTTGTTGACATTTTTTTGTGGAATATTTATTTTTCTGGCATTTTAACTGTCCTATTTTTTGTTAAAAATTGAGTTTTTTTTAGATCAAAATTCATGAACTTTGTTGAAAAAGAGCCTTTTTTGGTAGAAAAATAATCTTTTGAGTTGAACATTCAACTAACTATTTGGTTAAAAATTCATATTCTTGTTTGAAGATTCATCATTTTGTTAAAAAATTCATCATTTTGGTTGAAAATTCATTTCCTTTTAGTTCGAAATTAATTTTCTTAACTGAAGATATAACTATTCCATTTTCGCTTGAAAATTTAAATTTTATGTTAAAAATTAATTAATTTGTCTGAAAACTTGTTTTTTTTTTTA
Source organism: Andricus quercusramuli (assembly GCA_932178445.1). Lineage (NCBI taxonomy): Eukaryota > Metazoa > Arthropoda > Insecta > Hymenoptera > Cynipidae > Andricus > Andricus quercusramuli. The sequence goes on from CAKNXH010060983.1 coordinate 41,584, forward strand.
ATTCACTTTTCTAACCGAAAATTGAAATATTATATTTTTGGTTTGTAAATTTACCTTTTTTAGTTTAAAATTGAATTATTTTGTTGAGAATTTATTTTTTTGGTTGAAAATTGACTGTCTTGACTGAAAATTTAATTTGTCTATTTTTGGTTGAAGAATCATTTTTTGAATGGAAAAAATGCTTTATTGAACATTCGTTTCTTTTATTGAACATTTATTTTTCTGACATTTTAACTATTCTAATTTTGGTTGAAAATTAATTTTTTTTTGGATGAAAATTCATGTACTTTGTTTAAAATTAACCTTTTTTGGTAAAAATTTAATCTTTTGGGTTGAAAATTCAACTATTTGGGTAAAAATTCATATTCTTGGATGAAGATTCATCATTTTAGTTGAAAATTCATTTCTTTGGTTAAAAACCTACCTGTTTGACTTGAAAATACAAACTAAAAAGTATTACAAATATATTAAGAAACCAAATTTATAGTGCATTAACATTATTAATCTTCTAGGTTTATGGTTGGTTTTATACCTAGAAGAATCTGAAAATGGGATATTGTAGCAACCCTGAATAAGGCACTGTTTAATGCGAATAATATGTTTTCCATAACTTTGATACATTTCTATGCGAAATTTAAATAATGTAATTATCATTAATAAAGATAGAAAACACGATTTTTTAAATCCTAATTCAAAATTCTCATAAATGCTCATTAAGTTCCCAAAGCACGTAAAATTCGAGCATATTCCCATGCTCGTGAGAATTTCTCCGAGCACTTAAACTCTTTAGAACACTACAAATCAACTACTGGGTTCTACTTGGTTTTTGGTCCATGATTCATCATTTTAGTTGAAAATTCATAGTTTCGGGTTAAATATAAAATTAATTAATTAAAAATTGAATTAATTGAGCTTAAAAATTCAACTATTTGTTTGAAAATCAACCTTTTTGTTAAAAATTTAGCTATTTGGTTAAAGAGTAAACTATTTTTATTAATATTCAACTATTTGGTAGAAAATTATCTTTTTTGATGAAAAATCATATTATTAGGTTAAAAATTCAACAGTTTTGTAGATAATTTTTCTTTTTGGTTTCAAAATTTGACAAGTTTGTTGAAAACTGATATATTTTGTTAAAAATTCGTCTTTTTGGTAGAAAACTAACATCCTTGGTGGAAATTTCATTTTTTTGGATAACAATTTAACTATTTGGTATAATATTGATCAATTTTGGTCAAAAATTCAACTGCTTGTTTGAAGTTTGAACTTCTTTGTTGAAAATTGATCTTTTTGGTTCAAGATCAATCACTTTCGAACTCTTTTTTTGATAATTCATTTTTTTGGTTGACGATTCATCATTTCAGTCGAAAATTCATCTCTTTTGTTGGAAACTTAACAATTTTGTTAAAAGTTCCCTTTTTTTCAGTCAATAATTAATTTCAAACTGAAAATGAAACTATTCCATCATGGGATCAAAATTGTTACATCACTATTTTGTTTAAAAATTCATCTTTTTTTGGCAAAAAATTCAACAACTTCATGAAAAATTGAACTAACTTGTAATTTTTTTTTTGAGATTCAGCTCTTTTGTCGAAACTGTAACTTCTTCCTTGAAAAATCGTGTTTTCTTCTTTGTTTAAAAATTAATTTCTTTCATTTGAAAATTAAACTATTTCATTTCTGCTTGAAATATTAGCCTCTATAAGTTAAAAAATTAAGTTTTTGTAGAAAAGTTATTTATTATGTTAGAAATTCGTCTTTTTCGTTAATTTTTTTTTTGTCGAGAATTTATCGTTTGGCTGAGGACTCAACTATTCGTTGAGAACTCGTCTCTTTCGGTTCAATATATAACGATTGCTTTTTGATCAATAAAATATATTTTTTATCCGAAAATTCAACTATTTGGTTTGAAGTTAATTTTTTATGGTAGAAAAGTAATCTCTCTCGTTCAAAAATAAATATTTTGGTTGAAAATTTAATGGAAAAAAAATTAATTGAATTAAATTAAATTAAAGTAAATTAAAAATTTAATGATTTTGTTTAATTTTATCTTTCTTATCTGAGAATGAACCTTTCTTTAAAAAATTCAAATATCTTCCATGAACGCGTCTTTTGGCTTGAAAAGTAAACTCTTTGGTTGAAAATTTAACTATTTTGTTGATTTTTGGATTGTAAAAGTTTCAACTGGATAGTTATAAATGCTAATGTTTGTTCGAAAATTAATTTTGTTGTTGTTGGAAATTCGTTTTTTTTTGGGTTGAAAATTCGACTATTTTTTTTTTTTTTTAGTCACGTATATTTCGACTTGTAATATATAAAGAATTAAAGAATTAAAGAAATGAATTTTGAACTCAAATAATGAAACTTCAACCAAAAATATGAATTTTTAATCAAATAGACAGTTGAATTTTCAACCCGGAAGATTAATTCTCTACGAAAGAAGGCTCATTTTCAACAAATGTCATAAATTTCCATTAAAAAAAAAAATTTTCAACCAACATTAGAATAGTTAAAAAAAAAATAATAAAAAATTTTTTTTTTCCATAGAAAAAAAATTATTTTTCAACCGAAAAAAGGAGAATTGAATTTTCAGTTAGGACAATCAATTTTCATCTAAAAAAATGAATTTTCAACAAAATAATTCGATTTCAAACCAAAAGCGATAAATTTAAAAACCAAAAGTATGATATTTCAATTTGCAGTTAAAAAAGTAAATTAAAAGAAGAGTATTCAGGAAAACCAATTGATTTTCAACTAAAAATATAAATTTCCAAGCAAAAATGGAATAGTTATATCTTCAGCTGAAGAATAAATTTTGAACTAAAAAGAAACGAATTTTCGAACAAAGAAATTATTTTTCAATCTCAATGCTGAATTTTCAACCTAGAATAGGAAATTAGGTCCAAATAGTGGATTTTTCAACCAAAAAGATGAATTTTCTATCAACAAAAAAAACGCATTTTCAACTGAACATCTTTTTCTCAATGAAAGAAATGAATTCTAGATGAAAAATAGAATAGTTTAATTTTTTACTAAACATACAATTTTGTAACGAAAAAAATTACATTTCTATCAAAAAAGGTGAAATTTCAAAAAAAAATTGAATAGTTTGAGTGAATCTTCAAATAAAATGTCGAATCTTTAACTAAACAAAATTTAATTTTCAACAAAATACATGAATTTCAAACTAAAAAGATAAATTATCTACCAAAAATAAAGTGAGATAATTTTTAGTTAGTAAAATGAATTTCAAAGCAAAAAACAAACGAATTTTCAACCAATGAAATTATAAACCAACTTCCATCTTCCAAAATAGATGAATTTTCAACTAAAAATATAATAGTTGAATTTTCAATGAAAAAATTAATTTCCAATAAAATTAAATCAAATTTTCAACGAAATAGTATAATTTTCGACCAAGAAGATTAAATTTCTATCGAAAAATATAAATTTTCGTTAAAAAATGGAAGTTATATTTCCAGTAAAAAAGATTAATTCTAAGTAAGAAAAATCTCTTTGTCAACTAAAAGGATCAATTCTAAAATTTTCAACCAATAAGATGCATTTTTAACAAAGAACATGAATTTTCAACTAATTATTTGAAGTTTTAAAGGAATTTTCTACCAAAATGATGAATTAGTCACCAGGAAGATTGAATATTGTCCCATAAAATTCGAGTTTTCAATAAAATACAGGAATTTTAAACCAAATATTTCAATTATATTTTTGATGTTTTGGTTTTGAACAGATAAATTCTATCAAATAATTTGATGATTATATTTTAACCACAAAACAGATTTTAATTTTATACCAAAAATGGATGAATTCAATAAAAAAGATGCATTTTCAACAAAATCGTTTGAATCCTCAGCCAAAAAACAGGTCTCATAAGTGTTCAGATAGTGTGCGCGCTGGCAAAATTTCACATAGTTGATCTTTGATTATTTCTACAAGACGCGAAATTCAAGACTTTAAATTGTTTTAAATTCCTAGTTGTTCTTGCAAACGTTTATTAGCGTCCTCAAAATAAAATAACATTTGCTCAACCTAAAAAAGATGAATTTCAGTTTAATACAGAACTTTCCTGACATTTCATCTAAGAAAACCAACAAAGATGTTTAAAATTAAGAAGACCAAACGAACTTTTGTTCTTCAAAATTAATCTACAAGTCTAAGATGAGAAAAAACATTTCAAACCTCAAAAAGAAATTCTCAGTGATTCGTCGCAGAAATGTTGTTACATTTTTGTTTTAAAACCAAAAAATTAACTTAAAACTCGAAGAAACAAAACAAAATTTTGTTATTGAAAATTAATTAACAAGTCTACGATAAGTAATTTTTTGCGACTCAATTCAACATTTTTTGTTACATTCATTGTAACGAATTAATACAAAAATTAAAAATGGGTAATCCAAACAAACTTTTGTTCTTTAAAATTAACCAACAAGTCTAAGATGAGAAAACACATTTTTAACACCCAAAAGTAATCCTTTGCGATTCGCTGCAACATTTTTGATACATTTATTATCACAAAAACAAAATTGTAAGAAACATTGTAAGAAAACCAATAAAAAATGGAATATGAGAAAACCAAACAAACTTTCGTTTTTGGAAATAAATCAGCAAGTTAATTATAAGAAAACTCATTTAAAATCTTTTGTGCTTTGAAAATAATCAATAAGCTTACAATGAAAAAACAGACTTGAAATGTTTAATTATTTTTAACTTTGTTACAATTAAGGTAACAGAATTTATGAAAAGTATCTCAAAGAATTACTTTTAGTAGCTCAAAATGTACTTCTTTATTTTCAACTTGTTGGTTATTTTTAAAGAACTGAAGATCGTTTCGTTTCCCGAGCTTTACATTTTTTATTAGTTACGTTCAATTGAATGTAAAAAAATTGTTACAATTAATCCCAAAAATTACTCTTGAGGGAACAAAATGTGTCTTCCAACTTCAGAGTTGTTGGTTAAGTTTAAAGAACAAAAGTTCGTTTGGATTTCCCAACTTTAATTATTTTTAACTTTGTTACAATTAATGTAACGGAATTTATGAAAAAAATCGCTAAGAAATATTTTTGGGATTCCAAATCTGTTTTTTCATTGTTAGATTATTGATTATTTTCAAAGCACAAAAGTTCGTTTCGTTTCCCGAGCTTTAAATTTTGTTTAGTTTCATTATTATCACAAAAAAATTGTGTAATAAGTTAGAGAGAAGTACTTTTGCGGCACTTAAATGAGTTTTCTTATTATTGAATTGATGATTTATTTTCAAAAACGAAAGTTTGTTTGGTTTCCTCAGATTCTATTTTTTGTTGGTTTTCTTACCATTTGTTTTTGTCATAATAAATGTATCAAAACTTTGCAACGAATTGCAAAGAATTACTTTTGGGGTTTAAAATTTTGTTTAGTTTTGTTACATTAAATGTAACAAAAATTGTGTAGAGATGTGCGAAGAATTACTTTTGAGGATTTGAAAATGAGTTTTCTTATCTTGGACTTGTTTATTTATTTTCTGGAACAAAAGTTTGTTTGGTTTTCCCGGTTTCAATTTTTGGTTGGATTGCTTACAATAAATGTAACAAAAAATTTGCGTCGCATGCAAAAGAATGACTTTTGGTGCTAAAAATGTGTTTTCTCATCTTAGACTTGTTGGTTAATTTTAAAGATCAAGAGTTTGTTTCGATTTCCCATTTCTATTTTTTTTTTAATTTGATACAATGAATGTAACAACAATTTTTGTAATGAATCGCAAAGAATTACTTACCGTAGACTTGTTAATTAATTTTCAATAAAAAGAGTTTGTTTTGTTTTGAAGAACAAAAGTTCGTTTGGTCTTCTTAATTTTAAACATCTTTGTTGGTTTTCTTAGATTAAATGACAGGAAAGTTCTGTATTAAATTGAAATTCATCTTTTTTAGGTTGAGCAAATGTTATTTTATTTTGAGGACGGTAATAAACGTTTGCAAGAACAACCAAGAATTAAAAAAAAATTTAAAGGCTTGAATTTCGCGTCTTGTAGAAACAATCAAAGATCAACGATGTGAAATTTTGCCAGCGCGCACACTATCTGAACACTTATGAGACAAACAAGTGGTTGCCAAAGCTCGATTCTGATTGGTTCATTATGTCCAACTTTTCTGTTTCTTTTTTTGTCCTCTATCACCCAGTACCGGCATGTTCATATTTCTTTCACTGTAGAATGTTTTTGTAATAATATATGTATTAATTATGATATACAGGGTGTTTTTTTAACTTGTGACAACAAAATATCTCAAAAAATACGCATCCTACGGAAAAAATGTCTAGAATAAAAACTTTTTATTTTCGAGGGGAAAAAAGATTTGTTGAAATTTACCCCACACCCACCCCCACAAGAGGCAGGGGTGGGGGTAACTTTGTAATTTCAAATGGCAACCCCAATTTTTTATCACAGATTCAGATTCTCCTTTACGAAATACGTAAGTTTTATTCAGAAAATTTGTTTTGATTCGCGATAGATGGCGCTGCAATTGCGAAATTAAGCACCCCGAAGGGAATAGACAACTACTACGTCCGCGTCGTTATTCCTGGGTAGAGCTAAAAGTAGTGCCAACAATTTCGTTTTTCGCAATTGCAGCGCCATCTATCGCGAATCGAAACAAATTTTCCGAATAAAACTTACGTATTTCGTAAAGGAGAATCTGAATCTGTGATAAAAAATTGGGGTTGTCATTTGAAATTACAAAGTTACCCCCACCCCTGCCTCCTGTGGGGGTGGGGTAAATTTTAACAAATCTTTTTTCCCCCTCGAAAATAAAAAGTTTTTATTCCAGACATTTTTTCCGTAGGATGCGTATTTTTTGAGATATTTCGTTGTCTCAAGTTAAAAAAAACACCCTGTATATTTGTTTAAACAATAAATGCTGTAAATTCTCTTCAATGCACTATAAATGCTCTGTTCAAGCTTGAATGCTGAGCATATTCTCGAAAGCATTTACTCAACATAAATTCTTGAGAACGTAAGAACTTTAGCGTTAGGAGAATTTTGGGCTACGTTAGTTTCGGGTCAGGGGGAGGCACACCCGAAACCGTTAACAAGTGGTCCAGGGGGGGGGGTTAAAAATAGCAAAAAATTGGAAAAGTATTTTATAAATTGCCCCTGATTTGTAAGTTAATCTAACGTAAATAGACACAGGTTTCAATTTCACAGGAGAACGAACAACTAGAAAATGATTATGAGAGTAAAGTTCGCCAAATCCTGGATGGTAGATACCAACTTAAAATCTCAGTCTCAGCGTGCTTTCGCGTAAGTAATCCTAACAGCGCAACAAACTCCGCCCGTGCAATTCCGTCGCGAAGCGAAAACTTTTCTTGTTACCCCATTTCATAAATAATTTCTCTCACGCTATCGTGCAGAAACTGCGGTGCTTAATAATTCTCTCTGTGGCTTCGATTCGATTTTCCTCAATGTTTGCATTAAAAAATGTCATTAAATTTTCATTAAACATTCAAGTATTTTATTTGGATTCTTTCCTTTGCTGAAACAGGTCCCTGGTGGAAAAATTTTCACGAATAAACACAGAAAAGTAAAACTATTCTCACAGCGATCTACAAATTGATACAGTAAATTACAACCAAAACTAGAGGAAATTACAACTTTTTTCTGTTATTGAGATGAATTTTGCACTTTTTTGTATTTTTTGTACATTCTTGTATTTTATTGTAGTTTCAATTTTCTACAAGAATCTACAAGAATTTGCAGCGTTCGCAGGCAAAAAGTTTTTTTTGCGACCTAGGGTGAAAAATATTTAGAATATTGAAATGATATCATTTTAAATTAGGATTTGTACATGATTGTTATAACAGAAAAGCTTCTAGGTTTAAGTTTTGAAGGAATGGTAGACTATTCAAAGATAAAAGTGAATAATTGTTATTAAAAAAGAACATTACGTTCGAAGCTTTTTTTCTCAAATATATAGCAATCAATTGAACACCATATATGTCATTCAAAATCAAGTCATTGCAATATTTGTAATATTTATTATCCTAGGTCAAAAAAGAACCACTTTTTGACTGCAATTAAAAAATGAGCAGTTGAGAAAGAATTGATCACGGCCATTGCAATTAAAGAATTCGAACTTTTGAAAATCAATTTTTTTTCATTTGAAGTTACAAAAACTGAACCCCAAATTAAAACACTGAACGTGAAATACTTTTGAATTTCAAACTTTTCAAATTAGAGCTTAAAAAGCTGTCAATTCAAACGCTTAGTAATTATCGCGTTTGAAATGAAAACTTTAAAAACTTTTCAAAAGAAAATTTTTTAATTAAAAAACGTTAAACTGCGAATTTTCAGTTTTCATCTTTTATACATTGTACAGTTGAAATATTGAAAGAAAATTAATCCACGCTATCATTTTCAATGCTATAAATTAAAGAATGAATGAGAAAATCTATAAGTTTTCCAAATTATGTCATTTTAAGCAATTTCAAGCTAGAAAAATTAATTTATATATTAAAATTGGGTTTGAAATCTTTTCAAATATTTGCTAAAAAATTTGTTAAAAAAAATAATTTGAACATTTTCCAGGAATCTAATAATAATTTTATTATCTTGAATCTTGAACTTTCCCAGAAAATTTTGGAGAATCTTGCAAGAGTGAAAAATTACCTTGAAATCATCCAGATTCTATTTTGAAATTTTTGTTTTTACAACATTTAAAAAAATGTATTTTGGAACTTCTGGGGTCGAATATGTCGAAATATTCCAAAAAATTAGATTTGAAAATTTAGTTTATTTTTGTTGTTGAATTAGGTGTTCCATTTTTGGCTGAAAATTTTTCTTTTTTGGTTGGGAATTCCATTTATACTAGAAAATTTATCTTTTTCAGTTAAAACTTGAATTATTTGGTTGGAAATTGATGTATTTTTTTACCGATTAATCTTTTTTAGTGAAAAATTAGTCCTCTCAGTTGCAAATTCAAACGCTTTGTTAATTATTGAACTGGTTTCGATTTAAAATAGAAATACTTTTAGCTAGAATATTAATTATTGAATTTTACGTTAAAAATTAATCTTTTTAGGTTGAATATTCAACTAATTCGCTGAAAATTATTATTTTTTTTCTATTAAAAATTAACTTAAAACTTGATAATTTGGTTAAAAATTCAACTGTTTGCTTGAAAATGAACTTTTTTGTTGGAAATTCATATTTTCGGGTTGAAAATTCAATTGTTTTGTTAGCAAATTCATCTATTTGGTAGAAAATTCAACTGATCTGTAGAAAATTATTATTTTCAATGAAAATGATTATTTTCAATGAAAATGATTATTTTCAATGAAAATTAGTATTTTAATGGAAATTAGTATTTTTATTGAAAATTAATTTCTTAGAACAAAAATTTGACTTTTGCACTCTGATTTAAAAATTGATATTTTTAATTTAAAAATTCAACTATTCGGTTGAAAATGTATGTAATTAGCTGACAGTTCGTACTTTTTGGTGAAAAATAATTTTTGTTGTTTGTTAACAATGCAACTGGTTGACAATTAAACTGTTTTTGAGTTAATATCAAAATATTATTCAGTGAATGTACTAATTATTACATTTTTTGTTGAAAATTCATCTTTTTAGGTTGAAAATTTGGTAGAAAAATCAACTGTTCGCTTGAAAATTAACTTTTTTGTTGAAAACTCATATTTTCGGGTTGAAAATTTAAATCTTTTGTAGCAAATTCAACTATTTGGTAGAAATCTCAACTGTTTTGTAGAGAATTAGTATTTTTGATGAAAATTAGTATTGTTGATGAAAATCAATTTTTACAACAAAAATTTGACTTTTGCATTCTAGTTTAAAAATTGATCTTTTTTGGTTTAAAAATTAAATTATTGGTCAAAAAAAATCTGAACGATATTAATGCAATTCTTTTTTAATTTTAAAAGATTTTTTTAAATTTTAGGAAAAATTCGAAACATTCCAAATATTTTAAAACTTGAAAATATTTTCGAAAGATTCGAAAAATATTGTTAAATTCCTTCAAAACTCCTAAAAGTCCTGAATATCTTCCAATCATAACAAACAAACTGATGATGATTTTCCTAAAATCTATTTTAGGCTCAAATTTAAGTCCTGTTTTAAATTTATTTTCTTTCTTTTTTTAAATTTTGCAAATTTTTTCAATTTAAGTTCACTCTAATGGGTGACCATCTGCGAGACACATGACCGGGTTGTGTATTTGCTGCGTTTTAACTAATTTCGAGTGGTTTTCTGCAGTTTTCCTCTCCCCTGGCCAAACGTCCAGGAAAATGTGAGTACTTCTAATAAAGATAACTGAAGCCGTGTGTTATCACTGGTTGTGATTAAATTCATACAGTGATTTCAAGCCCAACTTAGTGAAAATGTTTTTTTGAATGGCCCATATCCAGTACAGTGGAATCTTCTGATGAGTAGATATACAGGGCCGGTTCTGGACCAATTAGTATTAGTGAGTAT
>CAKNXH010060984.1:0-14322 GCA_932178445.1 Andricus quercusramuli
GATGGATTCTCGCGATCCAGGACTACAACATAAAAATTGAATATCTTCCTGGAGAAGAAAATGTCATGGCCGACATTTTAAGTCGACTAGAAGACGAAGAAAGCTACAAAAAAAAATCGTGGAGAAATCCGAGTAGTAATAAACGCCTCCTATGGACATCCAGGAGCTAAAAAAACGTACCGTATACTTCGAAAATCATTTTACGCCCCACGCATGACGAAAATGACACGACGCGTAATCGCCACATGTGACTCGTGCCAACGAAATTAAATTTCAACACAAGCATCACAGGCTCTTCAAGAACCAGTGTTATCTCAGGAACCGTTGAAACTCATATCCATTGACTTTTTCGGGCCTTCAACAAAAACGAAATTTGGGTATGAATATCTGCTTGTGATGATGGATACGTTCTCCAAGTTCACGAAATTATATGCTATACGGAAAGCAACAAGCGAGATAGCTGTGAAGAAAATGGGCGATTTCATGACACTGATTGGTAAGCCACAAAAAGTACTTTCTGTTAGGGGAACACAGTTCACCAGTCAGAAGTGGAGATCGGCATCAAACGAGAGAGACTGTTTAGAACACTCCTACCTAGGAATAAACATGGATCGTGGTTCGCCGAGTTGGAAAACATCGAAACGATTCTAAACGAATCATATCACGAGACGACAGAAATCACGCCCTATGAGGCCCTGTGGGGAAGGAAACCGAAGAGATGGTGGACGCACCTGCTACCCCCTACGCCACCTCAACCGCTGCCGAACCGACAGGAACAAATTATCATGCTGCGCGACAGAATAAAAACGAAGCTTGGAAAACGATTAGCCCGAATCAACAGGAACAAGAAAGGTGTTTCATTTGCCGAGGGAGAATGGGTACTTGCGAAAGCATGTAATGTGTCCCACACAACGACCGGCAGAATGGCAAAGTTTCTATCTCTGTACGAAGGCCCGTACAGAGTGAAGAAACAAATTGCTACGAATTGATACATTCTACAGCGAACAGAAAATGACAGAGAGAGGGGACAGTACCATGCAAATGACCTGAGGAAATACCAGCGAGAAGAAAATAGTGGAGGGGAGAAGGAAAATGCGGAAACTCAGAGGCTCGAGAAAAAAGCCAAGCTTGAGGAAGGTCAGTTTTGAAGGAATCATCGAAGATGCCAGACGCTACAACCCAAATTGACACTCTGGATACCCACATAGAGCAATATGGAGGACGAAACTGAAAATTCCACCACCAGTTTTACTCACAACCATCGGACAATCATTGCCACAGCACGAGAGATTACTAATATTAACAGAAATGCGATCAGACCAAGGAATACACGTGTGACGGAAGTAAACAGGCCGAAACTCGGAATCCGGAACCGAGAGCAGGGAGTGGGGACCACAGACAATGATCCTCCAGCTCGAATTATATCGTCACGGCCCTCAACATCCATGGCGCTTGAGGAATCGCCAAAACCTTCTACAAGTACGGCATGTGTGGGATCACCGCAACCAGCGACAAGCACAGCATGTGTACAACCCTCAGCGAGTGCAGCGAAGATGAAAACACCACTACCGTCAACAAGTGATGCATGCTTGGAATCGCCGCGACCAGTGACAAGTGATGCATGTGTGGGATCGCCGCGACCAGCGACAAGTACATCATGTGTGGGATCGCCACGACCCTCAACTAGTGCAGCTCACATAAAATTACCACAACCATCGACCAATGGCATACAAAATTCCATGGATAATTTAAGGGATGATCGTGACATTGCTGCCGAGCTCTTACAAGAGTTGAAAATCAATGCACTATGCGTAATTCATCTCAATATTCAGGAAGAACCAGAAGTAATGGAACCAACTCCAACGCAAAATACAGAGAATGCAGCAGAACGAGGCTTGAAAGGATAATAGAAGAGAAAAGCAAAGCCAAGCCACGCTGCGGGATGTACACAGTTAAGAAAACTCGAGGGGATGTACTTGTCGAGCAAATGATTAAAGACAAGAATTTACGACCCAAGAAGAGGCCTATGACAACCAGTGGCAAGAAAAACGAACCGGCGGCCAAAATCAAGGATTTGAAAAAGTGGAAACAAATCCAGGCAGATCTGCAAGTGAGTGTCACCGAACCTTGAAGCTGAGTAGAGATGGCCAAACTGTCCAGCAGGCAGTAAATCATCGTACCCGGGGTGGATGAAGCGCACGGTCTTGGGGACCGATCACCGAGCCAGAGGAACTATGGGAGCTGTACAAACAATGGACTCCGGCCCAGGCATGGCCATTAAGGTTGAAAAAGGACGACAAAAATAAAAACAAATCGAACATCGACACGAACAACAAGGATAGAAGGAAGGACATTCCCGAAAACAAAGAGATGATTGAAGTCATCACGCTCGATTAAAGCGAAAAGAGGTTCCGTACGACTTTTTACTCTAATACTTTGAGTCATTTTATATTTTATACAACAATATTCATTATACTATATTTCGATCTATTCTTTTATTGTACATATTCATATTTTTTTTTATGAATGCCACACGGCATTTCACCTTAATGTTTGATCAGTGTTCATGTTCTACGACAACATTAGTTGAGGGAAATATCTTGTATTGTATCTCAATCTATTCTTTAAATGCACAGTCTCATATTTTTCTTGCGTATCGATAAATGAAAGTAATCAGCGCGCCAACTTCAATGGGGGGCAGATGTAACCTGCGCGTTACATAATAGCTCCTGAAGACAGGCAAAACGATATTCTTCTGAGTGAACTTCGTGAGAAGTTGCATCACTCAGGAGAATATCTAAAGCACAGACTCGAACGACTTCCACTAAAGAAGTAGAGCAGAAATAGTAGGAAGAAGGTGCTTCGCGAGCTATAAAAGCTCTTACGCAACAGAGAACGTGGAGTTGGAGGCTTGCGGGCGAACCGCAAGGATCACTGAGGAGTTGTACTTCGGGAATGGCTTGAGATCCCTCTTTCTCTAGTCTGTCCCATACCCTCTCTTTCTAACGGCGAGAATCTTGAGAGCGTTGAGACTCTGTCAACATTCTCTGGAGGCTTTTTGATCCTTGTGAGAGCTACTCATGCAATCTTAACTGTGAGGAGATTTTTGAGGGTTAACATCTCGCACATTGAAATACTTACAAGCGCTTTATTATAGAATCAATTTTTCCAAATGATCTGCAGACGAATAGAACGGGTCTCTCGTAACCTAGTCCAGGAAGCAGCATTTGGCAAAATTCAGATTTCTAGTAAGAACGATTAGAGCCTTAGGAGCAGACTGATTGCTAGTCCTTCTAACCTGGTTCAGAAAGGCCATAATCGACTTCCTAGAGTAAAGCGTCTTTTTCGTGGAATTAAACTGCACGGAAAGTCCTTATTGAAAGGAAGCTTCACCGTTGTAAATCCCTCAGAGATTTCTCTCTCTCTCTTTGCTTTATCCTCTCTCTCTCTCTCTCTCTCTGTGAAGAGACCGGCATTAGCGCGTTCGAAATTCGTACCTCGAAAAGAGGAAATTGTCTTCCGTTTGAAAAGGGACTTTTATATTTTCAAGGGCAGAGACTCTGATTTTGTGTCAGCGAAGCACTTATAAATAGAAAGATTTAAGACCCCAGAGGTCAGAGCTTGAGGCTCCATAATTATTGTGTTTTACCTAATTGGTTTATGTTTGAATTTTGGGAGCGTCCAAATTATGAATTAAAATTATATTTCATATGAAGATTTAAACTCTAAAGAGTACCATTTATTATAATTTATCCTCGTATAAGATCGTACGCTAACAGAGGCGAATTGCGTTGTATATCAACTCGAATTTAATTGTGTGCATTATATGAAAACTAAAATCACTGAGTGCAAGAACAAAAATCCATAAAAAGAATTTTCTATGTTCCTTTATAAATACAGGTAATACCTGAATCAATACCAAAGGCTAGAGGCCATATTAAAAAAATTATTTTCTTTTCTCTTAAGTTTAAGGATAGAGTAGGCTCGATTATAAGAATAATCGCAGAAAGTAGGAATAAATTTATGTATTTTTAGCTAGAGTAGGTTTTCTTGAATAAATCAAGTTTTGTGCAAAGGAATCTCATTTTTCTCTCATAACAACCCCTCTTTATTATTAATAAGACTTATGGTTTTATTCCATATATGATTAATTTTAATTTACTTTATTTTAGAAGGCCGGATCGTTTGAATTGGATTCATGGCTAGCGGAGCGAACACTAGCAAGGAAAGCAGGGATTTAGATCAGGAAGTTTTCAGTACACCGGAAGGGGAGAACAAAGAAAGAAGGACAAGGACAAAGTATAGATAAAAGATAGAAAATGATAGATTGAGGGCGAAGAGCGTGGTATCGATTGAGGCATTCATCAAAAGGAAGAGAGGGGTGAGGGGAAGCAGTGTAGACAAGGAAGATGTAGGGGCAAGCTTGATGAATCCAAAAATGGATTAGAAAAATATGGAAACAGAAAGAGACAGAGCTGAGGATAAAGATCTAATGGAAAAGGAAAGATTGAAAGGAACGCGCGAAATGATGATAGAAGTAATGGGAATAAATGAAGAGAAGCAGGAGAAAAGGGTGGAGGAAATAAGGAAAGAAATTAGACAGGAAATGGCCGAACTTAGCAAAAAGGAACTTAGGAAATGGGAAGAAGTCATGGAAAAGCTAGAGAAAAGGATGCGGATGTTGGAGCAAATACTAGAAAAGAAGGAAGAGCCTAAGAATAAGGTAGATGAGTTATAAGGTAGAATAAAGAAAATTGAAAGCTGAAGCCATGACTTTGGAGGTGGGGAGAGTGGGAATA
The DNA here is from genome assembly GCA_932178445.1 of Andricus quercusramuli. Taxonomy (NCBI): domain Eukaryota; kingdom Metazoa; phylum Arthropoda; class Insecta; order Hymenoptera; family Cynipidae; genus Andricus; species Andricus quercusramuli. Next base: position 4,800 of record CAKNXH010060984.1, read on the forward strand.
AGGAGAAGGAAAGGCTGAGAAAAATAGAACAAAGAATAGAAAAGAAAGAGAGAGAAGAAAGAAGAAGAAACATAGTGATAAAGGGCCGAAGATCAGAGGCGAAGGAGCTGATGGAAAGAGTGGAAGAAGTACTAGAAAGGATTGCTGCTAAGGTAGAGATAGAGGAAGTGCGAAGTCTAGGAAGGAAAGAGCGAAGAGAGGAGAGAATGATACAAGTGAAACTCAAGAAATAGGAACATGAGAGAAAAGTGATGACAAAGAAGAGGGTTTGATATGGAAGCTCGGAGAGAATAGAGGATGGTTTGACGTGGATAGAAAGGAACATGCAGTATAAGTTAAGGAAATTAGCGGAAGAGGAAAGGAAAAGGGTTTTTAACAATGCATATCACCATCTAATATGAGTAGAAAGTAGTATATTATATGTATACTATAAACAATTTGTTATAAGAAAACTGCACAAAAGTCATAAATAGTACTAAATAACTCGCATAACCCAATTTTTTAATTATAGGGTTTTGTTCAGATTTGGGAAGCACTAATTGTTGCCACCTTTATGGTTTGGCGAATTTTATGTTTCAAATATTTCCATTTTCGGGCATTTTCCAATTCTTGAAATTAATATAATTAAACTACCCGACTCGGGTAGTGTCACGCTTACCCCTAGAGGCTCGCCGAAAGGGAAATGGCTTAATGGTATAAAAAAAAAAAAAAAAAAAAATTAATCAAACTATTCACCTAGAAGCACTACCCGAATCGGGTAGTATCACGCTTATCCCAAAAGGGAAATGGCTTGATGGTATACAATCAAATTAATCAAATTTCCGACACTGCAAAGTTCCAGAACAAGAAAATATATGCGAATTCTACGATCTGGTACAAAAATGTGTACCAAAAATCTGTCTCAGCCTATTTTGTACAACGAACAACACAAATAATAACGCAGCCTCCTGCGTTATTTGTTATATTATCCTCCTGCACATGACATTGAAAATAGGGAGCCGATAGTAGCACCTAAGGTCGTTAAATGGCGTTCCTCAGGAGCAAAACGCGTCTAACGAAGGGGGTGTATTACTCACCACTCTCCCTTCTCATAGATTCTAGCTATGGGTAGTCTACCTACAACGCCTACGCAAGGCCCTCGGGGCATCAGCAGTTCTTGCGTCCTGTCTACGAACAGATAGCTCTATATCTTTCGATTGAATAAACAAAAGTATCTTATATTTAAGTTAAAAGAGTGTCATTTACTAGAATCATCCACTTGAATTTCCGAGAGAAGATTGAAGTGAAAGGCCCTTGAGATGACTTTCGATTCTACGGTGTTTACAACCAACAAGTTTGCTTCACCCTCGGTGATTCATGCTTTTGTCCCGGTTCTCTCCCAGTTCTCTTCAAGGCCGGCGGTAATGGCCAGAAAATTTCTCAGCACGTGCGTGATCACGTTTTCCTTCCGTGCCATGCTCCGTTAGCCGTTCGACTTCCTTGCTTAGTCACGTACGTCTGAGCGCTTTCTCTTACTTCCCATGCACACAACTCCTTTCTCTTAAATTACCCTCCATCTCTTTTCTTCCTCCAGGCCTCTCGCTCCAACGTACGTAACCCCAGCATAAGGGATCTCAATCGAAGGATATAATGTTAACGTAGCAGCTCCCTAATATTAAAATAGCAATTCTTTTGAATAAATAATGTGGGTCCTTTTATTTGTGTGAATTTAGGGAGAAGAAGGGCCATAGGTGATGATTTTCAGACGAGCTATCCGAAAGATAACGACTATTCAAGTTAAGATAATTTGTCTTCAGGATTAAGTTAGAGCGATCATTCGGGAAGTAGTTTCACATGTTTAAATAATTATAATAGTTTATAAATTATAAACATTAACCAAATTAACCGAATAATCGTTTTAACACACTTAGCGAGTTCCTGTTTGCGCAGGATTCAAGTAAACGTATTTTCAAGCATACCATTTTATCTTTATAATTTTTAATTAATAACTTATACTTCTAATTAGCTTATTAAACTTTGATAAGTCGGGCCGTTATTCGATGGCCATGGCCGCCGACGCGCGAAGGCTTGTGTAGTGTACATGGCTAGTCGTCTCCACCGCTCGTCTGCGACTCCAGTGTCGCATCTCAGCCAATTGGCGGGTCCGCTGCCGTTCCCACTACGTCCGAGCTCTCCCTGCCCGGTCTACCGGGAGCCGAGCGACGGTCCGAAAGTCAGTTGTTTTACGAATCTTCAGGAGGTCAGTTTGCCTGTGTTCTGTTCTAGTCCCTCTCTCGCCAGAATATAAAATTGGAAAAAATCTCAACAAAACCCACAGCGAGTACTTCTTTCCGGAAAAAACATCCTTGCCTTCAGCAACTTGTACGGGTTTCGTGCAACTTCAAGGGTTACAGCTAGCCCTCGTGTTTTCTCCGCTTCAGAGGATATAGTTCGCGTTTCCTTCTTGCATTAGGGTTCCTGTGACAGTGTAGAGTCTTCGCTCGGAGACTGCTCTTTAGCGGTCTTCGAGTTAGGTTAGTTAATGTTTCAAACGTGATCGCTCTTTAATGGTCAACGTATCCGGGTGATTAGCGATTTTTTGTTGTTGTTTGTGCTAACGTGATTGCTCTTTAGCGGTCTACGCGGTCAGTATCTTTTAACTTTTCGCGCACATGACTGTTCTTCAACGGTCTACGTCTTCAACTTTAGACCTGACCCTTCTGTTCAGTCCTTCCATCTTTCGGAATTGTTTCGCGTGTGATTTTTTGGGACTATTCGCGTGTTAGTGGTCAGCGACGGATCGCTCTTCAGTGTTCCACGTCGGGTATTGTGTCGGCCCTTCTGGCCTGTCAGTTTGTGTCTCAGGATCCGAGTTCGGTCGCGCGTGACGAATACTCCGTGATTGCTCTTTAGCTGTCTACGGTCGCGAGATAACGACGTCTTCGATTCCGCAGGTGCATTGTTTTGATCCGTACGTTACGCGCAACAACCCCCTTGATGACAGGGGGCGCAAAGCGGTCGCGCACAAACCAGGACACGCGCCGCCGTCAGGCACGTCAGTCCAACGAGAGGCCGGAGGAACGCGCGCGTCTGCTCGCCATCGAGGCTAATCAAATCGCCGCTGCCAGGCCGAGGCGGGTCGCAGAGGCGCGACAAATCGCCGAGACTCGGCGACGCGAAGAAGAGCAAGGCAGACAGCTCGACGTAGCGACAAGGAGGAAGCCGCCCGAGCGGCCCTGTTAGCTCATGATCCAGCCATCCCTGAACTTTTTCCAGGGACATCATGGCGATTATTGGATATCAGAAGGCGGGCAATCGGCACCCGCGACCCGCGCCGTCGGCAGTTGCCGACGGTAAATGAATGCTGCTGACTCTACGTGTCCCAGAGTTTTCTTGCGATTCGCAACACGCTTTTCCTCCGCGTAACATAACCTGCCGCGACTTCTCCGAAGCTTCCACCAGCGCATCTGTTGTGGTGGACAGCTATAACTCGCCCCCTCGACGGTGGACCTTGCGAGTTCCGCCACCAGCTGGATTACCTTCACCGAGCATCATCCTCGGCGCGCGACCGGCAACTCCTCCGGGGTCTCCTCGTGTCGCCGCGGAAGCTCGAGCACCCTCTCTTTAACTATCGGAGGCCTCCCCAATACCGCAGGTCCACTAGAGTCCAGTCATCGCGACTCCCCAGCAAGCGACCGCCGCCGTCGGTCCAGGCTCCTTGGCTCCCTGCCAAAACGTTCGAATGACCAGTCACACTGCCGCAATCTAGGATTCGAATTTTCGTAGGTTAAATTCTGATTACTGAAAAAAAAGGAAAGAAAGGGGTTACCACCAGGCGACCACTCACCAACCCACCCCCCATCCGGGTTGGCGAACTCGTTCGTGGGCCATCCTACCTAGGCCTCCGGGCACTCTCCCCCCTTTCGATTCCAAAATGCGCACTTGCCGACCATAACGCTTTTCCCTCTCTCGCTTCCTTCCTACCTCCCGTAATGGATGGTCTTTCCGCATGGAAACGTTTAATGAAAGGGGACATCCAGCAAGTCACCTCTCCCCTTCCCGCTAGCCAGAAGAATCTGCCGCAGGGCATGAAACAGTTTGACGCGTGGGCAAACGGGATGACCCCAGCACAGCCGCAACCCCGTCCCGCTAGACAGAACTAGCCGGGCCCCTGCTCGCGTCAGGTTTCCGCCACGTTAAGCCTCTCCTCTCTCTCATCCTTACGAGAGAACGCGTCACGCCTCGTACCACGTATGCACTATCCTTCCATCTCCTCCTTCCCCTTCCCCTCTCGCAACGACTTCGTTTATCCAACCCCTCCACTCTTTGGAACAACCAGGGTAGTTAACATATTGAGAATGCATTTTTTGTTTTTGCTAGAAAATTAATCTTCTTTGGTTTAAAAATCCACTATTTGGTCTAAACCGGAAAATTCATCACTTGGTTTGAAAATTCAGGGTATTTTTTTTAAAGTTTGCTTTTTTTGATTCAACTTTAATTTGCTTAACTGAATATTTATCTTCTTTAGATACAAATTTAACTATTGGTAAAAATTGATCGTGTTTCGTTAAAAAATCGACTTTTGTTAGAAAAGCAATCTTCTTGGTTCAACATTCCTTTTTTTTTAATACATTTTTTTGCTTGCAATGAATTTTTTCACTGGAAATTTACCTATGTGGTCGAAAATTTACCTTCTTTGCTTAAAATTGATCGACACCAGATTTTTTTCTCGTTTGTCCAAAAACAATAGTCCAGTACTCGACACTATTCAATATTTATCATCAAAAAATTAATTAATACCCTGGTCTGAAAAATTACATTAATGCTTAAATCCACCCTTTTAAGTTGAGAATTTCACTATTTGGTTGATAATTCTTGTATTTTGTAAAAGAACGTTTTTTTTTTTTTTTGGTGAAAATATAATTTTCGAGGTTGAAGATTCATCATTTTAGTTGAAATTTCATGTCTTTAGTTGATTGATTTTTAACTAAAAATTTCATTCTTCCATTTTTGGTTTACCTATGGTGTGGAAGCTTTATTTTTTTTATAAAAAAATTTATTTTTGGACCTGAAAATGTTAAAAGTTTATAGGAATAGGGAACGTGACAAATAAAAAAGTTTAATGAAAGAAGGATATGTTGCAACATTTTCAGCTCTGTTAAAACAATGAGAGGGCAATATTGTGAAGCTATTGTAAATATGTAGGCTACGTAACCTCCATCAATTTACACTACAGATTTTCTAAGAACAAGGAAGAAAATCTGAAATGGAAAAAAAAACTCAATTCAAATTTTTTGTATATTTTTGGGTACATTGAAAAATGTCGGCAAATAAAATTTTCAACACTCTTCAATTTACGAACAATACAATATTCGAATTAGAAAATTTTCAAAATCATGAAATTGCCTAAAATAAAAAAATACCGAATAATGAAATTCTCGACGGCCTAGAATACAAACGTATTTTAAAGTTTCCCTCAAAAAAGTTATATTTTACAGTCACTTAAGAAATTACCGGTGAGAAACTAAATCAGTTTTTGAATAAAAATTTCTACTTTTCTGAGCAAATATTTGTAAAGTATTAAAAACGAACTTTAATATTTACTTGAACTATTATTTTATAGTCTAGAAATTATTATCAAAAATTATAATTTATTCGTCCAATTATTTGGTTGAAAATTTATTTATATTTTATTTATATTAATTTATTTATATTAACTAAAAAATCTTTTCGGTTGAAAGTCTAACTTATTTATTGAAAATTCATTTTTTAGTGAAAAATTCATCATGTTAGTTGAAAAATTATTCCTTTGGATGAAAACTGATTCATTCGGTCAAAAATTCGTTTTTGATTCAGAATTCTATTAATTATCAAACAATTATTTTTTTCTTACAGATTCGTTATCCAGGTTAAAAAGTTACTTATTTTGTTTAATATCCTTTTTTTTTATCTCCTTAAGTCAAAATGTAACTATTCGATTTTTTATTAAAAGCTTATGTTCTTTAGTTAAAAATCCAATTTTTTGGAAGAAGGTTAATGTTTCTGTTAAAAACTTCACCTTTTTGGTAGAAAATTTAATTTCTTTGTTGAAAATTAAACTATGTTCTTAAAGTAATTGTTTTCGGCGAGGATTTTTTTTGTTAATTAAACTTTTTTTGCCATACATTCATTTTTTGTTATTGAAGATTTAGTCTTTCAGATAAACATTCTTTTTTTTTTTGTTGAAAACTGAAAAATTCCTTAAAAATTCAATTTTTTCACATGAAAATCAATTGTTTTGACCAAAAATTTAACTGTTTCAATTTTTTGTTGAAAATGTACTTGTTTACTTAAACATTTATCTATTTAGTGATAATTCATTTTTCAAACTTAAAATGTAACTATTCTATTGTTGGTTGAAAATTTGTCTTTTTTTAGTTCAAAATTAAACTATTTGGTTAGAAAAAATTTTTTTTTTCAATATTCATAATTTTCGTTATAAATCTATTTTTTTGGTGAAAAATGTAACTATTTGATTAAAAAATCGTTTTTTTCTTTTGCTAGAAAATTAATCTTGTTTGGTTCAAAATTCAACTATTTCGTCAAAACTTAATTTTTCTATATGAATATTTAGTTGATCCATTTTTAGTTGAATTTTTATCTTTTAAAACTGAAAATTCATCGATTGGTTTGAAAATTCAAGGTATTCTTTGGAATGTTTTTTTTTTGTTCAGTTTTAATTTGCTTAACTGAAGATTTCTCTATTCCATTTAAGTTGAAAATAAGTTGTAAAAAATTCTTGAGATAAATTTTTTTTTTAAATCGAACTAGCTTATTCAAAAATTCGTTCTTTTATTGTTGAAAATTCATCTGTGTTCAAAATTTACTTTTTTGGTTGAAGAATAATTATTTTAGTTGAAAACTCATCTATTCGATAGAAAATTGAACTATTTTGTTGAAAAATATATTTTTTTTGGTTTGCAATGAATTTGTTAATATACAAATAATATAATGATAAATAATTATAATGATAGTAATTCAATAAATTTAAATGATTTGAAATTATGAAAAGATAAAGTTAGATAATAAAGAATGACTTCACTTTTATTTTCTACAAATATTATCCTTCTTTTAAAATGACGTTGTCATCATTACCTGAGAAATCTTGTTATCGACCAAAATGAATTATCTTGAATAATCAAATGAAGAAATGTTGCCAAATTCACACACATAATTAAGAATTGAGTTTTAGATGAAAAACTTTTAAATGGAACCAAAAGAATAAATAATTTTCAACAAAAGAGCTGAATTTTCAGCCCAGAAAGATTTTTCAATCAATTTTAAATTTGAAAAGTGCTTTTTTGACTGAAATTATCCAAAATTGAGTTATCAACAATTCAACAATTTCTATAAATAAATATCTCAATGTGGCGTTTTTCTGAACTAACTTTTTATTTTATCATTCATTTATTATTTAAGCGATTTTTCAATATTCAGAATTGGGAATTTGAAATTGTCGCGAACTTTATGGTTTGACGAATTTTATGTTTCGGTTATTTTCATTTTCGGGTATTTTTCTTATTTGGAAATTAAAATAATTAATCGAATTAATCGAATTTTCGACACTGCAAAATTTCAGAACAAGAAAATATTTGAAATATAAAATACACGAAATTGCAATGAAATGAAAAATAATAAATAAAAGAATTGTATGCAATCAATCTATTTTTTTCATGTATTGTTTTGTATTTAAAAATTTATTTAATATTGATGTTCCTTTTTTAATTTGAAAATTCAAAACCTTTAAAAATAGAAAAAAATTCTTATTTGTTGGATTTGTTTAGTACAGGTATTGCACTTTCAACAAAATAGATGAATTTTTAACGAAATACTTGAATTTTAATTGATGGTGAAACGTTTTCAACCAGGAGCATTAATTTTCTAACAAAAAGGCGCATTTTCAACCAAATACGTTAATTTTAAAGCAATTAGTTGAATTTCAAACTAAAAAAGAGACATTTTCAACAAAAAATTACATGATGAAATTTTTAAATGAAAAATTAATTTTCGACCTCTTTGTTTATAAAAAAAAACGACTTTTCGACAAAATACATCAAGTTTCAATCAAATAGTTGAATTAAAAAGAGCTTAAAAAGAGAAATTTTTAATTGAAAATGGAATAGCTACCAAAAATGGATTAGATAAATTTGCATTTATGTATTCTATTAAAAAAATATTAAATGTGGAAACCATTTGTTCCCAATGCTTTCAATTCAAGATAATTCATATTCCTGTATAAGAAGTTCTCTTAAATAAGCATATGTAATGATCCATCAATTGTATTATGATTGACTCACTGCCAGTTTCTTTTAGCGGTATCAGAACCAGATACTTTGTTGAAACATCTTGGATAGAGAGAATATACTCATGTCCATATTGTGTTATAGGCAGTGGTCCAAAAATGTCCACTGCAATTTTTTCGTTAGGTGCCACTGGTACATCAGGAATCGCTGCTTCGATTTTCGGCCTAATGCGTGTTAACTTCTCTCTTCGACAAATGTCACATTTCTCAATAAAGTCAATGACTTCATTCTCCATATTATCCCATGTGATAATTCCCTGAGTCGCTTAATGGTTTTGTTTTCTCCAAATTGACCTGATTCCATGTTTCCATGTGCTTCAGACAAAAGGTTTTGTTTGTCTTCTCTCGTTAACATTTTGTTTGGTCGATCACATACAAAAAATGCATGTTCTGGGAATTTTTCATGAAGAAGAAAGTTGAGCATGTCATGCAACCGCACTTTCTCAGTGTTTATCATTAGAGGGTTTTCCATGTGAAATTTGAAGATTTTCCAGTTCTTGCGATTGGTGAAATCCTTGATCTTCTTATACAGCAGTTTAATCCAGTTATCTGCCTGATAATCAGGGAGTTGGATTCGTAAAAAGGAAAACAGATTCTGTTTGCTCACTTTTATCCAGTTTTTTCCGTTAGCGACAGGTTTTGTCTTAACTTTATTAGGGAGTCGATTTCATTTCCATGCCCGATATTCTTCAACTACTTCTTTTTCGTCCTTGGGTCTGTGTTCATGGCCGGAAGTTCTATTGCATTTCCTTCTTCACCGTCTCCTTCACGTGTTGGATACATACGCGACAATGCATCGGCGACTGTATTCTCTTTTCCTTTTATATATTCGACTACATATTGGTAACCCTCAAGTCGGAGTTTCCATCTGAGCAGTTTAGATGCTGGACCTTTAACATTGAAGAGAGGTATTGCCTTAATCGTTTGACTGCCCAGAATATAACAAGCAGCTCCTTTTGTGTTGTGTCGTAATTCATTTCAGGTTTACTGAGTGTCCTATAAATGTAATAGCAGGGATGACCATCTTGAGAAAGGATGGCCCCGAAACCTACATTTGAAGCGTCTGTTGTTAATACAAATTCCTTTTTGTAATCAGGGTATCTCAACACTGGCGATGAGCAAAAGCAGCTCTTTAGATCTTCAAAGGCTCTCGCGCAATCTGATGTCCATTAAAAAGGATGTTTTTCTTTTGTGAGGTCAATA
>CAKNXH010060984.1:19322-34217 GCA_932178445.1 Andricus quercusramuli
GTGGTGTTTATTTAAGAAAGCTTCTTATCGAAGAATATGAATCGCTTTGAATTGTAAGAGAATATAGAACAAACGGTTTCCATATTGAACATTTAAAAAAAATGAAATCAGTAAATAATAAGATAAAAAATGCTACATAAAATGAAAAATATTTATATTAAATAAAAGTATTTCATTTTATTTGTTATTTTAAATTTATAACTTAACAATTTATTAATTTCACAGATTCCAGATTCAGAAATATTCCCTCTTTGAGATACTACTTCCGCTCTAAAAACTACTTAAAGTACTTTCTTTTTCCGAAATTTGGAAAAATAGTTATAAAAAATAACTTGTTTCAACAATCATGATTGTTGAATTTAATTAATTATTACATCACAGTTTAATTCATTATTAGTTCCTTCTGACAGAAAAAATGATAAAGATTCAAAAAATTCGGAAAATACCGCGACTTTCTAATTTAATTCTAAGTGAAAAGTGAACAAAAAGTTGAAATATTCAGAAAAACCCGTATTTTCTAGCATTATTCAAAGACAGTATTTACTTAACATAACAATAAATTGTTTTAAAATTATGTTTGTTAACAATAATGAACTGTTACCGCTCTATGATTGAAAATTGGATGAAAAGTGGAAAATTTTTGAAAAAACCACTTTTTTCTATGTCCATTCTAAGAGGAAATTGCTAAAAATAATAATAAATTGTTTAAAAAATGTGTGTAAACATCTAATTATCAATATAAAGTAGTTTCATATGTATCAGAAACAATTTGCTTGAAAAAACAGCAAGAAAATCATGATTAGCGCCAAAAACTGACCATTATCACGTGAATTTTTCTTAAAATTACGAAAATTTACATAATATCAGAGAGAACATTGAAATGGATTTTTTTAATCCGTTGATTGCGAATTCTATATTCAGTATAAGACAGTAGTTTCTGAATCTCGATATAATTTATGTAATTTTAAGCATCCTCCCCCCTATTTACATAATATTTGATATTTTTTTACTCGATATAGATTTAAAGGGATAATGAAAGGTTGTAGGGTATTTATAATAGTTTCAAAAAATGGTCTCAGGTTTCACAACTTTTCAAGTCGTTTTTCGAAATTCGTTGAAATTTTGTCTAAAAATATCGAAATTGAAAAAATAGCGGTGGTTCTGTTATAACATCAAGTCAATTTATTTAAAGAGACTTTTTTTTTTGCCCAAAAAAAAAATTCACATTTTTTACCAAGGAAACACCTGATAAGAACAAAGTGGATGAAACTACATTGTTTCTCTAAAAATTGTATAGAACATTTTCTCGTCATACTTCTATCTCGCGTTATTTTCGATATTTTTTTCGGAAATATAATATTTATTATATTGAACATTTTTTTTAACAATAAAATTCTATGGGGTCATAAAAAATAAAGAAGAATATAATTCAGTAGTCTCAACAAATTTTACAACCAACTACAATATAGAGAAAATCTGAACAAATTTAATATTTTTATAGATAATAATCAGCGACCCCAAAAACACCCAAGTGACCACTTTTAGCTGAATCCGCCGATAATTTGAAATCTCTGCCACCATATTGAGTCCGCCAATTTAAATTTTGAATTCTTGACTACATATTCATAATCAGCGACCCCAAAAACCCCCGAATAACTATTTTTAGTCGATTCCATATATTTTTCAAAATCTTCGCCGCCATATTGAGTCTGCAATTTTGAATTTCGAATTTTTGACTGAATATTCGTAATCAACGACCCCAAAAACCATAAAGTAACTATTTTCAGTCCATTCCATATATTTTTCAAAATCTTCTAAAAATCGCCTAAAATTTTTGAAGAGCAATTTTATTTCTCTTAAAATTCCTAATTCTTAAAAAGCTTGTAAAGAGTTGTTTGAAATCGTCAAAAATCTTCATTTTAAATCCATTTTTTTCAATCTATTCAAATTTTGTATTATTTTTAAAACTTTTTTAATAGTTCTAACTTTCTTTCTAAGTTACTCGAGTTCTTCGTAAATTTCTGTAATCTTGAAAAATTGAGAAATTTCACTTAAAAATCTTCTGCATTCTTTTTTGAAATTTGAGGAAATCATTTTAAATCTTTTGAAATCTGCTTCAATTTTCTCTTAAAATTCATTTTTCAAAATAAAAAATCATAAGAAATTTCCCCAGGAATCTCAAGAAACATGTTTATGCACTTGGAACATTTATAAACTTCAATAAGAAAGCTTCGCTTTTCAAAATCTTTCAATATCTAAATAACAAAAATTTGATAATTTTTGAAGATTTGAATTATTTTTGAATTCCGTTTAAAATTTCCAAATATCTTTTGACAAATCTCAGCATTTTCCAAAAATGGTTTGCAAATCCGGCAAAATGAAAAAGTTTTATTTTCCAGGAATCTTTAGAAAATTTTCGTATTATTTTCAAACCTTTGATCCTCCTAAAAACACTTTCAAATTTCATTTCGAAATCTTCAAAAATCTACATTTTGTTTCAAAATTTCATGAACTCTTTTCAAATTTGATGAAATCTCTTCAAACTTTGAAATATTCTTCAAATGTTTTCAAAACTTCCAGATATATCTTGGAATGATTCGAAGTTCTCCTTGCATTTTTTGAAAATCTTTGAACCCTGAAAAAATAGCCTTGACGTTTTCCAGAATCTTCTTTGCAAATTTTAGTTCTCTTGAGATTCAAAATTCTTAAAGGGCTTGTAAATTTTCTGTTTGAAATTGTCAAAAATCTACACTATGGTTTCAATTTTTTGAAGTATTTCCAACTTTTGAATTATTCTTAAAGCTTTTATAATACTTTTAAATATTCCTCAAAGTTAATTGAATTCTTTGTAAAATTCTGTGATCTTGCAAAACCGAAAATTTTCGCTTTAAAATCTTCTGCATTATTCTTCGAAATTTTAGGAAATCATTTGAAAAACTTCTAAAACTTCTAAATATCTTTTGATAGAATTCGAAGTCTTCCTAAAATTATTTTTGAATCCAGCCAAATAAACAAAAATTTTTTCTATTATTTAAAGAAAATTTCCTTTTTATTGATGATTTTGGAAAAATGATTTCTTCTTAAAGTTCAACTTCCTAATAATCCTGGCCCTTTTTCTTCTTCTTCCTCTTCTTCTTCTTCTTCTTATGCTTCTTCTTCTTCTGATGCTGCTCAAGAACAACACTTGCGTGTCCGGATTTCTCCAGAGGAGGCTCCTATTCGTGGCAGATCCATTTCTCCTCTGGACAGGCTTTCTTCAGATCAAGCACTTGGATGTATAATAGAACAACTTGGATATTTTCGGCTTATTTCCCAGAAAAATCGGAACCGTCAATTTCAATTTCGAAGATACTTTATTCCTGCCGGTATGCCAATTATATTTCTAGTAGAACAAAATAGGTATGTGTTCGTCCCAACCCAAGAATATATTGTATTATCAACATCCAATGATGACATATTTGCAATATTGGATTATATTGGGATTCTTCGTGGAACTCACAGGTCCGGTAGGCAAATGTCAAGCAATCTTCTCAGGAAGTTTTATTGAAGCATCTGCAAATTACGATTCACTACAGACTGAACGAAATCCCAATATCGAACGTAACCCTAGCCCTTCTTCGTCTTCTTCTGCTGCCGACAAAAACATTTGCCTGACCGGATTTCTCCCGAGAAGGTTCCTTTTCCTGTCAGGTCCAGGTTTCCTGCTAGCAGGAGTCCTAATGACGAACATAATCCTGGTTCTTCTCCTACCAGATAGCAATCTCGAGTCCGTACTTCTTCTCAGGAGCCTTCTCTTCGTGCCAGGTCCACGTCTTCTCCGGGTAGGACACCTTCTCATGAAGTACTTGGATATGCACTTGCAAAACTTGGATATATTCGGCTCATACCCAACAAAAGTCCAGACCGGCAATTAGAATTTCGAACATATGTCATTCCTGCCGGTTTACTAATTGAATTGCGAGCAGAAATGAATATATATGTGTCCGTGTCAAACCGAGAACATATTGTTTTATTAACATACAATGGCAACGTTTCTGCAATACTCGAATATACTGAGATACTTATTGGAATATATAAGGCAGATGAAAATCATTCGAGAGTGAAAATAAAAATGTTAGGCGGTGCCATTGACGATATGGCCGTGAATGAAATGAAGGAATGTCCTGTAGGCAGCCGTTACCCATTCATTCCACATTGTTTTAAAGAAGTTCCTTCGAATGAAGATACTCTACAGTATGTATATCATTGACTCAATAGAAGAAAGATAAACTAAAATATAATATTCTTTGTAATTCGTTGTCGGATGAAATTTAAATAAAAAGATTCAAATGCGAATGTATTATTGTTATCAAGACTTCTTTTCTTTTATCTTTTCCTGATCGCCACAAGGAATCTAAATAAGGTGTTGAACGACCTAACTTGCTCTTGGAAGGTAGAGACTTTCCTGATGATAGCGCCTTGATGTCTTCTTCAAAGTAGTATTGTTATTCGTGTCGAATCCAATCTAGTCGAGCTTAGTTAAGTTCTGAAGGTGAAAGGAATGATGACTTTAAACAGGATTACTGAAAAAAATGTTGGATTAATCGCTGTAACCAGGCAGCCGCTCGTAGAAGTTTATCCAAAGAAGAGTAGCGGTGGAGAAGCACCCACATAGCTGGAAAAAAACTAGAAGTATGAAATTTTATTGTTCGCTGTTCTAAATCCACTTCAGGATTAACTGATGATGGACTCCGTGGCCAAAGATCTGGAAACAGCAACCGATTTGGACCTTGCCACCAAAGAGAAAATGATGATAGCTCCTTGGCAGAGAGGCCTCTTGAAGCACAATCAGCAGAGTTAATTGACGATGAAACGTGATGCCAAATTGCTGATGGTATTGTGGTTTGGATTTCAGAAACTCTATTGGCTATGAAGGTCTTCCATTTTGTGGGACGTCCGTGAATCCAGGCCAGCGTGACTGTTGAATCACACCATAGATGCATGGGAACATCCAACAAGAGTGTTTGCTGAACGTGATGCACAAGTCGAACGAGAAGAACTGCTCCACACAGTTATAGGAGTGGTAGCGAGACCTGTATCAAGGGAGCGACCTTAGTTTTCGAAATCAACAGCAAAACTGACTTCATATCAGAATCAGAAATCACAAGAAGATAAATTGCTGCGGCGAAGGCTCTTTCCAGCATATGGAACTCTTGCTGGAATTCCAAGGACAGATGCTTAGACAAAGCTCGAAGTTCTTCTGGAATTTTCTCTAGTGGATCAGAATCACTTAACATCCACTTGTGAAGTGGAAAGCCGCCCGCTGTGAAAAGTCGATGTAATTGTTTCTGTGAAGAAATAGCCTCCTCGAAGTTATCTGCTGTCCTGTTGAAGAAACCCACAGAATTTGTACAGAAATTGGCTTTCGGCTGATTTGTTTGTAATTGAGGGAAAATGTAGTTCATGTCATGGTGATCAAAAGTCTCAATGACCACAACTGTAAAAAATGAGGTTTTCGTGGCTTATGGAACAAAACAGGAACTCCGTCAGTAAGTCTCACTTTGCAGTTGAATGAAAATTCGGATTTTTCAGATATAGGAATGATATTTAGAATTTTGGAAGGGTGCAAAAAAGTGTGCGGTTTTCAAAAGTATTTAATTTTTTTATTTTTAACTCTATTTCTTACGATTAAAACAAAAACTACGGGCGTTGTCAGAAAATTTCTGATGACTTTGTAGCTCTTTTTTGGATGAGCAACTTCATTCAACAACATTTGTCTCGTTATTTTTCATCGTAGCTGGTATCGTTTGTTCAAAAACATATTTATTGTTAATTCTTAATGCTGTGTTTCCATACATTTGTATGGAAACACTGTGTGCATACAAAAGAAAATTTAATCAGAAATTTAACCAGATAATTTTATCACATAATTTCTTCGGAAGCTGTCGTGTTGACAGACAACGACGACGGACAGAAACCAAAGTGAAAACCATTCTTCCTCAATCAGTGAGGTCAAAAACGTCGAATCTTGTTGAATTTACGACATTTAGTTTTTACACAAAACCAATGCCTTCCATTTGTAATGAGAATATTTTCATTAGAATGATCATAACAAAAAATTTCAAATTATATCAATATTTGCGAGAGAAAATTTCGACACTGATAACGTCGTCATTTCACATATGTGTGAGATAACGGCTACTAATGTGTATATTTGTACTCTGATGATGCAATGGAATATTCCTTAGATACAGTTATTAAACAAGTTATTCACTGAAGCCTTGATCAGTTTTTTCTCTACTTTGCGAAAATGCGGGTGGTCTGTACTTTCGTTTTCACTTTGGTGGTTATCGTTAGTTCTATTGGTAAATATAATAACAAAATATATATTATATATTAATAAAATAGTTGAATTTTAAACCTACAAAAGCAGTTTTGACTAAATGATCAAATTTTGGAAATTTCAAAAAGTTTGAAACAAGAAAGAAAAAATGATCAATTTCCTTAAAAATAGATTTAGAAATTAAAATCGAATCATTGAAAATGATGTTGATATAGAAGTGGATAATTATATACGTATATATTTATTATCATACTATATATTATTATTTAATATATAAAATCAAGTGGCCTAAAACTTGTGATGCTAATGCAAATCCATAGTTTTTGACCAATCAGCACCAAATTATGCACAAATAGTTTCTCGGCTCTCAGGGAGTTCGTAAAAGTATTGGGGGCGGGGGTAAAATGGGAAGGTGGCACTGCGGCGCATATAAGATCCTCAGAAAACCCTACATATTTATACGGTTGTCTCGGATGAAGTTGGGGGCGTGGGCAGACAGGGGAATTAAATGCAAATGAAAATAAGATTTTGTTCTCAAACACAATTCCTTGACATAACAATTTTCCCCCAAGATGTTTCTAAAACGAACTAAAAGAGACTCACGTGTATTAATAATTTTTCTAATGTTTTTTTGAATTCAAACACGGTGAGCCATTATCATTTTCAATTTGACAGCTTTGCCGCTCAACTGTCCTTTATGGAATTTTGAAATAATTGAAATTAAATTCTTTATTTGGCGTATTTGAAATTATTGTTTGCTAGGTTTTATTTGACAGTAAAAGCTGAGTAAAAAGATATTTGCCAAAGAATTGGATATATTAAAAACTGTTTATTTTATGGAGGTTTTCATATAGCAGAAAATCGTTTATTGTCATCCTGGCTTAAGTTTTAAGCGTTTATGCACTCATCTTCTACCAAAAATATATGTTCATTCAACCAGACAATGTATGGTGGGGAGCTCTTATGATTAGAGAAAATTTCTCATAATTTCTAATGAGTCATTAGAAAGATGGTTTCTGCAAACAAAACGTTGAACTTAGCTGAAGATATTAGACATCAATGTGCTGAACTATAAGAAATAATTAGAGTGAATCTCTTTCTTCAGTTTCGACCTTTGATTAGTGTATAAAACAGTCTCCGGATCAGATTCACTACCAGTGAATCAGATTCCACTTTGGACTACAATTACTATAAGAAAGAATCTTCTATTTCTTTTCGCAGAATGCAGTTCACAGCCCGAAGGAGAACCTGATATCAAACGTAATCCTGGTTCTCCTTCTGCCAGACAACATTCACCTGACCGGGCATCTAATCAGGATCCTCCACTTCGCGCGAGATCCATTTCTCCTTTGGGCAGGTTTCCTTCAGATCGAGTACTTGGATGTACAATAGAAGAACTTGGATATGTTCGACTTATTCCTTGTACAAATGAAAACCTGCAATTTGAATTTCGAAGATACTTTATCCCGACCGGTATGCCAATTAAATTTCGATTAGAAACGAATAGATATATGCCCGTGCCAGCCCAAGAATATATTGTATTATCAACATCCACTGATGACATTTTTGCAATATTGGATGATATTGGGGCTCTCCGTGGAATTTACAGGAAAGATAAATACAGTTCGCGAATAAAAATAAATATGATAAGCGGCGCAGTTGATAATATGACTCCAAATGAAACACGGGATTGTCCAGTAGGCAGAAGTCCGGCAATCTTCTCAAGAAGTTTTATTAAAGCTTATGCAAATTACGATTCACTACAGTCTGAACGAAATCCCAATATCGAACGTAATCCTGGCCCTTCTTCTTCTTATGCCAGACGACGTTCACCTGACCGGATATCTCCTCAGGAGCCTTCTCTTCGTGCCAGTTCCAGGTCGCGCCCGGGCAAGCTTTCTTCAGACGGAACACTTGGATATACAATGGAACAACTTGGATATGTTCAGCTTATTCCTTGCACAAATCAGAATCAGCGATTTGAATTTCGAAGATACGTGTTTCCTACTGGTAAACCAATTCGAATGCGAATAGATAAGCTGATCTATGTGTTTGACCCAACCCAAGAATATATTGTATTATCAACATACAGTGCTGAGGTTTTTGCAATATTGGATTATGGTGAGGCTCTTCGTGGAATTTATAGCACAGATAAGCATAAGTCACGAGTAAAAGTGAATATGATTAGCGGCGCAGTTAATAATTTGACTCCAGATGAAAAAAGGGATTGTCCACTAGGCAAAGGACAAGGATTCTTCTCAAGGAATTTTATTAAAGCAAATGCAAATTACGATTCACTACATTCTGATCAGTCTGAACGGAATCCCAATGTCGAACGTAATCCTAGTCCTTCTTTTTGTGCCATACCGTCCAGGTCTGCTCCGGGCAGGCCTCCTTCTCATGAAGTACTTGGGCATACAGTTGCAACACTTGGCTATATTCGGCTCATTTCCCAGACAAATCCGAACCGGCAATTCGAATTTCGAAGATATGTTATTCCTGCCGGTTTACCAATCAAATTGCGAACAGAACTGAATAGATATGTGCCCGTGCCAACCCGAGAACATATTGTTTTATCAACATCTAATGGTGAAGTTTTTGCAATATTGGAGTATAGTGGGTTTGTTCTTGGGATATATAAGGTAGATAGATATAGATCGAGAATAAAAATAAACATGATAAGCGGTGCAGTTCACGATATGACCGTAATTGAAATGAAGGAATGTCCTGTAGGCAGATGTTCCCCAATCTCTCCATTTCGGTTCAAAGAAGTTGCTTCCAATGAAGATACTCTACAGCATGTGTATCATTAATTCAATGGAACAAAGATGAACTAAAACATAATATTCTTTGTAAACTGTATTCGAATCAAAATTGAAGAAAAAGATTTAAATGCAAATGTATTATAGGTATCATGGCTTCCTTTGTTTTATCTTCCAATCCCCACAAGGCCACTAAATTTTTTTCTTTAATATTCAAAATTGATTCTTTGCTTTTCCGTCTATCATTTGGTAAACAACTATCCAAATGTTATTATTTTCTGGATTTATTGCGCAGGAGTATGTGCAAACAAAAAATTATTGATAAGAAGGGGACCGAGGTGATCCACGTGTAAAGTATCCAGCGGACACTCGCCCTTTTCGATGCTGTGGAGCAGACCTTTCTCCTTTACCTGTTTTCTTTCAGCTAAAATGCAGTTGATAGAATTTCGCACAATTTTTTCAACTTTAGATCGCATTCCTTTAAATAAATAATCTCTTTTTGAAATGGATCCAGTTTTATTAATCGCAAAATTACCTCTTTCATGCGCTTGCCTAACTAGCTGTGACTGCATCGGCTTTGGTACAACTATGTGCACGCAATTGAAAATTCTTTTATTCATGGTCATCGTGAAAGCTTGACAATCGGTCACAATCTTAAATTCAATGCCCCAAAGATATACTCTTAAATTTCTCTAATGCTTTCACAATCGCAAGGACTTCAAGCTCATAGCTATCAAACTATTCTTCATCTGGTATGGTTTTCCCACTGGCATAATATACTGGGTGAAACGCATTATCATCTTTATCTCGCTGCATTAGAATCGCTCCGTATCCGTGCTTTGATGCATCTGTATGCAATTATGTCTCCGCTCCCACTCTGTATAGTTTCAAAACGGGTTGGCTGCATAACAATTTTTTCATTGTCTGAAATGCTTGTTGTTCTTCTACTTCAAACTTGAACTTCATATCATTTCTCAATAAATTGGACAACAGACGTGCGATAACTGAAAATCCTGGAATGAACGTGGAAGCACGAGTGCGTCCAGTGGATACTCGAAGTCGGATTCGAAACTTGGCGCAAGAATACATGACATGGCACCATGAGTTAGTGTGGGACGTCCTGCACTTATAGTTAGCAAACCTAATTCAAAAATTGAACGCGCGAGCTCGAGTCGTTGTGCAAGAGACTCAGATACGAGAGGCACTTCAGAACCCTGGTCAAGGAGTGCACGCAGAAACACTAGAGCATCACTAATTGACTTGACCTTGATGAAAGCTGTGGGTAACAGACCTTTTGCTCTTAGTCGAGTGACATGATGAATAACAAGATGACGAACAGTGGACAATGTACGATCTTCTCCTTTAGTTGAAGGTGACTGATGAGTGATTTTAGATGTCGTCGCATCTTGATGAAGCATAGCGTGATGTTTTGGATCACATGAACGACACGTTTTGGATGAAGGACATTCGCTTGTTGAGTGCTGACGCTCTAAATTGAGCGCAATACGTCAAGAAGTGTGCTGGCCCACAACCGAAACATTTTCGAACTTGATTAGAATTCTGAGTTTGATGTGTTGAAAGATGAAATAACGATGCAGAACTCTTGTTCGGATCGCGGTTTCTTTCAACATATTTTAATGACTTCGATTTGTCATCCGACATTGAATTCGAAGAATCCTTTAACTTAGGTGAATTCCCTTCAAGAATCTCCAATGTGCGAACCTTGCCCTCAAGAAATAGGACGCGTAGTTTTTGTTTTATGCTAAAAAAATCTATAAATTTGTCACTAATCATTTTTGAATGGAACGCGTACTTTTTGTTTCAACCGTAAGAAATTATATTAAAAATGAAGAAAAAAATTGTGAAAAACGACACAAGGTACGACAAAAAATTAATGGACAAAAGTTGTTCCCCCAAAAATGAGATAAAAATTGGTTATTTATCACTTTTGCATAGGACGCTGGGTTTCTGGTTTATTCATAGAAAAACAACATTAAAAATATCAAATGAAATTGTTGGACAAACGACACCAGCTACGAAAAAAGATGATTAGACCCAAGCTATGCACCGGAAAAGATCTAAAAAGTTTTTATTAATCACTTTTTGATAGGATCTGTATTTTTCGTTCAAATCGTAAAAAATAACATTGAAAATAAACAAATTAATTTTTTGCCGAAACAACATAAGGCGGAATAACATGTTAATCAGCAAAATTGTTTTTTTTTTACACTAAAACTTGGGGTATCAAATTGTTACAGCTATTTTGATCTAGAATTCCAACTCAATATAATTCGCTTTAGAGGATTAATAAAAATTAAAGAGGACAACTTTAAGGCATTTTAGCATCAGTATACAAGACAGAATGACAGTTGACGATTTTCAAAAAATATTCCCTTCTGCCAAATTCCGACAAGTTCCGACAAGAAGATTTTTACAACTTATTTTCCGTTACCACTTACCCTATAAGGACCGGCTAGGATTAGCTACATTCCAGGTATTGAAACTGAGACCATTTAAGAACCGGTCAGAGACTATGAACCAAATAGTTCGGATCGAATCAAAATGAATTGATAAACTCTATTCGATGTCAGGTTAGGTCGGTTTTGAAAACTTCACATTCGACTGGTTTAAGTTCAAAACTCGAATCAATTTACCACAATACTAATTGTTGTCTATTCAATTAAAATCCAATAATAAACTCTACCTGGTTTAGACACAAAAAGAAATGAAATTGCGAATATTTAATCCTTGTTTCCGATTCACGGATTCAAACCAGTTAGGACGGGTTGCAGTATAAGCCAGTGTCAAGTGCCTTTTAGGAATTGGTTCGAGACCAGTTGGAAGCTGTGGTCTTTGACAATATTGACTTTCTGTTTTCGATCGCTGGATAGAACCGGGTTAGGATCAGTTGAAAGACACACCAGTTAGAAACTAACTTCAGTCCGACAATATTTAATTTGTGTTCATAAATTCCGGGTAGGACCCGTTTAGTACCGGTTAGAAGATTTTCTAAACTTGTTTTCTGTAACCATTTCTAAATTGTTTCTATACAGCCGTGTATGACAGGCTCACGAGGGACATGGAAGCATCAAGGGTGTTCTTGAGGCAGGGTAAATTCGTTTTACTATTTCTTGATTGCGCAGGTGAGCAAGATCAAGAGATTACTCTGAATTTCCAACCAAAGAACAATGGTGGAAATAGCAAAACTGGAATAGCTACTGTAACATTATTCTACCTTGAGATCATTTATCGTTAATAAGAATTGAATTTTTCATATAATTTATCTAATTTGATTCTACATTCAATTGTATCGCTAAATCTTAGTTATAGAAACATGTCTATAACCTCCGATTTTTCGACGGATTTAATTTTCTCCGTTCAGGAAATTGTTCCCGAATATATACATCGGCACCAATCCTGATAGAGCATTGAACCTGGGATGAAAGGTTTTATTAGCGACCACGATTAAGGTTTTAAACTCTAAGCAAATTAACATTATATCAGAAAGGAGTGTGGGATCACAAGAGCGAAAGAGATTTCTGAATATTTCTCTCTGATTTGATTGAGCTTTTCATCAACTGTTTTGAGTTCTCAATATTCATTTTCGCAGACCTAACAGAAATTTAGTTTTCTTAAGCGTTGTGAATGTCCAGGATTGTTCAGTGTCTTTTTGATTTTTATTCGCGAGTTATACAATGTGAGCTGTCTAGATTTGTGATGTCAGAAAACTCATTGAATGTGTCCCTATATTTAAACGAGTTAAAGTTCAATTTATTTCCACTTGTCACAAATTCAGATTTCACTTATTTTATTCTTTCTGACGAGTTGGTAGCTGCAATTATCACCGGACAGCATTTTTTTTGAGACACAAAGAAAATACTTTTTAGTCCCCATATTTATACGGGTTAAAGAAAAGTCAATCTCTTAAATTTATCAAAAATCAAGTGATGTTTAATTTCCTAGTTTCCAACAAAAAAAAATCTGCCCGCTTCGCGGGCACATTCTCATCGCGCGCTTCGCGCGCGGCTCGCTTCGCTCGCTAGTTTGAGCGCGCCTAGGGCGCGCACCTGTTGTATCTCGCGCTTCGCGCTCGATGATATGTTTATCTCGCGCTTCGCGCTCGATAATATATTCACCTCGCGCTACGCGCTCGGACACATTTGCCTGACGCTTTAAGCTCGGTTCATCTTGGTTTTCGCACTTCATATGCTTACTATTGCGCGCTTGGCGGGCTAATGCTCTCTTAGTTAGCTTCATCGTTATGACCTGCGTTTGGTTTAATTATGTTAACTTTACATAGAAAGAGGAACTAATTTACTTAAGGTTCTATCGACCTTAAGGAATACATTCTCATCAAGACACTCGCGCTTCGCGCTCGATATTTCGTTTACAAATCATGTAAGTCTTGCGCCACGCTCGTTTCTGTTCATCTTTTAATGTAAACTCAAAAGTTTGATCGCGATCACGGCGCGCCATTTGGTTGTCGCGGTTCGCAATGACAATATTTTATGTTCAATGTTCTTCAAATAAAAATTATTAAATTTGTATTTGCTTTAAAATGAAGAAGGAACTTCCTTCACTTCGGCGTACATTTTCGTATCTGTCTAATAAAAAATAAATCATACAATCAGAAAGATTTCTTCCAACTATCTGAAAAGGGGCCAAAAAAAGTATCTAAGTTGTTTTTGGAACATATATATGATACATTTTTGAATGATTATTGAAAAATGGACATTTGACACAAATGGGGGGAGGGGTCAAATTTTACACAAATCTAATACCTTCTCTGGATGAGAATGTAAAAATAGAATAAATTGTTCGAATTTTCAAGTACCATGAACATTAATTATTATTATACCATTAGGCCATTTCCCTTTCGGGGTAGGCGTGAATCGCACGGTTGGAAAATAGTAATGTGGGGAAGGAGATATACATGTTTTAGATGGATCTAGAATTTGCGTGTTATTTATTTAAATAACACGTTCGTCCCGCAACATTGCTCCGACCCAGGTGGCTGATCAATCTCTCTAGTGACCACCCCAAGTGAAGAGCCTCAAAAAATTATTGTGTGTGCGGTCCCTCACTTGGGCCTATAAGTGTCTAAGGTCTTTCGTTTCAAGCGTCATACACTCTACTCACATTCTTTTTATAAACTATTTGTCGCCACACTTTTCTGTCCTGGCATACTTCTATACCTTCCTTCACGTCCATGCATTTTTTCATGCGAGCTCTCGTGTTTCTATGGCTTCTTATGTATCTTCGAATATCCCGGTTTCTGTAAACTTTTTATCTTGTTTCGCGTTTGTTTCGTTTGTTTGGTTCTATTTCTTCTCCATCCCCGCCCTAAGCTCATTTTGGAGACTAGAAGGTGATGGTCAGTATTACATTCAGAGCCCCTCATGACTCTTGTATCTTTGACGAGTTCTCTTGTCTTGTATCCACAATAACGGTGTCAATTATAATGTGGCTATTTTCTTTACGCCAGGTGTAAATGTGGATCATTCTATGTATAAACCAAGTATTTGTAATAAATACGTCCTTTTCTAAGCATAAGCTAACTAACTTTTCCCTGTTATAGCTTTTTCTTGTTGGATCCCCAGAATTTTTTAGCACCCTTTTTATATTAAGGTGGGGGAGGGGGGGGGGGGGTGCAAGGAATGGAAACCGAGAGACTCACAATTGGTTGACGTCTTATTCTGAGAAGTTCACCAGCCCTCAGCAGCGTTGTATTAGGTAGAAGTTCCCATGTTTCGATCGGCTAATTCCCGGCCAACCTCTAAACGACGAGCCAATAACTCTTTTTTTTTTTTT